>CAMPDV010000076.1:0-600000 GCA_946699065.1 Loxodes magnus | reverse complement strand
AAATGAAAATGAAATAAGAGATTTCTTTACAAAGTACGGATAAATTAATGAAATAGTAATAGGAAAAAAGAATAAAAACTTGGCTTTTTATATATAATGTTATGATGATGTTGAGAAACTATAAATAAAAATAAAAAAATTGGAAATTTAAAACTAAATTTAATCAAAAAGAAAATAAAGTAGCAAACTAGAATAAAAACTCATGAATATTCTAAATGAAGTAAGATCAACTTATATGAAAGATTAAGATAAGGAATAAGAAATAGTTAAAGTGTTCATTATTTTTGAGCATGTTCAATCGTAAATTAAATGCATAAACGACTATAGAGAAACTTAATAGTTACCATAATTTTAACCTAAAGAAATTTAATGAAATCAAAATTGGTCACTTATTGTAAAAGAAGCATAAGAACCTTCTTAGATATGTTGGGAAAACTTTGAAGTATCTTATTGGAAATAAAAGCTATAATCTTTATTTGTATCGCTTATTTCAGGAGTTATAATCGGCATTTCCTTACTTTTAATTTGATCTATTAATTAAGCCGAAAACGTGAATTTTCCAACCAAATCTGAATGCGAGTAATATTATATAGCTGTTAATAGAAACATTTTAAAAGATAGTAAAATAAAAATATAAGACTTATAGAAAGAATATGCTAAAGAAACTTATTAATATGATACTTCTTCTAAAGGATATTATTGCTGATGCTATTAATAAGATTTTTATGATATTTTGAAAGGTTAATCTGATGAAGCCTAGTTTTGTAACAATTTTAGAGAAGAGTTGTTCTAACATTGAGCTATTTAAATAGGAATAGGTTTAGTAATAGTTTTTTGGAACAGAGTTATAGTCTTTAGTTTGAAGAAACTAAACAGAATAGAAAGGAAATATGAATAAGTAGAATCTTAAAAAATATTATGATAAAGGATATTCATATTCTAGTTCTTTAATTACGCTTTTACTATTATGGTAATTGATTAACTTTATAGGCAAATATTTGTAAGATATTGATACATCAATGTCGGAAAAGGAATAACTACAACTATGATTGTAGCATCAGTCATTCCTAATTTACTTAAAGTTATTTTGAAACCTTTCAAACTACTAATATCAAAGTGAAAATCTAAAAAAATTGTTACTTAAATCTAAAATAACGAACTAAATGGTTCTAAATTTGATCTGCCATAATAAAGTGCATTTATATGTGCAATAGTTTTTACTTCCTTAGTTTATTCTTCTGGTATTCCTTTGATTATAATAATATCTACTTTTACTCTTATTATTGCTTATTTATCAGATAAATATTTATTGCTTACTTTCTATAAGAAAATATAAAAATATTCCTTTAATATACACATTAGTATTCAAAATTTGATACCTTATGCTTTGATAGCACATGCAATAATAGGAATTTTTATTTTTGGAAACAGTGAAATATTTCCTAAGGGATACTAAACTTGCTTAAATGAATTTGAAGATAAATGCTACTGATATAATTATGTTTTGGGATTTTCTAAAAAAGATTTTGTAATGGATGATTAATAAAAAGCTTGTAGTTACTCATGTATAGAATATTTTTCAAAAAATGGTAAATGCGATGAATAATGCAACATTGAATAGTGTAATTTTGACAATTGAGACTGCTAGTGTCCATTAACATGTGATTAATTATTATTAGGTGATTCAAATTGTGATTAGCAATGCAATTTATAATAATGTAACTGAGATAATTTTGATTGTAAGTGCTCTATGGGATGTTGAAAATAAGATATAGGTAATGGAGTGTGTAACTAAGATTGTTATAATGAATTATGTAACTTTGATAACGGTGATTGTTTATGTCCATCATCTTGTACTTAAGATTTACTAGAAAATGAGAAATGCGATGAAGAATGTAATTTTGAAGGTTGTTATTATGACAATCAAAATTGCCTTTGCTCTTAAAATTGTACTAATGAATTTTCAGAAAATTTTTGATGTGATTCTGTGTGTAATATAGAATAATGTAACTTTGATTTTTGAGAATGCCAGTGTAAGAAAAGTTGTATCTAAGAATTGCAATCGAATGGAAAATGTGATGAAGAATGTAATTCATATAATTGTAATTATGATAATTGGGATTGTACATGCTCATAAAATTGCCCTTAATTATGATAAGGTGATGGATATTGTTAAATATCTTGTAATGAAGAATAATGCAATTATGATAACTGAGATTGTTAATGTCCTTCATAATGCGATCAATTATTATTAGGAAATGGAGAATGTGATGAAAGTTGCAATAATAGAGAATGTAATTGAGATAATTTTGATTGTCAATGCTTAATAAATTGCAGGAATGAGTAGCTAGGAGATGGATATTGTGACACTAAATGTAATATGTAGCAATGTAGTTATGATAAAGGAGATTGCAATTGTCCATAATCTTGTACTTAAGATTTGAGAGAAAATGAAAAATGTGATGAAGAATGCAACTTTAAGTTATGCAATTTTGATTATTGAAAATGTACCTGCGCAGAATATTGTTAAAACAATCTATAAGGTAATTAAATATGTAATTATGAATGTAATGTTGAAGAATGCTTATGAGATAATTGAGATTGCAAATGCCCATATTTTTGTGACTTTTCCTGAATTGGAAATGGATAGTGTAACGAAGAATGTAATTATGCTGGATGTTACTTCGATTATTAGGAATGTGTCTGTCAAGAATGATGTCCATCTTACATGATAGGTGATTAAGTATGTAATGAAAATTGTAATATATCTATATGTGACTATGATTACTGAGATTGCTTATGTCCATAAAACTGTACTTAGGAATTATAGTAGAATGGAAAATGTGATGAAGAATGCAACTTTAAAGGTTGTGATTATGACAATTGAGATTGTACATGTGTCTAAGGTTGCTAGAATAATTTTTTAGATAACGAAATATGTGACAGTATTTGCAATTTAGAATAATGTAATTATGATAATTTTGATTGTTTATGTTCATAAACATGTATTAAATTTTTAATAGGAAATGGTATATGCGAAGAAACTTGTAATAATTTATAATGTAGTTTCGATGGATTTGATTGTGGGTGCTATGGAAGTTGTATAAAAGAAAAATTAGGAAATAATGTATGTGATATTGAATGCAACAGTGAGTAATGTAATTATGATAAAGGAGATTGTTAATGTTCTTAAACATGTAGACAAGATTCAGAAGAAACTGAAAAATGTGATGAAGAATGCAATGTTTTAGATTGTAATTATGACAATTGGAAGTGTACTTGTGCATACTAATGTCCAAATAAATATTTAAATGATGGAAATTGTAATTTTTAATGTAATGTAGAATAATGCTAATGAGACTTCTAAGATTGTGCTTGTCCAGAAATTTGCAATACCTCTTTGATAGGAAATGGATAATGTAATATTGAATGTAATTATGCTGCATGTAGTTATGATTATTTTGATTGTGGTTGCTAGGCAGGATGTTATCCTTGAGCAATAGGTAATAATTAATGTAATTCTTAGTGTAATGTAGAATAATGTAATTATGATAATTGGGATTGCTTATGTCCATAAAACTGCACTTAAGAATTGTAATAGAATGGAAAATGTGATGAAGAATGCAATTTTTACGGTTGTAATTATGATAACTGGGATTGCTCTTGTGCCGAAGGCTGCTAAAATAATTTTTTGAGTAATAATTTTTGTGATAATGTGTGCAATATTGAAATGTGCAATTATGATAATGGAGATTGTGCATGTTCTAAATTTTGCGATTTATTTAAATTAGGAGATTAAAATTGTGATTATTAATGCAATACTTTATAATGTAATTATGATAATTAAGATTGCTTTTGCTCTAAAGAATGCTCATTAAATTTATAGAATGATCAACTATGTCAAGATGAATGTAATAATGAATAATGTTATTATGATAATTGAAGCTGTTTGTGCTCTTAAAATTGTACTTAAGATTTAAAATTAAATGAAAAATGTGATTCTGAGTGTAATTTTAAAGGCTGTAACTATGATAATTGAATTTGTACTTGTGCAAAAGAATGTCCAAACGAATTTTTAGGTAATTAGATATGTGATAACTAATGCAATAACGAGCAATGCAATTATGATAACGGCGATTGCAAATGTCCACTTACATGTACTTAAGATATGCTAGAAAATGAAAAATGTGATAAAGAATGTGATTCAAAAGATTGTAATTGAGATAATTTTATTTGTAGATGTGCAAAGGATTGTCCAGATTATTTATTATTAAATGGGCTATGTGATTTAGAATGTGACGCTGAGTAATGTAATTATGATCATTGAGATTGCCAATGTTCACCAAATTGTGTTACAAGTCTGTTATGGAATAGTAAATGTGACACAGAATGCAATTCATTATCCTGCAAATATGATAATTGGGATTGTATTTGTGTGGTAGGATGTACAAATGAGTTGCTAGGTAATGGAGTTTGTAACGATGAATGCAATTTTTAATTATGTGACTATGATTAAGGAGATTGTCTCTGCTTATAATAATGTGATTAATCTTTATTAGGGAACGGAATATGTGATCAGCAGTGTAATTTAAAAGAATGTAATTATGATAATTTTGATTGTAGATGTGCACTTTATTGTCCCGTATTTTGATTAGGTGATTCTTAGTGTGATAAAGCATGTAATTTTAAGCAATGTAATTGAGATTAAGGAGATTGCATCTGTCCAGAATCTTGCAATTAAATTTGGCTAGGAAATGGAATTTGTGATTAATAATGTAATAATGAACTTTGTAATTATGATAATTGGGATTGTAGATGCAACAAGTAATGTACTTTTGATATGTTAGGAAATGGAAATTGTGATTTTTAGTGTAATAATTATTAATGCAATTATGATAGCGGTGACTGTTAATGTTCTACGGAATGTATTTTAAAATAAGGAGATGGAGTTTGTGATCTCTTATGTGATAAATATATATGTAATTATGATGGTCATGATTGTTGATGTTCTACTGCATGTCACTTTTTATTTTTGAATAATGGATTTTGCAATCCCGAATGTTATAACTAGCAATGTAAATATGACGAAGGTGATTGCTCATGTTCTAATGAATGTTAAATGATATCTAAAAATGGATAATGTGATTATAATTGTAGTTAAATTGGTTGTAACTTCGATTCTTATGAATGTGAATGTTCCATTGGATGTAACGCTACATCATTAGGAAATGGTAAATGTGATTTATATTGCTTGACTTAAGAGTGTTATTACGATTATGGAGATTGCGAATGCTCTGAATAATGTTAAGCTTATTATTTAGGAGATGGATTTTGTGACACTTAATGTGATGTAGAAAGATGTAATTATGATTATGGAGATTGTGAATGTTCTACTGGTTGTGATTTAAGTTAGTTATAAAATGGAGTTTGTGATTTTTATTGTAAAGATGAAAAGAATTGTAAATATGATTATCTAGATTGCTTAAACTAAACTGTTTAAATACTTCCTTCTACTTATAAATGTTCTTAAGATTGCTCTATAAATTGAATAAATGATGGATTATGTGATTACAGTTGCTATAATTTCGATTGTCTTTATGATGGAGAAGATTGTAGTTTTTAAAATAGAGGTTAAAGCACTTGCAACTGTAATTAATAGTTAAGAAATAATCAAAATTGTGATAAATAATGCTTAAATAAAGAGTGCTAATATGATTTACCTGATTGTTAGTATGAATTATGTAGTGAAAATTGTTATTGGTCATGAGTTTATGATGGAGAGTGTGATGTTTCATGCAATGTAACAGAATGTGATTTTGATGGAGAAGACTGTGCAAATATTGATTAAGACAGATAGTAAAGTAGATTGAAAAATAAATTAGTTAATTATGAAAAATGTGAATAGAAAGGATGTCCTAAGTATTGATTAGGAGATAGAATATGTGATTAGAAATGTAACATTCCAGAATGTAATAAAGATGATGGAGATTGTAGTAATTGTACTTGTGCTAGTTAGTTATTAGGAAATAAGAAATGTGATTAATAATGCTTTAATATAGACTGTAAGTTTGATAAAGGAGATTGCGATGGTTAACTTACTTATTTAACAGACTGCGCGTAAAAGGGATGCATTCAACAACATTTTAATAACTTAATTTGTGATTTTGGATGTAATATTAAAGAGTGCAACTATGATAATCTTGAATGTTTAGATTGAAAAATAAAAGATTAATAATAGAAATGCTTAAATACAGGATGTCAGTTTCTATCATTTATATAAAATGGAGTATGTGATTAAAAATGTAACAATGAAGAATGTAAATATGATGGAGGAGACTGTGAATAAAATTAAATAAAGTACTAAAAGAAATGTAAATTTACAAATCTTTAGAGATGTGTACAAACTAATTCATTTTCTGATAAACTAAACTTTAGTTCAGGAATTTTAATGAGTATTTTAATAGTTCTTGTTCTAGTATTTCTACTGATTAAATACATTTATAACGAAGTAAGTTGGAAAAAACTAGTTAAATCGATAGATTAAGAAAGATTAAAGAGTTATTCTGAAGGTAAGTTTTTAATATAGCAAAATAAGAAATAGGAAATTAAGAGTTGATTTCTTATAAAATGGAGCTAAATCCTAAGTATTAGAAAATTATAAAGTTCGTTAACGAGGCTATAAGTCAATATTCATAATTACAAAGCTAAGAGTTTTCTTTCTAAGATATTAGCAAAATTGATTCATTATAAGCAAAGAACAATAATCAATTTAAAGAAGCTAGTGAAGTTATAAATACTCAAGAAGATCAAAAAGAGGTTTATTTTGAAAAAGCATAACTTACTCGAAAGTAAGGTGAAAAACTGTAATTAGAAAATTTTTTATCTGTAGATTAGCCATTAAGTTCAAAGGATACAAAAATAAGATAATAGAATGAAATTGATAATGAAAGTGAGAGGGAACATCTAATAATAATAGATAAAGAAGAAGTCAATGAAAAGTAAGCATGAAAAAAAACTAAATAAACTTTAGTAACAATATTAATCTTCACTTTAATCTTAAATCCTTAACTTTGAATATTAAAATTTTTTAATTTTAAATCTTCTAGTATTGATCATAGTATTAGTTAATTAAGCTTTTAAAAAGTATATAAAGAACTTAATAAATTAAAAAATTTTATAATTAAAAAAATGTTTTAAACTTTTTTTAGTTAAAAAAGTTAAATTTCAATAAGAATTAATAATTTTAGGATTAACAATTTTTATAAGTTTACAGTTAAATCTTTTGAAATAATTTTTTTATTAAATGATATCTTTTTTGTATAAAATTTATTAAATTTCACAGCATATTGCTTAGCATTCTTGATTAGTGAAACTAGATTATGAAAGATTATTGTTAAGAATGGCCATTATACATGAATTATAATATTACTAAGTATAAAATAAAGCTTAAGTTATAATAATTGGATAAATTAAGTTTGAAAATTTTCGAGGATTTTCACCTCTTCATGCTGGACATCAGATTGCTCCAGTGTTAAAAATAAAGTTTTAGATGTCCCTACTCCTATCTCCTCCTATTACTCTTGTCATTTCCGGATCTAGCCTTCTTTCTAATTAATTTTCTCTTGTAAATGTATCCTTATTCATTTAAGTATAATCTTTCTCTTATTTGTCTCTACTACATTTGTTTTTTCTTCCCCTACTGTGCTTTTATGGTTCTTTATTTATTCCAGTACTACGTCTTGAAATTTTGGAATTCCTTGCAGCGTCTTCATAAGTGTTCTGTCGAATTGCAGTAGTAACATTTCTTCACTACTTTTTGGAATTTAACCTTAGTCTTCCTATTGGTCTCTTCAATCATCATTGGATCTCCCCTTTGTTCATCTAATTTCTTTTCTAGTATTTCCAGTCTAATACTCATATCAGATTGTTTCTGAAGCTAATTTTAGGATTAGCTAATCTGGTCTTAAGATATGTTTCAGAAAGCTCTTAGTTCTCTTTCTTAGGACATAAGTCTGGATTCTATTCCTTCCGCCAGGTTGAGTTTTTCCATCAGTTTCTCATTGTCCTTTCTCAGTTTCCTAACCTCTTCCTGGAGGTTTAGTACCACTTTGATGAGCTGTTCCATGCTCATCTGGACAGAAGGATTGAACTTTGAGACCTCCTGGTGCAGAGCAGACTTCATCTGCTTTCTGGGTTTCTCTTCTGAGATTGGAGTTATCTCATGTGTTGTCTTCTGAGCTTGTTTCTGTTCCTCTTCAGGTTGTTAGAATTAAGAAAAAGGCTAGAGTTAAGAGTAAGAAGACTATCCAAGATTGGATTCAGGTTTCCTCTCCAACTTTTTGGAGGTGGTGTAGAAACCTCTTTTAAATCCTTCCATTTTTTTATTTAAAGCTTAAGTTATCTAAATTATATGAAACTAAGTAATTTAAGCAATTTAATTTGATACTTACAAGATTAATCCTTCAAGATGTAAATGAAGGATCTAAATAAGGATAGATCATTAAGATTGAGCTTTAAATACTTTTACTTGCAAATGTTTTAGTAATAAAGGAATTAGTTGGGAATAATTCATTTTAACGATGATTGTAATAATTTAAATCTTGGTATATTCTACAATATCTTATTGATTGAATACATTAAATTCATCATATTTATTAGTCTTTATAATCAAAATAAAATGCTCTTCATTTATTTATCTAAGCAAAATCTTAAGACCAAGTTCTAAAGATCGGATTGAATAATATAAAATAGCAATATTGATTAGATAATCTTAAACTCTAAGGTAGATATGAATAAACAGTAGAATAAAGAAATCTTTTGTAGTTTAGAAAAGTGCTAGGTAATATATATGATGCTTTAAAAATAAATTTAGACTTATACTTTATATAGTATACTAATACACTATATTTAATATTATATACACTCTTAGGCTTTTAAAAGTAATTTAAAATTACTCTGAGATTAAATAATTTTAGTACCAATAAATTTGACGCTACTTACGTAGAAAAAGTAATTTACTTAATATAAACCAAATTAAGCTAAATTGATGATTTCACCTTTATGAAAGTTAAAGCTATTGAAGAACCTGTTTTTGCGTTGTAAAATATTCAATTTTTACGATTTAAAACTGTATATTTAAGATTACCAAATTGAAATTTAGTGCAGGTAATGGAAAATAGCAATTTGTTTGAATGGAGGTAGTTATAATGGATGCACAATGTGTATTTAAAGTTCAAATAACGATTTAACTAAAAACATTGCTTTCATATAAAAAGTTAATGGTGCATTTTCGTATTTAGAAATTGAATAGATATTTTCAATAGATATTAATCATCTTTAATCCAATAATGCTTATTTATATTATAATTTAACTTAATTAGTTGATGCTTCTTATTCTATAAGTAAAGCTACTATGGAGGATTTGCTACTTAGATAGTTATAGAATCTCACTGATAGATAATAGTTAGACAGAAAAGAATGTTATTGAATATTGTGGAAGAGGAATATTCGTTGAAAGGTCTATTTTAAATGAGATAAGAATCTCATATTGTAATAATAAAATAGGTTTTTATGGAGGATTTGCTATTTCTTTTAATCTACGTTTAAAATACTAAAGAATAACGTATTCTATAGTAGCATAGCTTTGTATTAGGGTGTATATTTGTAATATATTCAGATAAAATATTGAAATGTGAAGAAAATAGAGAAAATGAAAATATTCTTCGTAGCTGATTGAGGAAATATTAGATACTTTTATAAGCAATCAGTAACACAGAAAATCCTTATTTCTTCTAGAACGAAACTTAAGGTAGTGGAGCGTTATACTATGGATTAATCATAAATTACTCTTTTACATTATGTTGCCTTTAATAGCATTGCAAATAAATTAGCTTTTATTTATAGCATTTTTACAGATTTGTAGATTTACAGCACTTAATGCTTCTAAATTATAGCTAAAGATATAAGATGCATTTTTACTAAGAAAAAGGAATACCAAGTTTACTAAATATAATAGCCTATTAAAACAAAGATATCAGAGGTTATTGCTTATACCTATCATTAATGAAAATATATATATTAACTAAAGTTATTTTATAATAGCGTTTTTTATTAGAAATATATGGAAATTTGAAGTTGTCGAATTTATAAATTATAGAATGCTAATTTATAAAGATTAAGTATTCTCAATAGTGCAAGCATCATTTTAGGACTATGTTTCATTATGTTTCTCTATAAAAAGTTAATTTATATCTAATTAACTAATTATTGTATTCACAAAACTAGAAATGCTAAATAGGATTTTTATCTATGTCAATTAGCGGCAAAAATGAAATGATTAGTGGATTTTAGTAGAAACTTCTAACAAACTATTTTAATTAGTAAGCTGCTCTATATCAGTAAACTAGTTACATATATAGTTACATATAGTTTTATGGTTAATTTTAACGAAGATAAAAGTTAGCTTCATAAATCGCAAAAAAGTAGATGAATGAGCAGCTTTTTATATCTGAATGAACAGCACAAGAAGAAACTTTTCTTTTACTCTAAGAACTCTAAATTGTGAATATAAAATGGAAGTATTTTTGAGAATAAAAATAGAAAATATGAATTATAAGCTTATAAAAAGAAATAATTGAAGTAAATCTAGAGTATATATATTCGTAGCAATAATGGAAACACTGCTTGAGTTATATTTATCAAAATATCATAAAAATTTAATAAAATTAGGTCATTAATAAATAAACTTAAACCATAACTTCAAAAATTACGCGTAAAGATCATTAATGCTTAAAATAAATTTTTGAGATTCAAAATGGAAGTATACTTGTTTTTTTCAAAGAGTTATAATTGTTTGTAGAATTACTAAATCGTAATTTTCAAATAGGTAAGGAAAATAAAGAAGAGCAATTTATTCATCATAATATAGTTTAAGCACAAGTCTAACAAACTTAAACATATTAGGTTAAATAATAAGGAGAAGTTATTTCTGATTTTGAGGTTTCATAATTGTATAACTCAGAAAAGAACATAAATGCTTATTTTAATAATCAAAATAAGTTTCATGCTTTGCTATAATAAAGGACAAGTTATAATATAATTACTTCATAGCTAATAGTAGTTTTCATATTGCATTATTTAGCTAAGTGGAAGAAGGATATTGCTTAAATGTAAAATAACCTTCTTTTAAATGTTCTAGGAAACAATGCAATAAAAGGACCAAAGGATACTATTGCAAAACAATCTTCTTTAAATTGGTTTGTGGTTAGTAGTAAAATTGAGAGTATGAGACGAAAAAAAGCAATTAATAGTAATAAATTCTAAATTAAATAGAAGAGAAGCCAGCTTAATTAAAGGTAATATATCACATATTATTTCAAAATATGGAGTATATGAAGTTATATATAAAAATATAGCTTTTAATGGTAATAATATTTTCTATTGCATTCTGACTGAGTAATATTCCATTTAATGAGATATGAAATCATTTAATACAAAATAATTATAAAAGATAATTAATTACTCATTTACCATAATTTCAAAATAAAGAAAATAATTAGCTTATTACTGATATAATAAGATAAATAGTTAAAGAAGATAATTATTCAATAGTCTCTATTTTCTCAGATTATGTAGGAATATCAGTTAAAACTATACTAAAAACCGTTCATGGTAATTTTAGTACAAAGGAAAATAATATAAAAGGTATTCTTGATAATATTATTCATTTAAAGTTCGAAGTAAATGTCATCGAGTTAAAAAATTGAATGTAGTAATAATATAATTAGAATAGTAAAAGTGAAAGTATAAGTAAAAAAGGGTCTTAAATAATAATTTTTAACAGAAAGCAATCAGTGCTTAAATCTTAAGGATTAAATGTCATAAGAATGTATAAAAGAAAAAAAATGTAAGGAGCTGATTTATTATTTCAAGCAAAGGTTAGTGCTCAGAAAGTTTTTAAACAATTATTCATAAATACCCCTATCTACAAGCATGTTTAGGGACAACTACTAGAGAAGGAAAAAAATGATTGATAAGAATGTTGCTAAAAAGAGAAATTAAATTCCTTTAGATTTCTAAATTTAAATAAAATAAAATTGAGATTCATAGATAGAATTTAAATATTTGCTTTACTTAAATATTATTAAAAGTAGTTTTTTTGAATTTTATAAACTTACCTTTATCACAAAGAACATATATAAGAAAAAATAATAATAAAGCCCTATTTTGAAAATGTTGTATATAGAGAATAATTATTTAAAAAATATGATAATTCAAAACTAATTTTAATTTAATCACTTAAAATTTTTCATTTTAAAGGAATCAAAAGACAATATAATATTTGCTAAATATATTCATTATTTATATATAAACTTAGAAAAATTGATAAAATAGAACTTCTTACTATCCCTAAATCTTTAATAATTAGAATGAGATAGATTTGAATGTTATCTCTTATTTTAACCTAAAGTTATAAAACCAAAAAAAGTAGCGAAATATAAACTTAAAATCTAAATAAATACTGGAAGATGATAAAAACTAGATAGTACAATATTAAAGGTAGCTATTATAATGCATTATTAATTTTAATTTTAGCCTAAAATTTACTAAAATCATATTAATTTACCCTTCTTCTATAATCCTATTTATTTTTACTTTATTTAAAGAAATATAAAATATAGAAATATTTTGATTATTCCAAAAAAATAACCAAAAAAGTATAAAAATGTAAAAGATTTTATTTATATCTTTAAATAAAAATTAGTTTATTAGCTAAAAGGAGTTTAAGGTAACTTAAACTACATTATCATAAACTTTATAAGAAAAAGCGGAATTATTTTTCCATAAAATACTTATTTGGTTTCTTTTAAAATCAATAATTTTTAATTTGCATGATTAAATAAATCAAAGAGCAATAAATAGAAAAAGTATTGAATAGAATAAAGCTTGTAGGGTATTAGATAAGAGAGCTACTAGTATATTAAATGCCTTATTAATGTTTACATTAACATTTCTAAAATTCTAAATATTTGAGTTTTAACATTAGTTTTAAGCATTTCCTTGCTAAGTTAGCATATGAATAGAGATAACTATTTTTCTATTAATAAGTACATAATTTACTTTTTGTAAAGTATATTCTATTTTAAAAATTTAAGTCAATTTGCGCAAAATGAAAACAATTTTAATTTTAATTAAATAAGACAATTTTCTAGTCCTACTTTATAATCTTAAAATTATATAAAAAAATTAATTAAAAAAGCTAAAAGAGTTATAACTAATTTTTCGATGAAATTAAATTGTAAAACAAATTTTTTAAATTTGGTATTTATAGTTCATTAAAGAGGCTTGAAAATTAGAATAGAAATGTTAGTCTGATTTTGATTTAAATAGTTTATAAATGCAAATCAGAATTAAAAATTAAAATACATCAATGAAGAGTATTTATATTTTAATATACATTATTATATTAACAACTATTATCCTCTATTAATAAATATAGCTATTAGCAAAAATAATATGATTAAGAAAATGTATATTTAATATTTATTTCTACATAATCAAAGCATCACTTAACAAATATTTTTATCTATACATTTTTAAAAAATACAATCAGGATTTTTAAATTAAATAAAAAAGAGCGAGAGTTCCTTATAAAATGATAAGTTTTACTTATAGGATCATTTAAAATTTTAGAAAAAGTATCATAAGGCTATATTAAAATATAAGTATTTCAATTAGAAATTAAATTAAAATTTATTAATTAATTTCAACTAAAAAAGTTTTTGGATCGGAAACTCCTTTCCGATTGCACGACCCGACGCTCTCTTTTTATGGAATAACGGGGATATCCTGTTGTACTCCAGGCACAGCTGCTAGGGAGTTCCATCACTATGAGCAGCCAGGCTTCAAGCCCCTACTAAGAGCGGATAATCTCAAAGACAGCATTCCCTTCAGAAAATGACTCTGACCAGGGACTTTCTCAGCGACAGGAAAGGAACTTGTTCCTAGCCATAAAACCAGAAAGTTTAGTCACGAAGGTCATTCTCAGCTTCTACCATCTTTTCAATTATTAAACGAAAATTTAATAGATAATTTCATATTAAGTAAATATGTCTAAATTTTACTATTGGAATAACTATTTTAAATGTAAGCTAAAGAATAAATTATCTTTATAAAATTGGGAAAATAAATTAACTATCTGAAATTATTTAATTTATTATTAGTGAATATATGATTTATTATCTTCAGAAATAAACAAATAGTGCTATCATTTAATAATACAAACTTTTATGAATAAGCTTTACTAGTTAATCTAATTATATCATTCTCTTAGTTTTTCAAATTATAGCTTATTAATAAAGGATATTAATATGTTTGTTGTAATTAATTAGAAATTTTTTATTAGTTTTTAAAGAATTAGCTAGTAAATGGGAAATATTTAAGATCCTTTATATGTCTTGACTAAAATTTTTTAATGCAGAATAAAAAAGAAACAGAGATAGAAATTAAAATTTATAAGCTCATGCATTTGAAAAGTAAAATCTAGATATTTTTCATCTTAAAGCTATGTTTTTTTATTCTTCTTTAAGGAATTAGAAATCCCAGAAAATCTATTTGAAAATTTGTCAGGACTTAGAGCAACTATATATAGAAAGTTTAAAAAAATAAAAAGGAAACATAATACTAGAAAAACAAAAATAAATCCTCCATAAAAACCAACCACTACATTTAATTTGGATTTAGCTAATAGAACTAAATTAATGGTTTTTATGATTTAAGTAATAGTTATGAAATAAAGCTTATTTTGTCTTCTAGAAAGAATTGTGAAAGTAGATATATTATTTTTTATTTCCAAAATGATCTTTTTAGTCAGTATTCAGTAATACAAGTTAAAATATTTTCCTTCTCTTCCAGTATTAATAGTTTTTAATATCTTTTCTCTATAATTTTTCATCTATAAATTTGCTTTGGCTTCCTATAAATTTGATCTAGTTTTACAATATTAAAATATAGCAAAACCAGATGAAAATTTTCTTTCACTTAAAATTAAAAAAATTATTTTCTAATTCTGTTTTGTATCTAGAATCTCTCTAAGCATCTTTTAATAAATCCCATTATAATATAGTAATTATCTTTCGCAAATTTGACTGATTTTTTCTATCTAATTCACAATTTTAAAATGAATCCTAAATGCAAATTTTGTACATTTGATTTAGATAAAACTTAATGAATTCTAAAAGATATTAGTTTGTGGTCATACCGTCTGAGATTAATGCAGTAAAAATTTAATGAATATCCCTACGACAGAATCAAATTAAATAGAAATGATATAAAGGGATTAGGTGATAAATATCAATTATTAAATACACAAATGAAACTTATTAACCTATCGCTAAAACACTTTTAGTTCTTATGTTTTAAAGACCTATCCTAGTAGCTTAAATATTGCAATTTTTTAACTATACTAGCAACTGCTATGATATCATATTTTGCCTTTATAAAAAATTGAGTAAATCCAAAACTAGAGCCCGATATTCAGGTTATGTAGAAGTAAAAAGAAGAAATAGAAAGGTAAAATAATGATAAGCAAGAAGAGATTAAAAATTAGTCTTAGTAAATATAAAAAAGAGTTTAACATACTCTGGGATTTAACCAGGTACTTGCTGCCATTTTCTTAACGAGGATGGATACCACGACCTTTTTGATTAAGTGGTAGGTAACCACTGTTGATTCTCAGTCTATCCAGCAAATATTTTTCTCTTATAAATTCCATTTGATGTAATTCAAAGTTTGTTAATTTAAGTTCATGTTCAGTTTTGTTTTTTTTCGTTCAATTTTTTCAGGTTATGCGTTTTCTTAATAAATGAAATCTTGATTTGCAGTATCAACATTGTTTAAGTTCTTATCTTGATTAATTTTTTATAAATATCTTGTTTTCTATCTTTTCTAATCTTTTTATTATATTCTGATCTTAAATTTCGATTTATGAGATTTCTTCTTCTTTTATTTAAGTTGGAGTTTTTTCTAATTCCATTATTTGATTATTGGGTAAGTTTGATTAAGATTATCTTCATAATTATTCTTCTGTTATTAATTGATTTTATATTAGTTATTTTCTTAAGATTGTTAATTCATTATCCTGAAAATCAATATTACTCATAAGTTCTCTTATTTATATGCTTTGGTTATATATGGTTTCTTCGTATCTGGAAATTTATTTTTTCATTTGTTTGACTTAATTTTAGAGCTTTTAATATGGGTCATTTTTTTATTCTTCTACTTGTTACATTCCAACCATCACTTTACCTTTGGAAGAAGAACTAGATTCTGATGTAGTCATCTACTTTTATTTTTTTTGCCCGCCTTTCTTTTGACTTTTCTATTTTAGTTTCTAGAAAGGCGAATCGACTATTCCGTTTTTACCGCGCAATTTTCCATTTTTTTGAAATATTAATATAAAAAAAGCTTTAAATATTTATTTTATATAGTAATAGAAACAATTTCTAAAATCCAAAATAAGGTTAAATAAATTTGATAAAACTGGATGATAATTTGAGAAAATTTTGTAAATAAAAAATTCAATAAAACAATTGTGTGAAGAAATTAATACTTGTTGTAAATG
Organism: Loxodes magnus; assembly: GCA_946699065.1. NCBI lineage: Eukaryota > Ciliophora > Karyorelictea > Loxodida > Loxodidae > Loxodes > Loxodes magnus. Next base: position 583,379 of record CAMPDV010000076.1, on the reverse strand, counting down.
AATGGAAGAAAGAACTTTAATAAAGGTAAATAAAGTAAATATTTGCAAATTGATTACTAAAAATTAATAATTAAAATCTAGCTATTTCAAAAGAGAATTGAGATCATCAGAATAAATACACATAAAATATAAGCATCAAGATCTATAGAAATTGAATAATCAATTTTTCAGAAAGAAGAAATTCAAATTTGGAAAAGAATAAAAAAGATAAAAATTCGTATGATATTATAATGAATTATAGAAGATCTTATCAACATTCTAAGATGTGATAAAGTAGTAAATGATTAATTTGAGTATTTCGTATCTGGTTTTGATTCCTATCTCACGTTTTATACAAATGCCGATTGCTATTTAGCAGGGCTTAGAATTTTAAAAGGAGTCCAATCGTAAGAAAAAAATTAAATTAGTCAAAAAAAGATTAAATTTTTTTTTTATTGGTAAAGAAGAAAATTTGCTTTGAAGACCATGATATGTATGAAATAGAATAAAAGAAGGATAATTATGGTGAATTTAATTTCTATAAGCTTAAACATCCAGTATAAATCTTTGCAAATTTATAATCAGGTTTTATTGTGAGTAGTAAATAAGCCAACTCATATTGGTAAATAAAGCCAATTCAAATAATCAATATCAGAGCAAGGACTGACTGACTGTTACATTTAAGTATGTTCAATCATCTTTGAGTTTTAAAAGTTTATACAATGCATAGCGAATGTTATTGTTTTAAATCTGTCGTTCAAAATGGAAATTTGAGCGTTTGAATTCCTTAATTAATATTAAAAAATAATTTTATAAAAATTCAATATTGAGAAGTTTAAGTCTCTTTCACTAGATCTATATTATGAATCTAAATAATATATTAAAGTTATCTTTCTTTATAAGAAATAAAAAGCATTTCTTTTTTTTTAATTTTGCTTTTTATGAACTCCTTTAATACTTGTAAAATGAAATAATCTAAAAAAGAAACTCAAATTTATATGCTAAAGTTTATGTATAACATTTGGAGTTTATTCAAGTTTAAATTCATTTTAAATTTAAATTTTACTAAGTAAAATTTTAGATTTAAAGATCAAATCAAATTATTTTAAACTTTTACTTACAAAGCCAAAATAAAATAGATTTCTTAGATTCGTTTTTCATGATTTGTATATTCTTAAGAGATAAACTAATAAGTCTTATAAACTGATTAAGTAGCAAATTTTCATCTATTTAGTTATTTAATTCTAATCTATTGAAAATTAATACTTGCAAATATTTCCAACTCCTTAACATCTTTCTTTCTCTTTTTTATTCATAATCCATTTACTTTAATTATCTCTTTCATTTTATTTATATCAATTAATTTAAAAAATTGTGGAGTCTATATTTTAGCTTTAAATCAAATTAACAAACAATTTCCGTCAGTTTTAAGAGTTTATGAAACCAAAATGATAAATATTAACTTAATTATTTTTCTGAAATCAATTGATCTCATTTTTTATGATATCTAAGCTGTTTTCCTTTTATTAAGAATGAACAAACTTAAATTTTTAACTAAAAGATTATTTATTATTTAAGAATAGATATTTTATTAATTCTTAAAAGCTTTATTAATTAATATCAAGTTTAATATGTTGAGATTAGGTATAAAGTAAAAATTAAAAAGTTTTAATTTAAAGATAAAAATTTAAAGTTAAACAATTAATTATTTATAAAATTTATTTATCTTTTTCATGCTTAATTTTCTTTTCTTCTTCTTTATCTATTTTTATTAGATTTTCCTTCTCACTTTCATAATCAATTTCTCTCTACTCTCTTGATTTTGTTTTCTTTGAGCTTAATAGCCAATTTGCAAATTAATCATTTTCTGATTACAGTTTTATATCTTATCTATGAGTAAGTTATGCTTTTTCAAAGTAAACCTCTTTTTGATCTTCTTGAGTATTTATAACTTAGTTTGATTCTTTATTGCGGTTAAAGATTTTTTTTATGACGAATCAACTTTGCTATTTTCTTATAAATAAAACTCTTAACTTTTTAATTCTGAATCTTGATTTATAGTTTCGTTAACGAACTTTATAGTTTTCTAATACTTAGGATTTAGTTCCATTCTATAAGAAATCAACTCTTAATTTCCTATTTCTTATTTTACTATATCAAAAACTTACCTTCAGAATAACTCTTTATCTCTTGTTCATCTATTGATTTAACTAGTTATTTCCAACTTACTTCGTTATAAATGTATTTAATCAGTAGAAATACTAGAACAAGAACTATTAAAATGCACATTAAAATTCCTGAACTGAAGCTTAACTTATCATAAAATGAATTGATTTGTACTCATCTCTAAAGATTTGCAAATTTGCATTTCTTTTGGTATTTTATTGCGTCTTATTCACAATCTCCTCCATCATATTTACATTCTTCATTGTTACATTTTTAATCACATATTCCATTTTATATAAATGATAGAAACTGACATCCTGTATTTAAGCATTTCTATTATTAAACTTTTATTTTTCAATCTAAACATTCAAGATTATCATAGTTACACTCTTTAATATTACATCCAAAATCACAAATTAAGTTATTAAAATGTTGTTGAATGCATCCCTTTTATGCACAATCTGTTAAATAAGTAAGTTAGCCATTGCAATCTCCTTTATCAAACTTACAGTCTATATTAAAGCATTATTAATCACATTTCTTATTTCCTAATAATTAACTAGCACAAGTACAATTACTACAATCTCCATCATCTTTATTACATTCTGGAATGTTACATTTCTAATCACATACTCTATCTCCTAATCAGTACTTAGGACATTCTTTCTATTCATATTTTTCATAATTAGCTAATTTATTTTTCAATCTACTTTACTATCTGTCTTAATCAATATTTGCACAGTCTTCTCCATCAAAATCACATTCTGTTACATTGCATGAAACATCACACTCTCCATCATAAACTCATGACCAATAACAATTTTCACTACATAATTCATACTAACAATCAGGTAAATCATATTAGCACTCTTTATTTAAGCATTATTTATCACATTTTTTATTATTTCTTAACTATTAATTACAGTTACAAGTACTTTAACCTCTATTTAAAAAACTACAATCTTCTCCATCATAAAAACAATCGAAATTATAGCAGCTGTAATCACATAATCCATCATTTATTCAATTTATAGAGCAATCTTAGGAACATTTGTAAGTAGTGCAATGTAGAATAGTGCAACTTTGATAATTGAGGATGCTAATGTAAGTAAATTTGTACTTAAGATTTGTAATAGAATGGAAAATGTGATGAAGAATGTGATTTATAAAGTTGTGATTATGATAGTTGGAATTGTACATGTTCATATAATTGTCCTAAAGCATGATAAGGTGATGGATTATGCTAAAGTTAATGCAATTTAGAATAATGCAATTATGATAACTGAGATTGTGAATGTCCTTCTTAATGCGATTAATTATTATTAGGAAATGGAGAGTGTGATGAAAGCTGTAATATGAATGAATGCAATTGAGATAACTTTGATTGTAAATGTTAGATAAATTGCTGGAATGGACTGTTAGGGAATGGATATTGTGATGCTGCATGTAATATGTAGCAATGTAGTTATGATAAAGGAGATTGCAATTGTCCATAATCTTGTACTTAAGATTTGAGAGAGAATGAAAAATGTGACGAAGAGTGCAATTTTAAGTATTGCAATTATGATAATTGAAAATGTACATGTGCAGAGTTTTGCTCAAATAAATTGCAAGGTAATGGATGATGTAATCCTGAATGTAATGTTGAAGAATGTGAATGAGATAATTTAGATTGTAAATGTCCATATTCTTGTGGCCTATTCTAACCTGGAAATGGATAGTGTAACGAAGAATGTAATTTTGTTGGATGTAATTATGATAATTTTGATTGCTTTTGTTAGATAGGATGTGACTATTATTTTTTAGGAAATAAATAATGTGATTCTGAGTGTAATGTAGAATAATGTAATTATGATAACTGAGATTGTTTATGTCCATCTAATTGTACTTAAGAATTATAGAAGAATGGAAAATGCGATGAAGAATGTAACTTTAAAGGTTGTGATTTTGGTAATTGAGATTGCTCATGTGCCTAAGGTTGCTAAAATAATTTTTTAGAAAACGAAATATGTGACAGTGCTTGTAATTCAGAATAATGTAATTATGATAATTTTGATTGTTTATGTTCATAAGCATGTATTAAATTTTTAATAAGAAATGGTATATGCGAAGAAACTTGTAATAATTTATAATGCAGTTTCGATGGATTTGATTGTGGGTGTTATGGAAGTTGTATAAAAGAAAAATTAGGAAATAATGTATGTGATATTGAATGCAACAATGAGTAATGTAATTATGATAATGGAGATTGTTAATGTTCTTAAACATGTAAATAAGATTTAAAAGAAAATTAAAAATGTGACGAAGAATGTAATGTTATTGATTGTAATTATGACAATTGAATATGTACTTGTGCGAATTAATGTCCAGATGATTATTTAAATGATGAAAATTGCAATTTTGAATGTTATGTAGAATAATGCTAATGAGATAATGGAGATTGTGTTTGTTCATAATTTTGCAATTCATCTTTGATAGGAAATGGATAATGTAATACTGAATGTAATAACACTGCATGCAGTTATGATTATTTTGATTGTGATTGTTATCCAGGATGTTATCCTTGAGTATTAGGAAATAATATATGTGATAGTTTGTGTAATTTTGAATAATGTAATTATGATAATTGAGATTGTTTATGTCCATCTGACTGTACTTAAGAGTTATAGTAGAATGGAAAATGTGATGAAGAATGTAACTTTAAAGGTTGTGATTTTGATAATTGAGATTGCTCATGTGCCTAAGGTTGGTCAAGTAACCTTTTAATTAATTTCCTTTGTGATAATGTGTGTAATAGAGAATAGTGCAATTGAGATAATGATGATTGCTTATGCTCTAAATTTTGTGATTTGCTAAAATTGGGAGATTAAAATTGTGACCTATAATGCAATATTTTATAATGTAATTATGATAATTAAGATTGTTTTTGCTCTAAAGTATGTTCATTAATTTTATAGAATGATCAAATATGTCAAGATGAATGTAATACTGAATAATGTAATTATGATAATTGAAATTGCTTGTGCTCTTAAAATTGTACTTAAGATTTAAAATTAAATGAAAAATGTGATATTGAGTGTAATTTTAAAGGTTGTACTTATGATAATTGAATGTGTACTTGTGGAATAGAATGCCCAAATGATTATTTAGGTAATTAGATATGTGATAACTAATGTAATAATGAATAATGTAATTTTGATAACGGAGATTGCAAATGTCCACTAACATGTACTAAAGATATGCTAGAAAATAGAAAATGTGACAAAGAATATGATTTAAACGACTGTAATTGAGATAATTTTAATTGTAGATGTGCAAAGGATTGTCCAGATTATTTATTATTAAATGGATTATGTGATTTAGAATGTGATTTTGAGTAATGTAATTATGATAATTGAGATTGCCAATGCTCACCAAATTGTGTAACGATTCTGTTATAAAATAGTAAATGTGATACAGATTGCAATTCATTAGAATGTAAATATGATAATTGGGATTGCCTTTGCGTAGTAGGATGTACAAATGAGTTGCTAGGTAAACGATTGTGTAATAATGAATGCAATTTTTAATTATGTGACTATGATTAAGGAGATTGTGTCTGTTTATAGTAATGTGATTAATATTTATTAGGGAACGGAATATGTGATCAGCAGTGTAATTTAAAAGAATGCAATTATGACAATTTTGATTGTAGATGTGCACTTTATTGTCCCGTATTTTGACTAGGTGATTCTTAGTGTGACAAAGCATGTAATTTTGAGTAATGCAATTGAGATTAAGGAGATTGCCTCTGTCCTGCATCTTGTAATTAAACTTGGCTAGGAAATGGAATTTGTGATTAATAATGTAATAATGAACTTTGTAATTATGATAATTGGGATTGTAGATGCAACAAGTAATGTACTTTTGATATGTTAGGAAATGGAAACTGTGATTTTTAATGTAATAATTATTAATGCAATTATGATAGCGGTGACTGTTAATGTTCTACGGAATGTATTTTAAAATAAGGAGATGGAGTTTGTGATCTCTTATGTGATAAATATATATGTAATTATGATGGTCATGATTGTTGATGTTCTACTGCATGTCACTTTTTATTTTTGAATAATGGATTTTGCAATCCCGAATGTTATAACTAGCAATGTAAATATGATGAAGGTGATTGTTCATGTTCTAATGAATGTTAAATGATATCTAAAAATGGATAATGTGATTATAATTGTAGTTAAATTGGTTGTAACTTCGATTCTTATGAATGTGAATGTTCCATTGGATGTAACGCTACATCATTAGGAAATGGTAAATGTGATTTATATTGCTTGACTTAAGAATGTTATTACGATTATGGAGATTGCGAATGCTCTGAATAATGTTAAGCTTATTATTTAGGAGATGGATTTTGTGACACTTAATGTGATGTAGAAAGATGTAATTATGATTATGGAGATTGTGAATGTTCTACTGGTTGTGATTTAAGTTAGTTATAAAATGGAGTTTGTGATTTTTATTGTAAAGATGAAAAGAATTGTAAATATGATTATCTAGATTGCTTAAACTAAACTGTTTAAATACTTCCTTCTACTTATAAATGTTCTTAAGATTGCTCTATAAATTGAATAAATGATGGATTATGTGATTACAGTTGCTATAATTTCGATTGTCTTTATGATGGAGAAGATTGTAGTTTTTAAAATAGAGGTTAAAGTACTTGTAACTGTAATTAATAGTTAAGAAATAATAAAAATTGTGATAAAATAATGCTTAAATAAAGAGTGCTAATATGATTTACCTGATTGTTAGTATGAATTATGTAGTGAAAATTGTTATTGGTCATGAGTTTATGATGGAGAGTGTGATGTTTCATGCAATGTAACAGAATGTGATTTTGATGGAGAAGACTGTGCAAATATTGATTAAGACAGATAGTAAAGTAGATTGAAAAATAAATTAGCTAATTATGAAAAATGTGAATAGAAAGGATGTCCTAAGTACTGATTAGGAGATAGAATATGTGATTAGAAATGTAACATTCCAGAATGTAATAAAGATGATGGAGATTGTAGTAATTGTACTTGTGCTAGTTAGTTATTAGGAAATAAGAAATGTGATTAATAATGCTTTAATATAGATTGTAAGTTTGATAAAGGAGATTGCGATGGTTAACTTACTTATTTAGCAGACTGCGCGTAAAAGGGATGCATTCAACAACATTTTAATAACTTAATTTGTGATTTTGGATGTAATATTAAAGAGTGCAACTATGATAATCTTGAATGTTTAGATTGAAAAATAAAAGATTAATAATAGAAATGCTTAAATACAGGATGTCAGTTTCTATCATTTATATAAAATGGAATATGTGATTAAAAATGTAACAATAAAGAATGTAAATATGATGGAGGAGACTGTGAATAAAATTAAATAAAGTACTAAAAGAAATGTAAATTTACAAATCTTTAGAGATGTGTACAAACTAATTCATTTTCTGATAAACTAAACTTTAGTTCAGGAATTTTAATGAGTATTTTAATAGTTCTTGTTCTAGTATTTCTACTGATTAAATACATTTATAACGAAGTAAGTTGGAAATAACTAGTTAAATCGATAGATTAAGAAAGATTAAAGAGTTATTCTGAAGGTAAGTTTTTAATATAGCAAAATAAGAAATAGGAAATTAAGAGTTGATTTCTTATAAAATGGAGCTAAATCCTAAGTATTAGAAAATTATAAAGTTCGTTAACGAGGCTATAAGTCAATATTCATAATTACAAAGCTAAGAGTTTTCTTTCTAAGATATTAGCAAAATTGATTCATTATAAGCAAAGAACAATAATCAATTTAAAGAAGCTAGTGAAGTTATAAATACTCAAGAAGATCAAAAAGAGGTTTATTTTGAAAAAGCATAACTTACTCGAAAGTAAGGTGAAAAACTGTAATTAGAAAATTTTTTATCTGTAGATTAGCCATTAAGTTCAAAGGATACAAAAATAAGATAATAGAATGAAATTGATAATGAAAGTGAGAGGGAACATCTAATAATAATAGATAAAGAAGAAGTCAATGAAAAGTAAGCATGAAAAAAAACTAAATAAACTTTAGTAACAATATTAATCTTCACTTTAATCTTAAATCCTTAACTTTGAATATTAAAATTTTTTAATTTTAAATCTTCTAGTATTGATCATAGTATTAGTTAATTAAGCTTTTAAAAAGTATATAAAGAACTTAATAAATTAAAAAATTTTATAATTAAAAAAATGTTTTAAAACTTTTTTTAGTTAAAAAAGTTAAATTTCAATAAGAATTAATAATTTTAGGATTAACAATTTTTATAAGTTTACAGTTAAATCTTTTGAAATAATTTTTTTATTAAATGATATCTTTTTTGGATAAAATTTATTAAATTTCACAGCATATTGCTTAGCATTCTTGATTAGTGAAACTAGATTATGAAAGATTATTGTTAAGAATGGCCATTATACATGAATTATAATATTACTAAGTATAAAATAAAGCTTAAGTTATAATAATTGGATAAATTAAGTTTGAAAATTTTCGAGGATTTTCACCTCTTCATGCTGGACATCAGATTGCTCCAGTGTTAAAAATAAAGTTTTAGATGTCCCTACTCCTATCTCCTCCTATTACTCTTGTCATTTCCGGATCTAGCCTTCTTTCTAATTAATTTTCTCTTGTAAATGTATCCTTATTCATTTAAGTATAATCTTTCTCTTATTTGTCTCTACTACATTTGTTTTTTCTTCCCCTACTGTGCTTGTATGGTTCTTTATTTATTCCAGTACTACGTCTTGAAATTTTGGAATTCCTTGCAGCGTCTTCATAAGTGTTCTGTCGAATTGCAGTAGTAACATTTCTTCACTACTTTTTGGAGTTTAACCTTAGTCTTCCTATTGGTCTCTTCAATCACCATCGGATCTCCCCTTTGGTCATCTAATTTCTTTTCTAGTATTTCCAGTCTAATACTCATATCAGATTGTTTCTGAAGCTAATTTTAGGATTAGCTAATCTGGTCTTAAGATATGTTTCAGAAAGCTCTTAGTTCTCTTTCTTAGGACATAAGTCTGGATTCTATTCCTTCCGCCAGGTTGAGTTTTTCCATCAGTTTCTCATTGTCCTTTCTCAGTTTCCTAACCTCTTCCTGGAGGTTTAGTACCACTTTGATGAGCTGTTCCGTGCTCATCTGGACAGAAGGATTGAACTTTGAGACCTCCTGGTGCAGAGCAGACTTCATCTGCTTTCTGGGTTTCTCTTCTGAGATTGGAGTTATCTCATGTGTTGTCTTCTGAGCTTGTTTCTGTTCCTCTTCAGGTTGTTAGAATTAAGAAAAAGGCTAGAGTTAAGAGTAAGAAGACTATCCAAGATTGGATTCAGGTTTCCTCTCCAACTTTTTGGAGGTGGTGTAGAAACCTCTTTTAAATCCTTCCATTTTTTTATTTAAAGCTTAAGTTATCTAAATTATATGAAACTAAGTAATTTAAGCAATTTAATTTGATACTTACAAGATTAATCCTTCAAGATGTAAATGAAGGATCTAAATAAGGATAGATCATTAAGATTGAGCTTTAAATACTTTTACTTGCAAATGTTTTAGTAATAAAGGAATTAGTTGGGAATAATTCATTTTAACGATGATTGTAATAATTTAAATCTTGGTATATTCTACAATATCTTATTGATTGAATACATTAAATTCATCATATTTATTAGTCTTTATAATCAAAATAAAATGCTCTTCATTTATTTATCTAAGCAAAATCTTAAGACCAAGTTCTAAAGATCAGATTGAACAATATAAAATAGCAATATTGATTAGATAATCTTAAACTCTAAGGTAGATATGAATAAACAGAAGAATAAAGAAATCTTTTTTAGTTTAGAAAAGTGCTAGGTAATATATATGATGCTTTAAAAATAAATTTAGACTTATACTTTATATAGTATACTAATACACTATATTTAATATTATATACACTCTTAGGCTTTTAAAAGTAATTTAAAATTACTCTGAGATTAAATAATTTTAGTACCAATAAATTTGACGCTACTTACGTAGAAAAAGTAATTTACTTAATATAAACCAAATTAAGCTAAATTGATGATTTCACCTCTATGAAAGTTAAAGCTATTGAAGAACCTGTTTTTGCGTTGTAAAATATTCAATTTTTACGATTTAAAACTGTATATTTAAGATTACCAAATTGAAATTTAGCGCAGGTGATGGAAAATAGCAATCTGTTTGAATGGAGGTAGTTATAATGGATGCACAATGTGTATTTAAAGTTCAAATAACGATTTAACTAAAAACATTGCTTTCATATAAAAAGTTAAGGGTGTATTTTCGTATTTAGAAATTGAATAGATATTTTCAATAGATATTAATCATCTTTAATCCAATAATGCTTATTTATATTATAATTTAACTTAATTAGTTGATGCTTCTTATTCTATAAGTAAAGCTACTATGGAGGATTTGCTACTTAGATAGTTATAGAATCTCACTGATAGATAATAGTTAGACAGAAAAGAATGTTATTGAATATTGTGGAAGAGGAATATTCGTTGAAAGGTCTATTTTAAATGAGATAAGAATCTCATATTGTAATAATAAAATAGGTTTTTATGGAGGATTTGCTATTTCTTTTAATCTACGTTTAAAATACTAAAGAATAACGTATTCTATAGTAGCATAGATTTGTATTAGGGAGTATATTTGTAATATATTCAGATAAAATATTGAAATGTGAAGAAAATAGAGAAAATGAAAATATTCTTCGTAGCTGATTGAGGAAATATTAGATACTTTTATAAGCAATCAGTAACACAGAAAATTCTTATTTCTTCTAGAACGAAACTTAAGGTAGTGGAGCGTTATACTATGATTAATCATAAATTACTCTTTTACATTATGTTACCTTTAATAGCATTGCAAATAAATTAGCTTTTATTTATAGCATTTTTACAGATTTGTATATTTACAGCACTTAATGCTTCTAATTATAGCTAAAGATATAAGATGCATTTTTTACTAAGAAAAAGGAATACCAAGTTTGCTAAATATAATAGCCTATTAAAACAAAGATATCAGAGGTTATTGCTTATACCTATCATTAATGAAAATATATATATTAACTAAAGTTATTTTATAATAGCGTTTTTTATTAGAAATATATGGAAATTTGAAGTTGTCGAATTTATAAATTATAGAATGCTAATTTATAAAGATTAAGTATTCTCAATAGTGCAAGCATCATTTTAGGACTATGTTTCATTATGTTTCTCTATAAAAAGTTAATTTATATCTAATTAACTAATTATTGTATTCACAAAACTAGAAATGCTAAATAGGATTTTTATCTATGTCAATTAGCGGCAAAAATGAAATGATTAGTGGATTTTAGTAGAAACTTCTAACAAACTATTTTAATTAGTAAGCTGCTCTATATCAGTAAACTAGTTACATATATAGTTACATATAGTTTTATGGTTAATTTTAACGAAGATAAAAGTTAGCTTCATAAATCGCAAAAAAGTAGATGAATGAGCAGCTTTTTATATCTGAATGAACAGCACAAGAAGAAACTTTTCTTTTACTCTAAGAACTCTAAATTGTGAATATAAAATGGAAGTATTTTTGAGAATAAAAATAGAAAATATGAATTATAAGCTTATAAAAAGAAATAATTGAAGTAAATCTAGAGTATATATATTCGTAGCAATAATGGAAACACTGCTTGAGTTATATTTATCAAAATATCATAAAAATTTAATAAAATTAGGTCATTAATAAATAAACTTAAACCATAACTTCAAAAATTACGCGTAAAGATCATTAATGCTTAAAATAAATTTTTGAGATTCAAAATGGAAGTATACTTGTTTTTTTCAAAGAGTTATAATTGTTTGTAGAATTACTAAATCGTAATTTTCAAATAGGTAAGGAAAATAAAGAAGAGCAATTTATTCATCATAATATAGTTTAAGCACAAGTCTAACAAACTTAAACATATTAGGTTAAATAATAAGGAGAAGTTATTTCTGATTTTGAGGTTTCATAATTGTATAACTCAGAAAAGAACATAAATGCTTATTTTAATAATCAAAATAAGTTTCATGCTTTGCTATAATAAAGGACAAGTTATAATATAATTACTTCATAGCTAATAGTAGTTTTCATATTGCATTATTTAGCTAAGTGGAAGAAGGATATTGCTTAAATGTAAAATAACCTTCTTTTAAATGTTCTAGGAAACAATGCAATAAAAGGACCAAAGGATACTATTGCAAAACAATCTTCTTTAAATTGGTTTGTGGTTAGTAGTAAAATTGAGAGTATGAGACGAAAAAAAGCAATTAATAGTAATAAATTCTAAATTAAATAGAAGAGAAGCCAGCTTAATTAAAGGTAATATATCACATATTATTTCAAAATATGGAGTATATGAAGTTATATATAAAAATATAGCTTTTAATGGTAATAATATTTTCTATTGCATTCTGACTGAGTAATATTCCATTTAATGAGATATGAAATCATTTAATACAAAATAATTATAAAAGATAATTAATTACTCATTTACCATAATTTCAAAATAAAGAAAATAATTAGCTTATTACTGATATAATAAGATAAATAGTTAAAGAAGATAATTATTCAATAGTCTCTATTTTCTCAGATTATGTAGGAATATCAGTTAAAACTATACTAAAAACCGTTCATGGTAATTTTAGTACAAAAGGAAAATAATATAAAAGGTATTCTTGATAATATTATTCATTTAAAGTTCGAAGTAAATGTCATCGAGTTAAAAAATTGAATGTAGTAATAATATAATTAGAATAGTAAAAGTGAAAGTATAAGTAAAAAAGGGTCTTAAATAATAATTTTTAACAGAAAGCAATCAGTGCTTAAATCTTAAGGATTAAATGTCATAAGAATGTATAAAAGAAAAAAAATGTAAGGAGCTGATTTATTATTTCAAGCAAAGGTTAGTGCTCAGAAAGTTTTTAAACAATTATTCATAAATACCCCTATCTACAAGCATGTTTAGGGACAACTACTAGAGAAGGAAAAAAATGATTGATAAGAATGTTGCTAAAAAGAGAAATTAAATTCCTTTAGATTTCTAAATTTAAATAAAATAAAATTGAGATTCATAGATAGAATTTAAATATTTGCTTTACTTAAATATTATTAAAAGTAGTTTTTTTGAATTTTATAAACTTACCTTTATCACAAAGAACATATATAAGAAAAAATAATAATAAAGCCCTATTTTGAAAATGTTGTATATAGAGAATAATTATTTAAAAAATATGATAATTCAAAACTAATTTTAATTTAATCACTTAAAATTTTTCATTTAAAGGAATCAAAAGACAATATAATATTTGCTAAATATATTCATTATTTCATATATAAACTTAGAAAAATTGATAAAATAGAACTTCTTACTATCCCTAAATCTTTAATAATTAGAATGAGATAGATTTGAATGTTATCTCTTATTTTAACCTAAAGTTATAAAACCAAAAAAAGTAGCGAAATATAAACTTAAAATCTAAATAAATACTGGAAGATGATAAAAACTAGATAGTACAATATTAAAGGTAGCTATTATAATGCATTATTAATTTTAATTTTAGCCTAAAATTTACTAAAATCATATTAATTTACCCTTCTTCTATAATCCTATTTATTTTTACTTTATTTAAAGAAATATAAAATATAGAAATATTTTGATTATTCCAAAAAAATAACCAAAAAAGTATAAAAATGTAAAAGATTTTATTTATATCTTTAAATAAAAATTAGTTTATTAGCTAAAAGGAGTTTAAGGTAACTTAAACTACATTATCATAAACTTTATAAGAAAAAGCGGAATTATTTTTCCATAAAATACTTATTTGGTTTCTTTTAAAATCAATAATTTTTAATTTGCATGATTAAATAAATCAAAGAGCAATAAATAGAAAAAGTATTGAATAGAATAAAGCTTGTAGGGTATTAGATAAGAGAGCTACTAGTATATTAAATGCCTTATTAATGTTTACATTAACATTTCTAAAATTCTAAATATTTGAGTTTTAACATTAGTTTTAAGCATTTCCTTGCTAAGTTAGCATATGAATAGAGATAACTATTTTTCTATTAATAAGTACATAATTTACTTTTTGTAAAGTATATTCTATTTTAAAAATTTAAGTCAATTTGCGCAAAATGAAAACAATTTTAATTTTAATTAAATAAGACAATTTTCTAGTCCTACTTTATAATCTTAAAATTATATAAAAAAATTAATTAAAAAAGCTAAAAGAGTTATAACTAATTTTTCGATGAAATTAAATTGTAAAACAAATTTTTTAAATTTGGTATTTATAGTTCATTAAAGAGGCTTGAAAATTAGAATAGAAATGTTAGTCTGATTTTGATTTAAATAGTTTATAAATGCAAATCAGAATTAAAAATTAAAATACATCAATGAAGAGTATTTATATTTTAATATACATTATTATATTAACAACTATTATCCTCTATTAATAAATATAGCTATTAGCAAAAATAATATGATTAAGAAAATGTATATTTAATATTTATTTCTACATAATCAAAGCATCACTTAACAAATATTTTTATCTATACATTTTTAAAAAATACAATCAGGATTTTTAAATTAAATAAAAAAGAGCGAGAGTTCCTTATAAAATGATAAGTTTTACTTATAGGATCATTTAAAATTTTAGAAAAAGTATCATAAGGCTATATTAAAATATAAGTATTTCAATTAGAAATTAAATTAAAATTTATTAATTAATTTCAACTAAAAAAGTTTTTGGATCGGAAACTCCTTTCCGATTGCACGACCCGACGCTCTCTTTTTATGGAATAACGGGGATATCCTGTTGTACTCCAGGCACAGCTGCTAGGGAGTTCCATCACTATGAGCAGCCAGGCTTCAAGCCCCTACTAAGAGCGGATAATCTCAAAGACAGCATTCCCTTCAGAAAATGACTCTGACCAGGGACTTTCTCAGCGACAGGAAAGGAACTTGTTCCTAGCCATAAAACCAGAAAGTTTAGTCACGAAGGTCATTCTCAGCTTCTACCATCTTTTCAATTATTAAACGAAAATTTAATAGATAATTTCATATTAAGTAAATATGTCTAAATTTTACTATTGGAATAACTATTTTAAATGTAAGCTAAAGAATAAATTATCTTTATAAAATTGGGAAAATAAATTAACTATCTGAAATTATTTAATTTATTATTAGTGAATATATGATTTATTATCTCAGAAATAAACAAATAGTGCTATCATTTAATAATACAAACTTTTATGAATAAGCTTTACTAGTTAATCTAATTATATCATTCTCTTAGTTTTTCAAATTATAGCTTATTAATAAAGGATATTAATATGTTTGTTGTAATTAATTAGAAATTTTTTATTAGTTTTTAAAGAATTAGCTAGTAAATGGGAAATATTTAAGATCCTTTATATGTCTTGACTAAAATTTTTTAATGCAGAATAAAAAAGAAACAGAGATAGAAATTAAAATTTATAGCTCATGCATTTGAAAAGTAAAATCTAGATATTTTTCATCTTAAAGCTATGTTTTTTTATTCTTCTTTAAGGAATTAGAAATCCCAGAAAATCTATTTGAAAATTTGTCAGGACTTAGAGCAACTATATATAGAAAGTTTAAAAAATAAAAAGGAAACATAATACTAGAAAAACAAAAATAAATCCTCCATAAAAACCAACCACTACATTTAATTTGGATTTAGCTAATAGAACTAAATTAATGGTTTTTATGATTTAAGTAATAGTTATGAAATAAAGCTTATTTTGTCTTCTAGAAAGAATTGTGAAAGTAGATATATTATTTTTTATTTCCAAAATGATCTTTTTAGTCAGTATTCAGTAATACAAGTTAAAATATTTTCCTTCTCTTCCAGTATTAATAGTTTTTAATATCTTTTCTCTATAATTTTTCATCTATAAATTTGCTTTGGCTTCCTATAAATTTGATCTAGTTTTACAATATTAAAATATAGCAAAACCAGATGAAAATTTTCTTTCACTTAAAATTAAAAAAATTATTTTCTAATTCTGTTTTGTATCTAGAATCTCTCTAAGCATCTTTTAATAAATCCCATTATAATATAGTAATTATCTTTCGCAAATTTGACTGATTTTTTCTATCTAATTCACAATTTTAAAATGAATCCTAAATGCAAATTTTGTACATTTGATTTAGATAAAACTTAATGAATTCTAAAAGATATTAGTTTGTGGTCATACCGTCTGAGATTAATGCAGTAAAAATTTAATGAATATCCCTACGACAGAATCAAATTAAATAGAAATGATATAAAGGGATTAGGTGATAAATATCAATTATTAAATACACAAATGAAACTTATTAACCTATCGCTAAAACACTTTTAGTTCTTATGTTTTAAAGACCTATCCTAGTAGCTTAAATATTGCAATTTTTTAACTATACTAGCAACTGCTATGATATCATATTTTGCCTTTATAAAAAATTGAGTAAATCCAAAACTAGAGCCCGATATTCAGGTTATGTAGAAGTA
This sequence comes from Loxodes magnus, assembly GCA_946699065.1. NCBI lineage: Eukaryota > Ciliophora > Karyorelictea > Loxodida > Loxodidae > Loxodes > Loxodes magnus. Next base: position 566,612 of record CAMPDV010000076.1, on the reverse strand, counting down.
AAAAGAAGAAATAGAAAGGTAAAATAATGATAAGCAAGAAGAGATTAAAAATTAGTCTTAGTAAATATAAAAAAGAGTTTAACATACTCTGGGATTTAACCAGGTACTTGCTGCCATTTTCTTAACGAGGATGGATACCACGACCTTTTTGATTAAGTGGTAGGTAACCACTGTTGATTCTCAGTCTATCCAGCAAATATTTTTCTCTTATAAATTCCATTTGATGTAATTCAAAGTTTGTTAATTTAAGTTCATGTTCAGTTTTGTTTTTTTTTCGTTCAATTTTTTCAGGTTATGCGTTTTCTTAATAAATGAAATCTTGATTTGCAGTATCAACATTGTTTAAGTTCTTATCTTGATTAATTTTTTATAAATATCTTGTTTTCTATCTTTTCTAATCTTTTATTATATTCTGATCTTAAATTTCGATTTATGAGATTTCTTCTTCTTTTATTTAAGTTGGAGTTTTTTCTAATTCCATTATTTGATTATTGGGTAAGTTTGATTAAGATTATCTTCATAATTATTCTTCTGTTATTAATTGATTTTATATTAGTTATTTCTTAAGATTGTTAATTCATTATCCTGAAAATCAATATTACTCATAAGTTCTCTTATTTATATGCTTTGGTTATATATGGTTTCTTCGTATCTGGAAATTTATTTTTTCATTTGTTTGACTTAATTTTAGAGCTTTTAATATGGGTCATTTTTTTATTCTTCTACTTGTTACATTCCAACCATCACTTTACCTTTGGAAGAAGAACTAGATTCTGATGTAGTCATCTACTTTTATTTTTTTTGCCCGCCTTTCTTTTGACTTTTCTATTTTAGTTTCTAGAAAGGCGAATCGACTATTCCGTTTTTACCGCGCAATTTTCCATTTTTTTGAAATATTAATATAAAAAAAGCTTTAAATATTTATTTTATATAGTAATAGAAACAATTTCTAAAATCCAAAATAAGGTTAAATAAATTTGATAAAACTGGATGATAATTTGAGAAAATTTTGTAAATAAAAAATTCAATAAAACAATTGTGTGAAGAAATTAATACTTGTTGTAAATGAATGGAAGAAAGAACTTTAATAAAGGTAAATAAAGTAAATATTTGCAAATTGATTACTAAAAATTAATAATTAAAATCTAGCTATTTCAAAAGAGAATTGAGATCATCAGAATAAATACACATAAAATATAAGCATCAAGATCTATAGAAATTGAATAATCAATTTTTCAGAAAGAAGAAATTCAAATTTGGAAAAGAATAAAAAAGATAAAAATTCGTATGATATTATAATGAATTATAGAAGATCTTATCAACATTCTAAGATGTGATAAAGTAGTAAATGATTAATTTGAGTATTTCGTATCTGGTTTTGATTCCTATCTCACGTTTTATACAAATGCCGATTGCTATTTAGCAGGGCTTAGAATTTTAAAAGGAGTCCAATCGTAAGAAAAAAATTAAATTAGTCAAAAAAAAGATTAAATTTTTTTTTTATTGGTAAAGAAGAAAATTTGCTTTGAAGACCATGATATGTATGAAATAGAATAAAAGAAGGATAATTATGGTGAATTTAATTTCTATAAGCTTAAACATCCAGTATAAATCTTTGCAAATTTATAATCAGGTTTTATTGTGAGTAGTAAATAAGCCAACTCATATTGGTAAATAAAGCCAATTCAAATAATCAATATCAGAGCAAGGACTGACTGACTGTTACATTTAAGTATGTTCAATCATCTTTGAGTTTTAAAAGTTTATACAATGCATAGCGAATGTTATTGTTTTAAATCTGTCGTTCAAAATGGAAATTTGAGCGTTTGAATTCCTTAATTAATATTAAAAAATAATTTTATAAAATTCAATATTGAGAAGTTAAGTCTCTTTCACTAGATCTATATTATGAATCTAAATAATATATTAAAGTTATCTTTCTTTATAAGAAATAAAAAGCATTTCTTTTTTTTTAATTTTGCTTTTTATGAACTCCTTTAATACTTGTAAAATGAAATAATCTAAAAAAGAAACTCAAATTTATATGCTAAAGTTTATGTATAACATTTGGAGTTTATTCAAGTTTAAATTCATTTTAAATTTAAATTTTACTAAGTAAAATTTTAGATTTAAAGATCAAATCAAATTATTTTAAACTTTTACTTACAAAGCCAAAATAAAATAGATTTCTTAGATTCGTTTTTCATGATTTGTATATTCTTAAGAGATAAACTAATAAGTCTTATAAACTGATTAAGTAGCAAATTTTCATCTATTTAGTTATTTAATTCTAATCTATTGAAAATTAATACTTGCAAATATTTCCAACTCCTTAACATCTTTCTTTCTCTTTTTTATTCATAATCCATTTACTTTAATTATCTCTTTCATTTTATTTATATCAATTAATTTAAAAAATTGTGGAGTCTATATTTTAGCTTTAAATCAAATTAACAAACAATTTCCGTCAGTTTTAAGAGTTTATGAAACCAAAATGATAAATATTAACTTAATTATTTTTCTGAAATCAATTGATCTCATTTTTTATGATATCTAAGCTGTTTTCCTTTTATTAAGAATGAACAAACTTAAATTTTTAACTAAAAGATTATTTATTATTTAAGAATAGATATTTTATTAATTCTTAAAAGCTTTATTAATTAATATCAAGTTTAATATGTTGAGATTAGGTATAAAGTAAAAATTAAAAAGTTTTAATTTAAAGATAAAAATTTAAAGTTAAACAATTAATTATTTATAAAATTTATTTATCTTTTTCATGCTTAATTTTCTTTTCTTCTTCTTTATCTATTTTTATTAGATTTTCCTTCTCACTTTCATAATCAATTTCTCTCTTACTCTCTTGATTTTGTTTTCTTTGAGCTTAATAGCCAATTTGCAAATTAATCATTTTCTGATTACAGTTTTATATCTTATCTATGAGTAAGTTATGCTTTTTCAAAGTAAACCTCTTTTTGATCTTCTTGAGTATTTATAACTTAGTTTGATTCTTTATTGCGGTTAAAGATTTTTTTTATGACGAATCAACTTTGCTATTTTCTTATAAATAAAACTCTTAACTTTTTAATTCTGAATCTTGATTTATAGTTTCGTTAACGAACTTTATAGTTTTCTAATACTTAGGATTTAGTTCCATTCTATAAGAAATCAACTCTTAATTTCCTATTTCTTATTTTACTATATCAAAAACTTACCTTCAGAATAACTCTTTATCTCTTGTTCATCTATTGATTTAACTAGTTATTTCCAACTTACTTCGTTATAAATGTATTTAATCAGTAGAAATACTAGAACAAGAACTATTAAAATGCACATTAAAATTCCTGAACTGAAGCTTAACTTATCATAAAATGAATTGATTTGTACTCATCTCTAAAGATTTGCAAATTTGCATTTCTTTTGGTATTTTATTGCGTCTTATTCACAATCTCCTCCATCATATTTACATTCTTCATTGTTACATTTTTAATCACATATTCCATTTTATATAAATGATAGAAACTGACATCCTGTATTTAAGCATTTCTATTATTAAACTTTTATTTTTCAATCTAAACATTCAAGATTATCATAGTTACACTCTTTAATATTACATCCAAAATCACAAATTAAGTTATTAAAATGTTGTTGAATGCATCCCTTTTATGCACAATCTGTTAAATAAGTAAGTTAGCCATTGCAATCTCCTTTATCAAACTTACAGTCTATATTAAAGCATTATTAATCACATTTCTTATTTCCTAATAATTAACTAGCACAAGTACAATTACTACAATCTCCATCATCTTTATTACATTCTGGAATGTTACATTTCTAATCACATACTCTATCTCCTAATCAGTACTTAGGACATTCTTTCTATTCATATTTTTCATAATTAGCTAATTTATTTTTCAATCTACTTTACTATCTGTCTTAATCAATATTTGCACAGTCTTCTCCATCAAAATCACATTCTGTTACATTGCATGAAACATCACACTCTCCATCATAAACTCATGACCAATAACAATTTTCACTACATAATTCATACTAACAATCAGGTAAATCATATTAGCACTCTTTATTTAAGCATTATTTATCACATTTTTTATTATTTCTTAACTATTAATTACAGTTACAAGTACTTTAACCTCTATTTAAAAAACTACAATCTTCTCCATCATAAAAACAATCGAAATTATAGCAGCTGTAATCACATAATCCATCATTTATTCAATTTATAGAGCAATCTTAGGAACATTTGTAAGTAGTGCAATGTAGAATAGTGCAACTTTGATAATTGAGGATGCTAATGTAAGTAAATTTGTACTTAAGATTTGTAATAGAATGGAAAATGTGATGAAGAATGTGATTTATAAAGTTGTGATTATGATAGTTGGAATTGTACATGTTCATATAATTGTCCTAAAGCATGATAAGGTGATGGATTATGCTAAAGTTAATGCAATTTAGAATAATGCAATTATGATAACTGAGATTGTGAATGTCCTTCTTAATGCGATTAATTATTATTAGGAAATGGAGAGTGTGATGAAAGCTGTAATATGAATGAATGCAATTGAGATAACTTTGATTGTAAATGTTAGATAAATTGCTGGAATGGACTGTTAGGGAATGGATATTGTGATGCTGCATGTAATATGTAGCAATGTAGTTATGATAAAGGAGATTGCAATTGTCCATAATCTTGTACTTAAGATTTGAGAGAGAATGAAAAATGTGACGAAGAGTGCAATTTTTAAGTATTGCAATTATGATAATTGAAAATGTACATGTGCAGAGTTTTGCTCAAATAAATTGCAAGGTAATGGATGATGTAATCCTGAATGTAATGTTGAAGAATGTGAATGAGATAATTTAGATTGTAAATGTCCATATTCTTGTGGCCTATTCTAACCTGGAAATGGATAGTGTAACGAAGAATGTAATTTTGTTGGATGTAATTATGATAATTTTGATTGCTTTTGTTAGATAGGATGTGACTATTATTTTTTAGGAAATAAATAATGTGATTCTGAGTGTAATGTAGAATAATGTAATTATGATAACTGAGATTGTTTATGTCCATCTAATTGTACTTAAGAATTATAGAAGAATGGAAAATGCGATGAAGAATGTAACTTTAAAGGTTGTGATTTTGGTAATTGAGATTGCTCATGTGCCTAAGGTTGCTAAAATAATTTTTTAGAAAACGAAATATGTGACAAGTGCTTGTAATTCAGAATAATGTAATTATGATAATTTTGATTGTTTTATGTTCATAAGCATGTATTAAATTTTTAATAAGAAATGGTATATGCGAAGAAACTTGTAATAATTTTATAATGCAGTTTCGATGGATTTGATTGTGGGTGTTATGGAAGTTGTATAAAAGAAAAATTAGGAAATAATGTATGTGATATTGAATGCAACAATGAGTAATGTAATTATGATAATGGAGATTGTTAATGTTCTTAAACATGTAAATAAGATTTAAAAGAAAATTAAAAATGTGACGAAGAATGTAATGTTATTGATTGTAATTATGACAATTGAATATGTACTTGTGCGAATTAATGTCCAGATGATTGATTTAAATGATGAAAATTGCAATTTTGAATGTTATGTAGAATAATGCTAATGAGATAATGGAGATTGTGTTTGTTCATAATTTTGCAATTCATCTTTGATAGGAAATGGATAATGTAATACTGAATGTAATAACACTGCATGCAGTTATGATTATTTTGATTGTGATTGTTATCCAGGATGTTATCCTTGAGTATTAGGAAATAATATATGTGATAGTTTGTGTAATTTTGAATAATGTAATTATGATAATTGAGATTGTTTATGTCCATCTGACTGTACTTAAGAGTTATAGTAGAATGGAAAATGTGATGAAGAATGTAACTTTAAAGGTTGTGATTTTGATAATTGAGATTGCTCATGTGCCTAAGGTTGGTCAAGTAACCTTTTAATTAATTTCCTTTGTGATAATGTGTGTAATAGAGAATAGTGCAATTGAGATAATGATGATTGCTTATGCTCTTAAATTTTGTGATTTGCTAAAATTGGGAGATTAAAATTGTGACCTATAATGCAATATTTTATAATGTAATTATGATAATTAAGATTGTTTTTGCTCTAAAGTATGTTCATTAATTTTATAGAATGATCAAATATGTCAAGATGAATGTAATACTGAATAATGTAATTATGATAATTGAAATTGCTTGTGCTCTTAAAATTGTACTTAAGATTTAAAATTAAATGAAAAATGTGATATTGAGTGTAATTTTAAAGGTTGTACTTATGATAATTGAATGTGTACTTGTGGAATAGAATGCCCAAATGATTATTTAGGTAATTAGATATGTGATAACTAATGTAATAATGAATAATGTAATTTTGATAACGGAGATTGCAAATGTCCACTAACATGTACTAAAGATATGCTAGAAAATAGAAAATGTGACAAAGAATATGATTTAAACGACTGTAATTGAGATAATTTTAATTGTAGATGTGCAAAGGATTGTCCAGATTATTTATTATTAAATGGATTATGTGATTTAGAATGTGATTTTGAGTAATGTAATTATGATAATTGAGATTGCCAATGCTCACCAAATTGTGTAACGATTCTGTTATAAAATAGTAAATGTGATACAGATTGCAATTCATTAGAATGTAAATATGATAATTGGGATTGCCTTTGCGTAGTAGGATGTACAAATGAGTTGCTAGGTAAACGATTGTGTAATAATGAATGCAATTTTTAATTATGTGACTATGATTAAGGAGATTGTGTCTGTTTATAGTAATGTGATTAATATTTATTAGGGAACGGAATATGTGATCAGCAGTGTAATTTAAAAGAATGCAATTATGACAATTTTGATTGTAGATGTGCACTTTATTGTCCCGTATTTTGACTAGGTGATTCTTAGTGTGACAAAGCATGTAATTTTGAGTAATGCAATTGAGATTAAGGAGATTGCCTCTGTCCTGCATCTTGTAATTAAACTTGGCTAGGAAATGGAATTTGTGATTAATAATGTAATAATGAACTTTGTAATTATGATAATTGGGATTGTAGATGCAACAAGTAATGTACTTTTGATATGTTAGGAAATGGAAACTGTGATTTTTAATGTAATAATTATTAATGCAATTATGATAGCGGTGACTGTTAATGTTCTACGGAATGTATTTTAAAATAAGGAGATGGAGTTTGTGATCTCTTATGTGATAAATATATATGTAATTATGATGGTCATGATTGTTGATGTTCTACTGCATGTCACTTTTTATTTTTGAATAATGGATTTTGCAATCCCGAATGTTATAACTAGCAATGTAAATATGATGAAGGTGATTGTTCATGTTCTAATGAATGTTAAATGATATCTAAAAATGGATAATGTGATTATAATTGTAGTTAAATTGGTTGTAACTTCGATTCTTATGAATGTGAATGTTCCATTGGATGTAACGCTACATCATTAGGAAATGGTAAATGTGATTTATATTGCTTGACTTAAGAATGTTATTACGATTATGGAGATTGCGAATGCTCTGAATAATGTTAAGCTTATTATTTAGGAGATGGATTTTGTGACACTTAATGTGATGTAGAAAGATGTAATTATGATTATGGAGATTGTGAATGTTCTACTGGTTGTGATTTAAGTTAGTTATAAAATGGAGTTTGTGATTTTTATTGTAAAGATGAAAAGAATTGTAAATATGATTATCTAGATTGCTTAAACTAAACTGTTTAAATACTTCCTTCTACTTATAAATGTTCTTAAGATTGCTCTATAAATTGAATAAATGATGGATTATGTGATTACAGTTGCTATAATTTCGATTGTCTTTATGATGGAGAAGATTGTAGTTTTTAAAATAGAGGTTAAAGTACTTGTAACTGTAATTAATAGTTAAGAAATAATAAAAATTGTGATAAATAATGCTTAAATAAAGAGTGCTAATATGATTTACCTGATTGTTAGTATGAATTATGTAGTGAAAATTGTTATTGGTCATGAGTTTATGATGGAGAGTGTGATGTTTCATGCAATGTAACAGAATGTGATTTTGATGGAGAAGACTGTGCAAATATTGATTAAGACAGATAGTAAAGTAGATTGAAAAATAAATTAGCTAATTATGAAAAATGTGAATAGAAAGGATGTCCTAAGTACTGATTAGGAGATAGAATATGTGATTAGAAATGTAACATTCCAGAATGTAATAAAGATGATGGAGATTGTAGTAATTGTACTTGTGCTAGTTAGTTATTAGGAAATAAGAAATGTGATTAATAATGCTTTAATATAGATTGTAAGTTTGATAAAGGAGATTGCGATGGTTAACTTACTTATTTAGCAGACTGCGCGTAAAAGGGATGCATTCAACAACATTTTAATAACTTAATTTGTGATTTTGGATGTAATATTAAAGAGTGCAACTATGATAATCTTGAATGTTTAGATTGAAAAATAAAAGATTAATAATAGAAATGCTTAAATACAGGATGTCAGTTTCTATCATTTATATAAAATGGAATATGTGATTAAAAATGTAACAATAAAGAATGTAAATATGATGGAGGAGACTGTGAATAAAATTAAATAAAGTACTAAAAGAAATGTAAATTTACAAATCTTTAGAGATGTGTACAAACTAATTCATTTTCTGATAAACTAAACTTTAGTTCAGGAATTTTAATGAGTATTTTAATAGTTCTTGTTCTAGTATTTCTACTGATTAAATACATTTATAACGAAGTAAGTTGGAAATAACTAGTTAAATCGATAGATTAAGAAAGATTAAAGAGTTATTCTGAAGGTAAGTTTTTAATATAGCAAAATAAGAAATAGGAAATTAAGAGTTGATTTCTTATAAAATGGAGCTAAATCCTAAGTATTAGAAAATTATAAAGTTCGTTAACGAGGCTATAAGTCAATATTCATAATTACAAAGCTAAGAGTTTTCTTTCTAAGATATTAGCAAAATTGATTCATTATAAGCAAAGAACAATAATCAATTTAAAGAAGCTAGTGAAGTTATAAATACTCAAGAAGATCAAAAAGAGGTTTATTTTGAAAAAGCATAACTTACTCGAAAGTAAGGTGAAAAACTGTAATTAGAAAATTTTTTATCTGTAGATTAGCCATTAAGTTCAAAGGATACAAAAATAAGATAATAGAATGAAATTGATAATGAAAGTGAGAGGGAACATCTAATAATAATAGATAAAGAAGAAGTCAATGAAAAGTAAGCATGAAAAAAAACTAAATAAACTTTAGTAACAATATTAATCTTCACTTTAATCTTAAATCCTTAACTTTGAATATTAAAATTTTTTAATTTTAAATCTTCTAGTATTGATCATAGTATTAGTTAATTAAGCTTTTAAAAAGTATATAAAGAACTTAATAAATTAAAAAATTTTATAATTAAAAAAATGTTTTAAACTTTTTTTAGTTAAAAAAGTTAAATTTCAATAAGAATTAATAATTTTAGGATTAACAATTTTTATAAGTTTACAGTTAAATCTTTTGAAATAATTTTTTTATTAAATGATATCTTTTTTGGATAAAATTTATTAAATTTCACAGCATATTGCTTAGCATTCTTGATTAGTGAAACTAGATTATGAAAGATTATTGTTAAGAATGGCCATTATACATGAATTATAATATTACTAAGTATAAAATAAAGCTTAAGTTATAATAATTGGATAAATTAAGTTTGAAAATTTTCGAGGATTTTCACCTCTTCATGCTGGACATCAGATTGCTCCAGTGTTAAAAATAAAGTTTTAGATGTCCCTACTCCTATCTCCTCCTATTACTCTTGTCATTTCCGGATCTAGCCTTCTTTCTAATTAATTTTCTCTTGTAAATGTATCCTTATTCATTTAAGTATAATCTTTCTCTTATTTGTCTCTACTACATTTGTTTTTTCTTCCCCTACTGTGCTTGTATGGTTCTTTATTTATTCCAGTACTACGTCTTGAAATTTTGGAATTCCTTGCAGCGTCTTCATAAGTGTTCTGTCGAATTGCAGTAGTAACATTTCTTCACTACTTTTTGGAGTTTAACCTTAGTCTTCCTATTGGTCTCTTCAATCACCATCGGATCTCCCCTTTGGTCATCTAATTTCTTTTCTAGTATTTCCAGTCTAATACTCATATCAGATTGTTTCTGAAGCTAATTTTAGGATTAGCTAATCTGGTCTTAAGATATGTTTCAGAAAGCTCTTAGTTCTCTTTCTTAGGACATAAGTCTGGATTCTATTCCTTCCGCCAGGTTGAGTTTTTCCATCAGTTTCTCATTGTCCTTTCTCAGTTTCCTAACCTCTTCCTGGAGGTTTAGTACCACTTTGATGAGCTGTTCCGTGCTCATCTGGACAGAAGGATTGAACTTTGAGACCTCCTGGTGCAGAGCAGACTTCATCTGCTTTCTGGGTTTCTCTTCTGAGATTGGAGTTATCTCATGTGTTGTCTTCTGAGCTTGTTTCTGTTCCTCTTCAGGTTGTTAGAATTAAGAAAAAGGCTAGAGTTAAGAGTAAGAAGACTATCCAAGATTGGATTCAGGTTTCCTCTCCAACTTTTTGGAGGTGGTGTAGAAACCTCTTTTAAATCCTTCCATTTTTTTATTTAAAGCTTAAGTTATCTAAATTATATGAAACTAAGTAATTTAAGCAATTTAATTTGATACTTACAAGATTAATCCTTCAAGATGTAAATGAAGGATCTAAATAAGGATAGATCATTAAGATTGAGCTTTAAATACTTTTACTTGCAAATGTTTTAGTAATAAAGGAATTAGTTGGGAATAATTCATTTTAACGATGATTGTAATAATTTAAATCTTGGTATATTCTACAATATCTTATTGATTGAATACATTAAATTCATCATATTTATTAGTCTTTATAATCAAAATAAAATGCTCTTCATTTATTTATCTAAGCAAAATCTTAAGACCAAGTTCTAAAGATCAGATTGAACAATATAAAATAGCAATATTGATTAGATAATCTTAAACTCTAAGGTAGATATGAATAAACAGAAGAATAAAGAAATCTTTTTTAGTTTAGAAAAGTGCTAGGTAATATATATGATGCTTTAAAAATAAATTTAGACTTATACTTTATATAGTATACTAATACACTATATTTAATATTATATACACTCTTAGGCTTTTAAAAGTAATTTAAAATTACTCTGAGATTAAATAATTTTAGTACCAATAAATTTGACGCTACTTACGTAGAAAAAGTAATTTACTTAATATAAACCAAATTAAGCTAAATTGATGATTTCACCTCTATGAAAGTTAAAGCTATTGAAGAACCTGTTTTTGCGTTGTAAAATATTCAATTTTTACGATTTAAAACTGTATATTTAAGATTACCAAATTGAAATTTAGCGCAGGTGATGGAAAATAGCAATCTGTTTGAATGGAGGTAGTTATAATGGATGCACAATGTGTATTTAAAGTTCAAATAACGATTTAACTAAAAACATTGCTTTCATATAAAAAGTTAAGGGTGTATTTTCGTATTTAGAAATTGAATAGATATTTTCAATAGATATTAATCATCTTTAATCCAATAATGCTTATTTATATTATAATTTAACTTAATTAGTTGATGCTTCTTATTCTATAAGTAAAGCTACTATGGAGGATTTGCTACTTAGATAGTTATAGAATCTCACTGATAGATAATAGTTAGACAGAAAAGAATGTTATTGAATATTGTGGAAGAGGAATATTCGTTGAAAGGTCTATTTTAAATGAGATAAGAATCTCATATTGTAATAATAAAATAGGTTTTTATGGAGGATTTGCTATTTCTTTTAATCTACGTTTAAAATACTAAAGAATAACGTATTCTATAGTAGCATAGATTTGTATTAGGGAGTATATTTGTAATATATTCAGATAAAATATTGAAATGTGAAGAAAATAGAGAAAATGAAAATATTCTTCGTAGCTGATTGAGGAAATATTAGATACTTTTATAAGCAATCAGTAACACAGAAAATTCTTATTTCTTCTAGAACGAAACTTAAGGTAGTGGAGCGTTATACTATGATTAATCATAAATTACTCTTTTACATTATGTTACCTTTAATAGCATTGCAAATAAATTAGCTTTTATTTATAGCATTTTTACAGATTTGTATATTTACAGCACTTAATGCTTCTAATTATAGCTAAAGATATAAGATGCATTTTTTACTAAGAAAAAGGAATACCAAGTTTGCTAAATATAATAGCCTATTAAAACAAAGATATCAGAGGTTATTGCTTATACCTATCATTAATGAAAATATATATATTAACTAAAGTTATTTTATAATAGCGTTTTTTATTAGAAATATATGGAAATTTGAAGTTGTCGAATTTATAAATTATAGAATGCTAATTTATAAAGATTAAGTATTCTCAATAGTGCAAGCATCATTTTAGGACTATGTTTCATTATGTTTCTCTATAAAAAGTTAATTTATATCTAATTAACTAATTATTGTATTCACAAAACTAGAAATGCTAAATAGGATTTTTATCTATGTCAATTAGCGGCAAAAATGAAATGATTAGTGGATTTTAGTAGAAACTTCTAACAAACTATTTTAATTAGTAAGCTGCTCTATATCAGTAAACTAGTTACATATATAGTTACATATAGTTTTATGGTTAATTTTAACGAAGATAAAAGTTAGCTTCATAAATCGCAAAAAAGTAGATGAATGAGCAGCTTTTTATATCTGAATGAACAGCACAAGAAGAAACTTTTCTTTTACTCTAAGAACTCTAAATTGTGAATATAAAATGGAAGTATTTTTGAGAATAAAAATAGAAAATATGAATTATAAGCTTATAAAAAGAAATAATTGAAGTAAATCTAGAGTATATATATTCGTAGCAATAATGGAAACACTGCTTGAGTTATATTTATCAAAATATCATAAAAATTTAATAAAATTAGGTCATTAATAAATAAACTTAAACCATAACTTCAAAAATTACGCGTAAAGATCATTAATGCTTAAAATAAATTTTTGAGATTCAAAATGGAAGTATACTTGTTTTTTTCAAAGAGTTATAATTGTTTGTAGAATTACTAAATCGTAATTTTCAAATAGGTAAGGAAAATAAAGAAGAGCAATTTATTCATCATAATATAGTTTAAGCACAAGTCTAACAAACTTAAACATATTAGGTTAAATAATAAGGAGAAGTTATTTCTGATTTTGAGGTTTCATAATTGTATAACTCAGAAAAGAACATAAATGCTTATTTTAATAATCAAAATAAGTTTCATGCTTTGCTATAATAAAGGACAAGTTATAATATAATTACTTCATAGCTAATAGTAGTTTTCATATTGCATTATTTAGCTAAGTGGAAGAAGGATATTGCTTAAATGTAAAATAACCTTCTTTTAAATGTTCTAGGAAACAATGCAATAAAAGGACCAAAGGATACTATTGCAAAACAATCTTCTTTAAATTGGTTTGTGGTTAGTAGTAAAATTGAGAGTATGAGACGAAAAAAAGCAATTAATAGTAATAAATTCTAAATTAAATAGAAGAGAAGCCAGCTTAATTAAAGGTAATATATCACATATTATTTCAAAATATGGAGTATATGAAGTTATATATAAAAATATAGCTTTTAATGGTAATAATATTTTCTATTGCATTCTGACTGAGTAATATTCCATTTAATGAGATATGAAATCATTTAATACAAAATAATTATAAAAGATAATTAATTACTCATTTACCATAATTTCAAAATAAAGAAAATAATTAGCTTATTACTGATATAATAAGATAAATAGTTAAAGAAGATAATTATTCAATAGTCTCTATTTTCTCAGATTATGTAGGAATATCAGTTAAAACTATACTAAAAACCGTTCATGGTAATTTTAGTACAAAGGAAAATAATATAAAAGGTATTCTTGATAATATTATTCATTTAAAGTTCGAAGTAAATGTCATCGAGTTAAAAAATTGAATGTAGTAATAATATAATTAGAATAGTAAAAGTGAAAGTATAAGTAAAAAAGGGTCTTAAATAATAATTTTTAACAGAAAGCAATCAGTGCTTAAATCTTAAGGATTAAATGTCATAAGAATGTATAAAAGAAAAAAAATGTAAGGAGCTGATTTATTATTTCAAGCAAAGGTTATTTCTCAGAAAGTTTTTAAACAATTATTCATAAATACCCCTATCTACAAGCATGTTTAGGGGCAACTACTAGAGAAGGAAAAAAATGATTGATAAGAATGTTGCTAAAAAGAGAAATTAAATTCCTTTAGATTTCTAAATTTAAATAAAATAAAATTGAGATTCATAGATAGAATTTAAATATTTGCTTTACTTAAATATTATTAAAAGTAGTTTTTTTGAATTTTATAAACTTACCTCTATCACAAAGAACATATATAAGAAAAAATAATAATAAAGCCCTATTTTGAAAATGTTGTATATAGAGAATAATTATTTAAAAAATATGATAATTCAAAACTAATTTTAATTTAATCACTTAAAATTTTTCATTTTAAAGGAATCAAAAGACAATATAATATTTGCTAAATATATTCATTATTTATATATAAACTTAGAAAAATTGATAAAATAGAACTTCTTACTATCCCTAAATCTTTAATAATTAGAATGAGATAGATTTGAATGTTATCTCTTATTTTAACCTAAAGTTATAAAACCAAAAAAAGTAGCGAAATATAAACTTAAAATCTAAATAAATACTGGAAGATGATAAAAACTAGATAGTACAATATTAAAGGTAGCTATTATAATGCATTATTAATTTTAATTTTAGCCTAAAATTTACTAAAATCATATTAATTTACCCTTTTTCTATAATCCTATTTATTTTTACTTTATTTAAAGAAATATAAAAAATAGAAACATTTTGATTATTCCAAAAAAATAACCAAAAAAGTATAAAAATGTAAAAGATTTTATTTATATCTTTAAATAAAAATTAGTTTATTAGCTAAAAGGAGTTTAAGGTAACTTAAACTACATTATCATAAACTTTATAAGAAAAAGCGGAATTATTTTTCCATAAAATACTTATTTGGTTTCTTTTAAAATCAATAATTTTTAATTTGCATGATTAAATAAATCAAAGAGCAATAAATAGAAAAAGTATTGAATAGAATAAAGCTTGTAGGGTATTAGATAAGAGAGCTACTAGTATATTAAATGCCTTATTAATGTTTACATTAACATTTCTAAAATTCTAAATATTTGAGTTTTAACATTAGTTTTAAGCATTTCCTTGCTAAGTTAGCATATGAATAGAGATAACTATTTTTCTATTAATAAGTACATAATTTACTTTTTGTAAAGTATATTCTATTTTAAAAATTTAAGTCAATTTGCGCAAAATGAAAACAATTTTAATTTTAATTAAATAAGACAATTTTCTAGTCCTACTTTATAATCTTAAAATTATATAAAAAAATTAATTAAAAAAGCTAAAAGAGTTATAACTAATTTTTCGATGAAATTAAATTGTAAAACAAATTTTTTAAATTTGGTATTTATAGTTCATTAAAGAGGCTTGAAAATTAGAATAGAAATGTTAGTCTGATTTTGGTTTAAATAGTTTATAAATGCAAATCAGAATTAAAAATTAAAATACATCAATGAAGAGTATTTATATTTTAATATACATTATTATATTAACAACTATTATCCTCTATTAATATATATAGCTATTAGCAAAAATAATATGATTAAGAAAATGTATATTTAATATTTATTTCTACATAATCAAAGCATCACTTAACAAATATTTTTATCTATACATTTTTATAAAATACAATCAGGATTTTTAAATTAAATAAAAAAGAGCGAGAGTTCCTTATAAAATGATAAGTTTTACTTATAGGATCATTTAAAATTTTAGAAAAAGTATCATAAGGCTATATTAAAATATAAGTATTTCAATTAGAAATTAAATTAAAATTTATTAATTAATTTCAACTAAAAAAGTTTTTGGATCGGAAACTCCTTTCCGATTGCACGACCCGACGCTCTCTTTTTATGGAATAACGGGGATATCCTGTTGTACTCCAGGCACAGCTGCTAGGGAGTTCCATCGCTATGAGCAGCCAGGCTTCAAGCCCCTACTAAGAGCGGATAATCTCAAAGAAAGCGTTCCCTTCAGAAAATTACTCTGACCAGGGACTTTCTCACCGACTAGAAAGGAACTTGTTCCTAGCCATAAAACCAGAAAGTTTAGTCACGAAGGTCATTCTCAGCTTCCACCATCTTTTCAATTATTAATTTAAAATTTAATAGATAATTTCATATTTAGTAAATATGTCTAAATTTTACTATTGGAATAACTATTTTAAATGTAAGCTAAAGAATAAATTATCTTTATAAAATTGGGAAAATAAATTAACTATCTGAAATTATTTAATTTATTATTAGTGAATATATGATTTATTATCTTCAGAAATAAACAAATAGTGCTATCATTTAATAATACAAACTTTTATGAATAAGCTTTACTAGTTAATCTAATTATATCATTCTCTTAGTTTTTCAAATTATAGCTTATTAATAAAGGATATTAATATGTTTGTTGTAATTAATTAGAAATTTTTTATTAGTTTTTAAAGAATTAGCTAGTAAATGGGAAATATTTAAGATCCTTTATATGTCTTGACTAAATTTTTTTAATGCAGAATAAAAAAGAAACAGAGATAGAAATTAAAATTTATAAACTCATGCATTTGAAAAGTAAAATCTAGATATTTTTCATCTTAAAGCTATGTTTTTTTATTCTTCTTTAAGGAATTAGAAATCCCAGAAAATCTATTTGAAAATTTGTCAGGACTTAGAGCAACTATATATAGAAAGTTTAAAAAAATAAAAAGGAAACATAATACTAGAAAAACAAAAATAAATCCTCCATAAAAACCAACCACTACATTTAATTTGGATTTAGCTAATAGAACTAAATTAATGGTTTTTATGATTTAATTAATAGTTATGAAATAAAGCTTATTTTGTCTTCTAGAAAGAATTGTGAAAGTAGATATATTATTTTTTATTTCCAAAATGATCTTTTTAGTCAGTATTCAGTAATACAAGTTAAAATATTTTCCTTCTCTTTCAGTATTAATAGTTTTTAATATATTTTCTCTATAATTTTTCATCTATAAATTTGCTTTGGCTTCCTATAAATTTGATCTAGTTTTACAATATTAAAATATAGCAAAACCAGATGAAAATTTTCTTTCACTTAAAATTAAAAAAATGATTTTCTAATTCTGTTTTGTATCTAGAATCTCTCTAAGCATCTTTTAATAAATCCCATTATAATATAGTAATTATCTTTCGCAAATTTGACTGATTTTTTCTATCTAATTCACAATTTTAAAATGAATCCTAAATGCAAATTTTGCACATTTGATTTAGATACAACTTAATGAATTCTAAAAGATATTAGTTTGTGGTCATACCGTCTGAGATTAATGCAGTAAAAATTTAATGAATATCCCTACGACAGAATCAAATTAAATAGAAATGATATAAAGGGATTAGGTGATAAATATCAATTATTAAATACACAAATGAAACTTATTAACCTATCGCTAAAACACTTTTAGTTCTTATGTTTTAAAGACCTATCCTAGTAGCTTAAATATTGCAATTTTTTAACTATACTAGCAACTGCTATGATATCATATTTTGCCTTTATAAAAAATTGAGTAAATCCAAAACTAGAGCCCGATATTCAGGTTATGTAGAAGTAAAAAGAAGAAATAGAAAGGTAAAATAATGATAAGCAAGAAGAGATTAAAAATTAGTCTTAGTAAATATAAAAAGAGTTTAACATACTCTGGGATTTAACCAGGTACTTGCTGCCATTTTCTTAACGAGGATGGATACCACGACCTTTTTGATTAAGTGGTAGGTAACCACTGTTGATTCTCAGTCTATCCAGCAAATATTTTTCTCTTATAAATTCCATTTGATGTAATTCAAAGTTTGTTAATTTAAGTTCATGTTCAGTTTTGTTTTTTTTCGTTCAATTTTTTCAGGTTATGCGTTTTCTTAATAAATGAAATCTTGATTTGCAGTATCAACATTGTTTAAGTTCTTATCTTGATTAATTTTTTATAAATATCTTGTTTTCTATCTTTTCTAATCTTTTTATTATATTCTGATCTTAAATTTCGATTTATGAGATTTCTTCTTCTTTTATTTAAGTTGGAGTTTTTTCTAATTCCATTATTTGATTATTGGGTAAGTTTGATTAAGATTATCTTCATAATTATTCTTCTGTTATTAATTGATTTTATATTAGTTATTTTCTTAAGATTGTTAATTCATTATCCTGAAAATCAATATTACTCATAAGTTCTCTTATTTATATGCTTTGGTTATATATGGTTTCTTCGTATCTGGAAATTTATTTTTTCATTTGTTTGACTTAATTTTAGAGCTTTTAATATGGGTCATTTTTTTATTCTTCTACTTGTTACATTCCAACCATCACTTTACCTTTGGAAGAAGAACTAGATTCTGATGTAGTCATCTACTTTTATTTTTTTGCCCGCCTTTCTTTTGACTTTTCTATTTTAGTTTCTAGAAAGGCGAATCGACTATTCCGTTTTTACCGCGCAATTTTCCATTTTTTTGAAATATTAATATAAAAAAAGCTTTAAATATTTATTTTATATAGTAATAGAAACAATTTCTAAAATCCCAAATAAGGTTAAATAAATTTGATAAAACTGGATGATAATTTGAGAAAATTTTGTAAATAAAAAATTCAATAAAACAATTGTGTGAAGAAATTAATACTTGTTGTAAATGAATGGAAGAAAGAACTTTAATAAAGGTAAATAAAGTAAATATTTGCAAATTGATTACTAAAAATTAATAATTAAAATCTAGCTATTTCAAAAGAGAATTGAGATTATCAGAATAAATACACATAATATATAAGCATCAAGATCTATAGAAATTGAATAATCAATTTTTCAGAAAGAAGAAATTCAAATTTGGAAAAGAATAAAAAAGATAAAAATTCGTATGATATTATAATGAATTATAGAAGATCTTATCAACATTCTAAGATGTGATAAAGTAGTAAATGATTAATTTGAGTATTTCGTATCTGGTTTTGATTCCTATCTCACGTTTTATACAAATGCCGATTGCTATTTAGCAGGGCTTAGAATTTTAAAAGGAGTCCAATCGTAAAAAAAAAATTAAATTAGTCAAAAAAGATTAAATTTTTTTTTTATTGGTAAAGAAGAAAATTTGCTTTGAAGACCATGATATGTATGAAATAGAATAAAAGAAGGATAATTATGGTGAATTTAATTTCTATAAGCTTAAACATCCAGTATAAATCTTTGCAAATTTATAATCAGGTTTTATTGCGAGTAGTAAATAAGCCAACTCATATTGGTAAATAAAGCCAATTCAAATAATCAATATCAGAGCAAGGACTGACTGACTGTTACATTTAAGTATGTTCAATCATCTTTGAGTTTTAAAAGTTTATACAATGCATAGCGAATGTTATTGTTTTAAATCTGTCGTTCAAAATGGAAATTTGAGCGTTTGAATTCCTTAATTAATATTAAAAAATAATTTTATAAAAATTCAATATTGAGAAGTTTAAGTCTCTTTCACTAGATCTATATTATGAATCTAAATAATATATTAAAGTTATCTTTCTTTATAAGAAATAAAAAGCATTTCTTTTTTTTTAATTTTGCTTTTTATGAACTCCTTTAATACTTGTAAAATGAAATAATCTAAAAAAGAAACTCAAATTTATATGCTAAAGTTTATGTATAACATTTGGAGTTTATTCAAGTTTAAATTCATTTTAAATTTAAATTTTACTAAGTAAAATTTTAGATTTAAAGATCAAATCAAATTATTTTAAACTTTTACTTACAAAGCCAAAATAAAATAGATTTCTTAGATTCGTTTTTCATGATTTGTATATTCTTAAGAGATAAACTAATAAGTCTTATAAACTGATTAAGTAGCAAATTTTCATCTATTTAGTTATTTAATTCTAATCTATTGAAAATTAATACTTGCAAATATTTCCAACTCCTTAACATCTTTCTTTCTCTTTTTTATTCATAATCCATTTACTTTAATTATCTCTTTCATTTTATTTATATCAATTAATTTAAAAAATTGTGGAGTCTATATTTTAGCTTTAAATCAAATTAACAAACAATTTCCGTCAGTTTTAAGAGTTTATGAAACCAAAATGATAAATATTAACTTAATTATTTTTCTGAAATCAATTGATCTCATTTTTTATGATATCTAAGCTGTTTTCCTTTTATTAAGAATGAACAAACTTAAATTTTTAACTAAAAGATTATTTATTATTTAAGAATAGATATTTTATTAATTCTTAAAAGCTTTATTAATTAATATCAAGTTTAATATGTTGAGATTAGGTATAAAGTAAAAATTAAAAAGTTTTAATTTAAAGATAAAAATTTAAAGTTAAACAATTAATTATTTATAAAATTTATCTTTATCATGCTTAATTTTCTTTTCTTCTTCTTTATCTATTTTTATTAGATTTTCCTTCTCACTTTCATAATCAATTTCTCTCTACTCTCTTGATTTTGTTTTCTTTGAGCTTAATAGCCAATTTGCAAATTAATCATTTTCTGATTACAGTTTTATATCTTATCTATGAGTAAGTTATGCTTTTTCAAAGTAAACCTCTTTTTGATCTTCTTGAGTATTTATAACTTAGTTTGATTCTTTATTGCGGTTAAAGATTTTTTTTATGACGAATCAACTTTGCTATTTTCTTATAAATAAAACTCTTAACTTTTTAATTCTGAATCTTGATTTATAGTTTCGTTAACGAACTTTATAGTTTTCTAATACTTAGGATTTAGTTCCATTCTATAAGAAATCAACTCTTAATTTCCTATTTCTTATTTTACTATATCAAAAACTTACCTTCAGAATAACTCTTTATCTCTTGTTCATCTATTGATTTAACTAGTTATTTCCAACTTACTTCGTTATAAATGTATTTAATCAGTAGAAATACTAGAACAAGAACTATTAAAATGCACATTAAAATTCCTGAACTGAAGCTTAACTTATCATAAAATGAATTGATTTGTACTCATCTCTAAAGATTTGCAAATTTGCATTTCTTTTGGTACTTTATTGCGTCTTATTCACAATCTCCTCCATCATATTTACATTCTTTATTGTTACATTTACAATCACATATTCCATTTTATATAAATGATAGAAACTGACATCCTGTATTTAAGCATTTCTATTATTAAACTTTTATTTTTCAATCTAAACATTCGAGATTATCATAGTTACACTCTTTAATATTACATCCAAAATCACAAATTAAGTTATTAAAATGTTGTTGAATGCATCCCTTTTATGCACAGTCTGTTAAATAAGTAAGTTAACCATCGCAATCTCCTTTATCAAACTTACAGTCTATATTAAAGCATTATTAATCACATTTCTTATTTCCTAATAATTAACTAGCACAAGTACAATTACTACAATCTCCATCATCTTTATTACACTCTGGAATGTTACATTTCTAATCACATACTCTATCTCCTAATCAATACTTAGGACATTCTTTCTATTCATATTTTTCATAATTAGCTAATTTATTTTTCAATCTACTTTACTATCTGTCTTAATCAATATTTGCACAGTCTTCTCCATCAAAATCACATTCTGTTACATTACAAGAAGCATCACACTCTCCATCATAAACTCACGATCAAAAACAATTTTTACTACATAATTCATACTAACAATCAGGTCAATCATATTAGCACTCTTTATTTAAGCATTATTTATCACACTTTTTATTATTTCTTAACTATTAATTACAGTTACAAGTACTTTAACTTCTATTTAAAAAACTACAATCTTCTCCATCATAAAAACAATCGAAATTATAGCAGCTGTAATCACATAATCCATCATTTATTCAATTTATAGAGCAATCTTAGGAACATTTGTAAGTAGTGCAATGTAGAATAGTGCAACTTTGATAATTGAGGATGCTAATGTAAGTAAATTTGTACTTAAGATTTGTAATAGAATGGAAAATGTGATGAAGAATGTGATTTATAAAGTTGTGATTATGATAGTTGGAATTGTACATGTTCATATAATTGTCCTAAAGCATGATAAGGTGATGGATTATGCTAAAGTTAATGCAATTTAGAATAATGCAATTATGATAACTGAGATTGTGAATGTCCTTCTTAATGCGATTAATTATTATTAGGAAATGGAGAGTGTGATGAAAGCTGTAATATGAATGAATGCAATTGAGATAACTTTGATTGTAAATGTTAGATAAATTGCTGGAATGGACTGTTAGGGAATGGATATTGTGATGCTGCATGTAATATGTAGCAATGTAGTTATGATAAAGGAGATTGCAATTGTCCATAATCTTGTACTTAAGATTTGAGAGAGAATGAAAAATGTGACGAAGAGTGCAATTTTAAGTATTGTAATTATGATAATTGAAAATGTACATGTGCAGAGTTTTGCTCAAATAAATTGCAAGGTAATGGATGATGTAATCCTGAATGTAATGTTGAAGAATGTGAATGAGATAATTTAGATTGTAAATGTCCATATTCTTGTGGCCTATTCTAACCTGGAAATGGATAGTGTAACGAAGAATGTAATTTTGTTGGATGTAATTATGATAATTTTGATTGCTTTTGTTAGATAGGATGTGACTATTATTTTTTAGGAAATAAATAATGTGATTCTGAGTGTAATGTAGAATAATGTAATTATGATAACTGAGATTGTTTATGTCCATCTAATTGTACTTAAGAATTATAGAAGAATGGAAAATGCGATGAAGAATGTAACTTTAAAGGTTGTGATTTTGATAATTGAGATTGCTCATGTGCCTAAGGTTGCTAAAATAATTTTTTAGAAAACGAAATATGTGACAGTGCTTGTAATTCAGAATAATGTAATTATGATAATTTTGATTGTTTATGTTCATAAGCATGTATTAAATTTTTAATAAGAAATGGTATATGCGAAGAAACTTGTAATAATTTATAATGCAGTTTCGATGGATTTGATTGTGGGTGTTATGGAAGTTGTATAAAAGAAAAATTAGGAAATAATGTATGTGATATTGAATGCAACAATGAGTAATGTAATTATGATAATGGAGATTGTTAATGTTCTTAAACATGTAAATAAGATTTAAAAGAAAATTAAAAATGTGACGAAGAATGTAATGTTATTGATTGTAATTATGACAATTGAATATGTACTTGTGCGAATTAATGTCCAGATGATTATTTAAATGATGAAAATTGCAATTTTGAATGTTATGTAGAATAATGCTAATGAGATAATGGAGATTGTGTTTGTTCATAATTTTGCAATTCATCTTTGATAGGAAATGGATAATGTAATACTGAATGTAATAACACTGCATGCAGTTATGATTATTTTGATTGTGATTGTTATCCAGGATGTTATCCTTGAGTATTAGGAAATAATATATGTGATAGTTTGTGTAATTTTGAATAATGTAATTATGATAATTGAGATTGTTTATGTCCATCTGTCTGTACTTAAGAGTTATAGTAGAATGGAAAATGTGATGAAGAATGTAACTTTTAAAGTTGTGAATATGACAATTGAGATTGCTCATGTGCCTAAGGTTGGTCAAGTAACCTTTTAATTAATTTCCTTTGTGATAATGTGTGTAATAGAGAATAGTGCAATTGAGATAATGATGATTGCTTATGCTCTAAATTTTGTGATTTGCTAAAATTGGGAGATTAAAATTGTGACCTATAATGCAATATTTTATAATGTAATTATGATAATTAAGATTGTTTTTGCTCTAAAGTATGTTCATTAATTTTATAGAATGATCAAATATGTCAAGATGAATGTAATACTGAATAATGTAATTATGATAATTGAAATTGCTTGTGCTCTTAAAATTGTACTTAAGATTTAAAATTAAATGAAAAATGTGATTCTGAGTGTAATTTTAAAGGCTGTAACTATGATAATTGAATTTGTACTTGTGCAAAAGAATGTCCAAACGAATTTTTAGGTAATTAGATATGTGATAACTAATGCAATAACGAGCAATGCAATTATGATAACGGTGATTGCAAATGTCCACTTACATGTACTTAAGATATGTTATAAAATGAAAAATGTGATAAAGAATGTGATTCAAATGATTGTAATTGAGATAATTTTATTTGTAGATGTGCAAAGGATTGTCCAGATTATTTATTATTAAATGGGCTATGTGATTTAGAATGTGACGCTGAGTAATGTAATTATGATCATTGAGATTGCCAATGTTCACCAAATTGTGTTACAAGTCTGTTATGGAATAGTAAATGTGACACAGAATGCAATTCATTATCCTGCAAATATGATAATTGGGATTGTATTTGTGTGGTAGGATGTACAAATGAGTTGCTAGGTAATGGAGTTTGTAACGATGAATGCAATTTTTAATTATGTGACTATGATTAAGGAGATTGTGTCTGTTTATAGTAATGTGATTAATATTTATTAGGGAACGGAATATGTGATCAGCAGTGTAATTTAAAAGAATGCAATTATGACAATTTTGATTGTAGATGTGCACTTTATTGTCCCGTATTTTGACTAGGTGATTCTTAGTGTGACAAAGCATGTAATTTTGAGTAATGCAATTGAGATTAAGGAGATTGCCTCTGTCCTGCCTCTTGTAATTAAACTTGGCTAGGAAATGGAATTTGTGATTAATAATGTAATAATGAACTTTGTAATTATGATAATTGGGATTGTAGATGCAACAAGTAATGCACTTTTGATATGCTAGGAAATGGAAACTGTGATTTTTAATGTAATAATTATTAATGCAATTATGATAGCGGTGACTGTTAATGTTCTACGGAATGCATTTTAAAATAAGGAGATGGAGTTTGTGATCTCTTATGTGATAACTACAAATGCAATTATGATGGTCATGATTGTTGATGTTCTACTGCATGTCACTTTTTATTTTTGAATAATGGATTTTGCAATCCTGAATGTTTTAACTAGCAATGTAAATATGATGAAGGTGATTGTTCATGTTCTAATGAATGTTAAATGATATCTAAAAATGGATAATGTGATTATAATTGTAGTTATATTGGTTGTAACTTCGATTCTTATGAATGTGAATGTTCCATTGGATGTAATGCTACTTCATTAGGAAATGGTAAATGTGATTTATATTGTTTAACTTAAGAATGTTATTACGATTATGGAGATTGCGAATGCTCTGAATAATGTTAAGTTTATTATTTAGGAGATGGATTTTGTGACACTTAATGTGATGTAGAAAGATGTAATTATGATTATGGAGATTGTGAATGTTCTACTGGTTGTGATTTAAGTTAGTTATAAAATGGAGTTTGTGATTTTTATTGTAAAGATGAAAAGAATTGTAAATATGATTATCTAGATTGCTTAAACTAAAATGTTTAAATACTTCCTTCTACTTATAAATGTTCCTAAGATTACTCTATAAACCGAATAAATGATGGATTATGTGATTACAGCTGCTATAATTTCGATTGTTTTTATGATGGAGAAGATTGTAGTTTTTTAAATAGAGGTTAAAGCACTTGCAACTGTAATTAATAGTTAAGAAATAATCAAAATTGTGATAAATAATGCTTAAATAAAGAGTGCTAATATGATTTACCTGATTGTTAGTATGAATTATGTAGTGAAAATTGTTATTGGTCATGAGTTTATGATGGAGAGTGTGATGTTTCATGCAATGTAACAGAATGTGATTTTGATGGAGAAGACTGTGCAAATATTGATTAAGACAGATAGTAAAGTAGATTGAAAAATAAATTAGCTAATTATGAAAAATATGAATAGAAAGGATGTCCTAAGTATTGATTAGGAGATAGAATATGTGATTAGAAATGTAACATTCCAGAATGTAATAAAGATGATGGAGATTGTAGTAATTGTACTTGTGCTAGTTAATTATTAGGAAATAAGAAATGTGATTAATAATGCTTTAATATAGACTGTAAGTTTGATAAAGGAGATTGCGATGGTTAACTTACTTATTTAACAGATTGTGCATAAAAGGGATGTATTCAACAACATTTTAATAACTTAGTTTGTGATTTTGGATGTAATATTAAAGAGTGTAACTATGATAATCTTGAATGTTTAGATTGAAAAATAAAAGATTAATAATAGAAATGCTTAAATACAGGATGTCAGTTTCTATCATTTATATAAAATGGAGTATGTGATTAAAAATGTAACAATGAAGAATGCAAATATGATGGAGGAGATTGTGAATAAGACGCAATAAAGTACCAAAAGAAATGCAAATTTGCAAATCTTTAGAGATGTGTACAAATCAATTCATTTTATGATAAGTTAAGCTTCAGTTCAGGAATTTTAATGTGCATTTTAATAGTTCTTGTTCTAGTATTTCTACTGATTAAGTATATTTATAACGAAGAAAGTTGGAAAAAACTAGTTAAATCGATAGATTAAGAAGGATTAAAGAGTTATTCTGAAGGTAAGTTTTTGATATAGTAAAATAAGAAATAGGAAATTAAGAGTTAATTTCTTATAGAATGGAACTAAATCCTAAGTATTAGAAAATTATAATGTTCGTTAACGAAACTATAAATCAATTCCATGAAGGTCAAAACTAAGATTTTTCTTTCTAAGATAATAGCAAAATTGATTCATAAGCAAAGATTTGCTAAAATATTCTTGAAACAAGCGAAAAAGAATATTTACAATAAGAGTAGAAAGAGATTTTTAATAAATAACCATAACTCACTAGCGAAAAAGTTTAAAAAATCCAAAAAGCAGATTATTAATCTTTTAATAAATCTTAAAATTCAATGGAGCAATATTTTAGAGATAAAAGCTAAATTGATGATGAAAGAAAGGGATATCTAATATCAATAGACTAAGAAGAAGTTAAAAAAAAGGAAAATTTATGATTTGACAAAAAATTAAAATAATTAATATTAATTTAAATTTAATTATTAAGCAATAACATTTAATTAAAAAGTTTATTTATATATAAAAAATACTTTAATCTCAAAATATTCAACATAACTTAAGTCTATAAAGAATAAAACTTTTTCTTTTATATTTTTTAAGTTATTTTTATTTTAAACTCACAAAATTTTTGGATTAAGCAAACATTCCTTCATTTTGCATGTGTTATCTTTTATAAAGTAAAAATTTTATTGATCGAATAAAAAATGTTTGCAGCATCCGTCAGACTAATCCTTAAGTAAAAGTCCGAAAATTTGAGGTACTTAGTTTTTAACGAGCTGTTGAATTCGAGTATCTTACCCATCGAATCCTCCTTCTCTAATCATAGTTTACTCTTGCTGTATCTAAAAATGCTTCCAGTTCTAGATTCCTTTTCAATCTGTATACTGTTCCATTTCCCCTGTATCGTATCTGGTTCTTTCTTTTTCTTAACAGCTATTAAATTTGTTTTGTCAAAGACCGTTCTTTGATCTTTATGAGCTCGTAGTAATTATTCCTTAAATGTCAATGACTCTTGCAGTAGTAGCAAATTTTTTACGATATGTGTTTTTTGCTTTCTTCATAATTAAAAGATTTTTTTATATTTCCATTTTGTCAATAATTATCATTTTTTCACGTTAATTTTGCTGACTTCAGGAGTTCTTCATGCTCTGCATAGTGTTTTCAATCTGATAATTTTACTCTTGGATTTTCTGAATTTGAAGTTCGTCTGGCTAAATTATTCTCTTTAGTTTTTCTGAGAGCATCTAGTTCTCTCTTTGTATACCATCTTGAGGTCTAAAGTTTCTCGCAGCCCGTGCTAGATCTGCTCAGCTAGTCTATCTTTTTCCTTACGAAGTTTCTTAACCTCTTTCTTGAGGTTTAAGACCACTTTAATGAGCTACTCCATGCTCATCTGGCCAGAAGGGTCAAACTTGGAAACCTCCTGGTGTAGCAATTATTTCAGTAGGTTTCTCTTTCGACATAGGCGTTTCCGTGTGGGTTGATTTTAGTTACTATTTCAACTCCCCATAGTTTTGCTATACTCCAGATTATTGCTTTTTCGGATAAAAGAAGTAACCTTTTCTTAAGTCTAATATTTTTTAATTTTTAGAAAAAATTATATTAAATAATATTTGAAGCTCTATAAGCAAAATCTTAGTAATTACAGTGCTAATAAATTTGCTTTCAGTATCTTATTTTATAGAAAATTAATATATCATAACGAATATCTAATTTACCACTTAAACGTTAGTTTATTTCTTTTAATTCTGTTTTTGCTTTTTTAAGTTCGAGATAACAATTTTCAGCTTTAAATTATTTTACATATAAACTGAAAATTTTCTTTATTTAATTATAAAAAATTAAACAATTTTAAACTCTAAATTTTTAATATAATTTCTCTAAATTATAAAAAAGGGATTAAATAATAATTTCAATTCTTTATTATTCTCTAAATTTATATTCGTAATAGATATAGGAAATAAAATTATTATCGAAATATAATTTACTCATAATTATCTTTACTTTAAAATGATATGCTTTTCTTATTTACATTAAATTTATATTGATAAATTAAAAATTAATATAATAGAAATAATATGTATACATTATTTTAATTAATAATTATTATAATATAATGCTTCTATAAAGGAGTCAAATTCTATTTTTATTTCCTGCTTTTAAACTTTATTTTTTTTGCTTAATAAATTACTCTGTATATTAAAAACTTTAATTTAATTTCATTAAAATAGGTTCGCCTTTCAGCTTTATTGGATCCACATAAGTTTTACATTTCTTGTTTCTCTCTACTATAGCACCTATGTAATACTAACATTTCCTCCAGAAAAACTAGAAGGATGAGATCTTAATGGAATAATTTTACCCTCAAAACTGAAAGCTTCAAAGCAGTGTTGACACTCAATATTAAATGTGTATCTCCGCTTGCTTGATTTCGAACTACAAAAATCCACATTCAATTTTAAGCTTACCTCCATTTTTTAAGTTTTAATTATATTAAAAAACCATTATATTATAAAAAAGATGTTACTTTCTTAATTTGTAGTTTTTTAAACCTTTATTTCCCCCAAAATATAGATACTTATATAATTTTAATTGCATATAAAACTTTAAAATGAAAGAGTAAATGGAAACTCTTTACTTTATATTCTCTTATTCTTTCTTTTATTTTATTAGTATATAATTAAGATATTAGTCATATATTTCTTAGTATTCAACTACATAAAACTAACTTAGAATAATTAATTTTAAAAGATTATAATAATATCAATTAGTCTTTAACAAGAAATTAACTTTCTAAATTAGATAATTTAGTCAGTATCTTTCACAGCAAACTATTAAAAATAAAATAATTAATGTCAAGAACGAAGAAAACATAATTTAAAGAAAACGACTTTTAAAGTATCATTACAAGAAGATTTAAACTTATAAAAATAATTTCGCATGAGAAATCTTTATTTAAGCATAAATAGTTTGTAACATTTCATTGTAATTAAGCAATTATAATAAAGAATTAAAATATTAAATACTTTTATATCTATAATATAAATTTAAATCTAAAATACTTTTAATGTTAGTTAAATTTTTCTTTATACCTGTAAGCTTTTATATCTAATTATATCTACTTACTTCTATATTAAATTTAAATTCCAATGCTAAATAGAATTTCTTCTTTGTATTTAAAAATTTCATATTTCTTTGATTTTAATATTTAAAAAATAAAGAAGCTTTTTTAATTAAATTCAATAAAAAAATGAAGGAATAAAAATAGGGAATATTAAAGAAAATGAATTAAACATTATCAACTGAAAAGCAAATATTTGAATCTAAAATAAATTAAAATTATCTTTATTTCACTTATTTATGAAATTTCACTCCAAAGATTTAGATATATAAGCTTTATATACATGCATAGATAAATATTCAAATAAAGGAGTTAGTATGAAAAATATTTCTGATTAATAAATCCAGGAAATTAAAATGAATATGGGTTAAAATTTGCATTAAAATAAAATCTTATATAAAACACTTGAATTCTGAAAGTTAAAATTTAAAGTAAATACAATCTCTAAAATTTTCGATTTAATTATAATTAATTTAAACAACATTTTTCAAATTTGATTTGCTCAATCCAAAAAGTAAAATTTAAAAATATAAAAGCTTGATTAGAGTATATTATCTAGTTAAAATGTTTATAAATGAGACCTTGAAACTATTTGCAATTTAAATTTTATAAAAAATAAAGTCTTTAATATTCATACATTTATTGCTAATACATTTTTCTGATTGCCAGTCGAATTAAAATTATTTTGGTAGTAATTAATAAATAAAAAATAAAGCAGTTTATAAATTGAGTAATACTGATAACAATACTAACAAAATTAAAAAATGTAATTAAACTAAAAATAACACTAAGAGATATCAATTTTAAAATAGAATTTGTTTATAATTTTATAAATTCTAGATATTGTACCTAAATATTTATATCATGTTTAACTAAATTTTCTTAAATTTTAAATAATTACATCGCTTAATATAATTATATTAAACTAAATAAGTTTTATAAATATTAAAAAAAAGGAGCATAAACTATTTTTAGATTAATTAAATAAGTTTTAAGTAGTAGATTTTAACATTTTCAAAATTTAGAAATAAAGTGTTTATGAAAATTTAATCAGAGTATATTTAAATGTTAGAAAACATCCAATTTGTACGATTAATTATAAAAATATTTTATATTAGCAATTTATTAATTTTAATAAATAGGAATGATTTTAATAAAATTGTTTATGTAGGTTTAAATTAATACATATATATCTCCATTTTATTTTATTGTCTAAAAGAAAAACAGTTAACTGAATTATGCTAACGACATTCTAATTCCTTACTGATTCTCTTAAGATTGTCTTTCATTAAAAGAAAGTGTCAGATATTACTATTAAAACAACGTTTGTAATTTTTGATTGCTACCAAACATCAGTTCCAATTACCTCCAAAGACTCTATAATTATTAGATTTATTTATTATAGCACATATATACAAGCAGATAAAAATTTTAAACTATATTTAAATAAATGAGTAAGATGAAAATATTATGAAAAATATTTAAAATACTATAAATTAAAATATTTTTTAAAGAAGTCATATTTAAAATCTAATTTTTAGACGAATAACGTTTTATTAACTAATATAGATAAATTTTTCCTAGTTTGGAATTAAATTAGGTTTTATATAAGTTTCTTTTATTATTCATTCTGTTTAAAATACTTTTTAATAAAATTTATTCCTTTTTATGAAATATATTCTATAACTCAAAGTTAATTATCTAGCTAAATGATTAAAACCTAGAAATTTCCTTCCTTTTTTTGATATACTTTTTGTGGAATATATTAAAATACAATTCCATATAATAATACCATATAATAGTAATGAATTTTAGTGATTCCACCTATCAATGGGGTTCATCAATGAAATTTAAAGTTGTGTTAAGTATAATTCCCTTTCCAGGCTTCTTCTGTGTCTTCTTCTTAAAATATATATCTTCCATTACTCTTTTAACTCTTTTTAATAAAAAGTATCTTGCTTCAGTTGAGTAAATTCCAATCATATTCAAACTTCTTCTTTGCTAAGCATATGAGATGTCCTTCAAGATTTCATCCCCTGTGTGCATCTTTTTTCTGTATATTAAACCTTCTGGAGTACAGAATAGTTTGCTTATGCATCTTCATAGGTTAAAGCTTTAAAGTTTTTATTTTTATTTGAATTTATAACATTATCTTAAAATATGATCATATTTCCTGCAATACCAGAATTACTTTCTATTCTTTATTATCGGAATTTTGACTTGCTTTAGATTCGATCCCACATCCATGTATTATTTATGTTATATTTTTTAGAAATAAGTCTTCAGTCAATTCTGCTAATTGATTGAATTTGTCTTCCATTTGTTCATTTCTCAGATTGACTGATTTGGAATTTTCATATTTCTGCATTTAAGCATTAGAAATTAGGTATGCAATTTTCCATCTAACTCTTATACGTAACTTAAAAGTTTAAAATTCTCCATTTGCATAATTTTTAGCTCTTGGAGTATGTTATGCTAATCGTATTTGATTGGGATGGATCCCATTTATAAGAGACTTTTTACAAAAATTTATCCATTTTTTTCATATATATAAAATAAAAAATTGAAGCCAATCTGCTAATCAATCAACTTTAAAGCTATAAAGATTTCCTTTAAACCAATGAATCCATAAATAGAGTATAAAAATAAAATTATTGGAAAAATAGACTAGTGAAAAATAACAGCAAAAATTTACTTCAATTTATTCCATAACACTTATAGTTCAAGTCTTTGACTAGTTCAAACTAAACTCACTCAAATAATCAATTAGCTCATAAAACACCAAATTTTAAATTGCTAGGAAATACGAAATAAAAAAATTAATGTTTGTCTAAAAGTTATAAAATACCTTCTAAACTATTAAAGTATAACATGGAACAAATTATACAATTAAAAAGTAAAGCTTAACTATAAACAATACATCTTCGTGTAAGCATAAATTTACTATGTTTAAAAAAGCTTCATTTTAATATAGATTTTAGAAAGAAGCTTAAGAAATAGATCAAAATGGGTAATTTTAGTAGTAAATATAAAAGATAAGATTAAATATAATAAATATACGAAATAAGTATTAAGTATACTAGAATTAAGTTTATTATAAAGTTGTATAATTTAGATTCTTTTAATGAAAGCTGATATTATTTTGTTCTAAGTATAATAACTTTTTGTTTATGTGAATCTAAATTAAATAAATATCTCAAATTTTAATGGAAATGATTATTAAAAATGTAAGTAGTTATAGGAAATATTGGTATTTATGATAAAAGATAACTGAGATAAAGTTTAAAGGTAAGTTATAAATTTAGGAACTTAATGAAAATCGATAATGAACTGAAAAAGGGATTTCTTCAAATCTTGTTCGCAAAAATTGACTTATTATTTGAAAATCCTAAAATAAATCTCTATATTAAAGATATCTAAAATATATTCAAACTTTAAAAACTTTATGCACATAATAATTATGTACTTTATTAAATAACTAATATCCTAAGTTAAGTTCATGATAAAATTTATAAGTATAAGTATTAAGCTTATAAAAGAAATTGATATCCTCATCAAGATATTTATCTGCTTTGTGGATGATAATTTATAGAAACACTCTTCATTTGTTTAATACTTTGTTTTTTATTCTTTTGTAGTGGATATTAGAGTACTTTTCAGGAGACATTCTGAGAAGAATTTATTTTATATTAAAGGGTGTGATGTTTAAGCTATTTTTGGAAAATATTTACATTATAAGGATCAAGTGGATATAATAAAAGGCTTTTACTTAAATTTTTCTGATATGGTAAATCGTATTCAGTACATTTAGACAATCAAAAAGCTATATAAGAGAACTAGGCTTTCTTAATTGATTTAGCTTAATTAAAAGTCAAAGAGTATAAACTTAATTTTTCCACCGTGCGCGAAAAGTACAGTTTAAATAAATAAAAATGACTTAAATGCGTATTGAGAAAATTTATAAACTATTCATGATACAATCTTAAAAAATTAACTATTTTAAAACAATTTTTCTAAATTTTGATAAAGTAGTTAAAGGATTATTGGTACTACCATACTCAACTTAAAGAATAATAAAGGCTCTAAAAATTTGTTTAAAAATTATGCAAATATTTAATAGGCTTTTTAAAATTGCTTTAATAGCTTTAGAGATTGCGTCTCTGAAAACAAAAAATTATGCTGAATAGAAGAGCTTATTGTTCTCTATTCATCTAATTATTCACTAACTAAATATCTACTTCATTCTAAATTCTTTATTGGCATTAAAGCCTAAATTAAAATAACTTCTCATTAAAAAATTAATATTAAACTTTACTAAAGATAAAGCTTATAGTAAATTTTGTTTTTTTGTTTTTGAACTTAAAAATTCAATTAAATCGACTCAAAACTAAGAACGTGGCATTTCTGTTTTTTAAAGAACTCCTTAATTAATTCTGAATAATTTCGTAAGATATTCGACAATAACAAAGTTAACATAAAATATCTTAAAATGATTCTAAAATTAGAATTAGGTTAAAGAGTAATCTAAATCTTTAGAAATGAGCGCAAAATAAATTTATTGACATAATATCAAACAAATTCTCAACATAATTAAGGTAAGTTTTATTAGTTTTTAACTAGACAACTAAAATGTAGATCTATAATTTTTTAATTATAAAATTAATTTAGAAGCTATTTAATAGATAGACTTAATAAATCCATTTCCTTATATAATTTTAGCGCTAAGAAAATACTTTGATTTAACTTTCTATTATGTATTATTTGAAACTTATGTTTAATGAATTAGATCTGAATAATTATATGATATATATAAAGCCTCACTTTTAATTTGATTTTATTTTCCTCATTTTTCGCTAAGAAATAATTATGATTCAAGCGATATTTTTTCAAAATTTTTTAATTACAATGCAATTTAAAATCTCCAAAGATAAAGACTCTTTGGATTTCAGATTTAAAGAAACTTAAATCTTTAAATTATTTTAAACACTTTTATTCCATTTTTAATTAGAAATCCACTATATTAAATTGAGAATTTGCTCTATCTAATAAAAAATAAAACGCCCAACGTGGGGCTCGAACCCACGACCACCAGATTAAGAGTCTGACGCTCTACCGACTGAGCTAGCCGGGCTTAAATAATGAGATACACATTTGATTTAAATAGAATTAAAGTTTTACATATGGAAAATATTTGGATAATAGTAGCTTTTATAATATTTTATCTTATGAATAAAATAATAAAAACATATGGAAATTATTATTTCTATGATTATATAAAACATTTTTAAAACTAATTTTACTAAAAAAAAATTAAAAACTAGAATGAAAAATAAAAATTGCTATAAACTTTATTGTTAGTTAATCTTATTTTTATTTATTTTATTTCAATCTTTAGTTTTAGAAACAAAAGAGAATTAAAAATTAAATTTATTTATCTCTAAAAGAATCTTTATTTAATAATCAATTTTTATTTATTTTAATATAATGCTTTTATAATTATTAGTTGCTTAGTTACTAGCATATTACTATTTATAAATAATCCTTTAGTATATGAGATAAAAACTTATGTATCTTAATAGATACAATTTGATTTAGATATTTAGAGATAATAATAAGTCTAATAATTATAAAATAAGCCTTACAATTAAAAATGAAATATATATCTAATTCATTATTTTATTTATTTGGTATTAAGCCTTTTCACATTTATTATAAACCTACTTTTAAATTAACTATTTTAAAATACATTCGAGTAAATGGATAATCTTTATAAAAATTGAATGAGAAATTAATTATCTGGAATTATAAAGCGTATCTAGTGAAGTATATGGTATTACTATCTTAAAAATAATTAGTACCACTATTTAAGCATTTATAATCTCTGATTGAGTAAACTATATCAATTTATCAAATTTCTATCTCTCTCTTTGTTTTTATCATAAATCCAAATTTAAAAATTAAGAAACTATTAAATCCTCTTCTTTGAAAATAAATCAAATATTTTGATTAATTTTAGAAGAGATAACTAGGGAATATGAAAATTTTAAATTTCCCCTGTCGTCTTAACTAAGTTTTTAAAATACAATGTAATTTAAAAAATAGATAAAGTTAAATTTAGGCAACTTAAATGGTAAAATATGTGGTGATATTTTAGACTGAAGCTGAGAATATTTAATAATTTTATAAAGAAAAGTTTTTATCAGAGATTCTATTCTAAAAAAGATAGAACCTAAGCAACTAAATATAGAAAGTTTTAAAAAAATCGAAGACATAATAAATAATATAATACAGAGAAACAAAAATAATTTCAATAATAATTGTTTATTATAAACTTTAAAATAGTGGACCAAAAATAAAAGATTTATTAAAATCCATTATTACATTTAGTTAATAATACTTAGTAATTGGTTTTATGATTTAGCGAATAAATTAAAATAGAAATTAATTTCTATTTTTAGAAAAATTATGAAAGTAGATCTCTTAATATTTTGTTTCCTCCTTTCTTTTTTAAGCCAATATTACAAGACAAATTATTTCAAATCATTCTTAAATAATCCTTTTTTCTTTATTACTTTTCACCTAAAATTTAATTTCTACACTAACTACTGAAAAATTTGAGCTAGGTTTGCAACACTAAAATATAGAAAATTAGATAATTATAATCCTTTAAGTAACTTAAATCTTTATGATTTAAATGAGTTGCATGTACTTATACTAACTTTAACCTGCTATTAGTATATCTTATAATTATATTGTAATTTTCTATTTGGTTTTATTTAATTTTATCTTTCTATCTTATTAATACTTATAAAATGAATCTCTAATGCAAGCTTTGCTGCTATGATTTTGATACATTTGACCGAATTCCTATGATATTAGTTTGCGGTCATACCATCTGCTATTAATGCAGTAGCAAGATTAATGAATGTCCTTTTGATAGAACTTAATTAAATGAAGACGACATAAAAATGAACTATTAAATGGTTGAGATGATAAATAGCAATAATTAAGACCACAAATGCGATTTATTAACCTATTGCTAAAAGCATCTTTAGTTCTTATGCATTGATTGCTCATCATAGCAGCATAAATAATGCAGTTTTTTGAACTACGAAAAAAACTATTATGATATCATATTTTGCCTTCTGTAGAAACTCCAAAAAATTCCAAATCAAGAATTTGATATTCAAGGTATATAGAAATGAAAAGATTAATTGTAAAGTTAAAGTAATGATATACACAAAGAGGTTAAAAATTAGTTTTAGTAAGAGTATTAAAAACTCTAAAAGTTTTTTGGAGATTAGTATCAGAAATCGTTTCAAAATTCCCAAAATAAAGTTTAAAATATAATAAAAATCATGGACGATCAATTGGAGACAATTTTAAGAAGCAACAATTAAATAAAACAAATATAAGAAGAAGTGAACACGTGCAGTATGTAGATGTAAGATTTTTAATAAGTCAAAGAACTTTATAAAAAGATTAAAAAAGTTAATACAAACAAAATTATTAAGAACAATAAAAAATTTAAGATAAAGCTAATATATAATTAAGAGATAGTTCAGAATACTCTAGATTGAATTTTTTGTTTTAGAACTTTAGACCTTTAGACGAGTCAATTACAAATTTAAAACATTAGATTCAAAATATAAAAATACATACCTCAGCTAGAGAGAAGCTAATATATTTCAGAGGGCGAGGCAAGAGATAATTAAAATTTAAATATTATTTTAAATGAAGGGGAATCATCCGAAGAAAATTTACTAATAAGTCCTTAAATATCTTAAGAGAATTAAAAATTGAGCATCTTTAGTAGGTCAGGCTCTGAAGAGAATAAAGAAGACAAAAATTCGTAAGATGTCATTATGAATAATGAGGAGAATGCTATCAATATATTAAGATGTGAAAAGGTTGTAAATGATGAATTCGAGTACTTCATGTCTGAACCTGACTTCTATCTCACGTTTTCTACAAATGCTAATTGCTATTTAACAGGGTTTGGAATTTTAAAAGGAGTCTAAGCATAAGAATAATATTGCATAATATATCAAAAGGTAGTTTAAGAAAATTCCTTTAATGGCGAAGAAGAGAAAATTTGCTTTGAAGACAATGATATGTATTAGACGTAATAAAAATAGATTAGTTGTGGTGAGCTTCATTTCCAGAAACTAAAGCATCCAGTTTGTATTTTGGCAAATTTATAATACAGTCTTGTATTACTTATAGTTGGCCAACCAACTCATATTGGCTTACAAAACTCATTCAAATAGGTAGTATCAGCACAAGGACTGACTGTCACGTTTAAGGATGT
Organism: Loxodes magnus; assembly: GCA_946699065.1. Lineage (NCBI taxonomy): Eukaryota > Ciliophora > Karyorelictea > Loxodida > Loxodidae > Loxodes > Loxodes magnus. Next base: position 528,493 of record CAMPDV010000076.1, on the reverse strand, counting down.
TCAAAGATCTTAGAACTTTAAAAGTTTACAGTAGTCTACAACGAATGGAAATGTTTTAAGCCTGATGTTCAAAATGGAAATCTGAGCATTTGAATTTATTAAATAGAATTAAAAAAATAATTTATTAAAGAATTCAATTTCATTAGTTAAAACCTCTATATTCATTCTATTTTAAAACTATATAAAATAGCAGAAGGATATCCTCTCTCTTTCTGAAAAATAAAAAATGCTTTGCTTATTTAAATCTATTTTTATTTTGAGAATTCCTTTAATATTATAGTTAAAATTCTAAAAATAATTTCTAAGTTTATTTATTTAAGTTTATCCATCACATTTAAAATAATAAAAGTCTAAATCTAATTTGATTAAATTTCGCTTAGTCTAATTTTAAAATTTCGAGGATTAAACTCTATTTTTTTAATTAGTTTTAAAACTAAATTACGCAATTAACTTTCTCAGTTTCGTTTCTTATGATTTTAAATTCTGAAGATCTAGAATTATTAAACTTAGTTAACTTTAATCAAATAGCAATTTTTTATTTATTTAATCATTCAACTTTGATATAATATGAAATTAATACATCCACATATTTTACAAACCTTAAATTCCTTCTCTTTTTACTCATTGATCATCCAATCAATTTAACTTTATCTCTCTTATTTTATTCATTTTAGTAATGAAGAAACTTTAAAAATCATTTTTTTGATTTAAAAATTCATATTAATTTAGAATTTTCGTCGCTTTTAAGAATTAAAAAAACCAAAACTACACTTACTATAAATAATGATAAGTGTACATCAATTGAATTTTTTTTTGGATATTTAATCTTTTTCCTTTTATTGCAACTGAATACCATTAAGTCAATTTATATTTAAAGCTTATATGTTTTACCGTCTCTCCCTTCTATTTTATTTATTTAAGCTAAAGCCTATATTTGTTAAATTAAAAGTTCTCTCTTAAATTTCAAATAAACAAATTATTAAATATCATGAAATATATGAGATAAGGAATATTTGTTAAAAAAAAAGAAGATTATATCTTAGATAAAATTTATGCAGAGCCAAGCTAAAGATAACTAACTAAATAATTTCAACTATCACGCTCACTGACTACTAAAGAAAAAAAGCTATATAAATAATATTAACTAAACTTAAAAATTCAGATCTTTCTATAGACTTAGAACTGAAAAAAAAGTATAATATCTCTATGTTCGTAGCCTAAACGATTTTTTAGGTTTCTTTATTCGTAAAATCTAATTAAGATATAAGTGAAGAATTTTTTAATTTAATTTAATATGTAATATAATTTTAATTAATAAAGATTTTAAAGTACATAATTGAAGAACTAACTTGCTTTGATTAATAAAATGTCTGATTTTGCTATCTTTGCTGAAAATTTTAATTATTCTCTTAGAGAATTTTCTACTTTAAACTTTTAAAACTTACATTTTTTCTCTTTTTAGATTTAATTCTAATTATCCATTTTTGACATCCTTATTCTAAGTTTTATTCCTCTAAACTTCTTCTATTTATTTATTTTTTTTGTTTCTTATTTTCCTCTTTTCTCAATTTTTACGAAATTCTCATTCATTCTTTATTTTTCTTTCCTTGCGCTTAATCTTTCTTTTCTTCTATTTTCTCTAAATTGATCTTTTAAATTATGCTTATTAGATAAAAACTTAAACGATATACTTTTATTAATTCTTTATAGATTATTCTTTTACATCACCAACTTCCTTAAATAAATTTATAATAAGATAAATTATACCATCTTTATCTATTTTCTCATAGTGCTATTAGCGAAATATTTTAAATCGTCAGATCTCATTTTAATTGAATGCAGAGATTAAGGATTATGTTCCACTAAGTAAAAAAAAGTTAAATTTTAAAAGTTTATTAGGTGAGTTTGGAAAAGAAAATCTAAGAAAAAGGATAAAAGAATTGAAATGATTTAAGTATTTTCTTCAATTCCAAACTTTAATCTTCACAGAAAGATAAATATACATTGATTTTTTCCTTGATTTTAGCTAAAATGCGATTATGAAACTAAAGAATAAAATTATTAAGTTTATTTAGATTTTTATTTAAAACTTGTAGATCTTAAAATGATAAGTATTGAAATTGACTAGATTGAAGAAAAAGAAGTAACTATTCTAAAAGAATGAAAGAACTTAAAGTAAAAATAGATTGCTAACTAGAGATTAATGACTATTAAGTTAACAAATATATAATAAGATTTTTCAAATTATCAACTTAATATAGTTAGCAATCAATTGTATAAATCTTTTAATGGTTAATAAAAGAAAGTTTGAACTAAACTAAATAAAATAATAGTAACATGAATGAAAATAGAAGGTACGAGTTTTTATTAGATATGATTGAACAAATATGAGATAAATATAAAACCATCCAAAACTACTTATTAACCTGATTAAGATACTGTCTAAGGATTGAGTTTCATTACAAGAAAACAGCAGATTTAATATATCTTTTTGCGAAATTATTTTCTATTTTTGTTCTATATCTATTAATTCTTCATAAAATAAAGTATTATAACTCTTACTACTGATTTTATTTTATCTATCTATTTATTTTATTTTTTTATTCTGTGGCGCTAGTAATTTGTTTAGTTATTTTGAATCAACTACATTTTTACGAAGACATTTAAATTCTAGCTTTCAACAATAATTTTGAGTAATTTTCTCTTTGTTTGCTGAAAAATACATTAATTTTTCATAAACCTTTTCCATTCGTTTGAATTCTTCAGAAAATTCCAAAACTATTTTAATAAATGTTTCCATATTATGATGCTTGATTGAAAAAAATCAAAATCACCTAATATAGCATGAAATAGCCTTCCTCACTATTTTTTTAGAAGTAAGATTCTTTGCTTAGCGTGCTACCTTTTTCTTATTTTTCTTCTTAATTTGTTCATATTTCTTCTAGATTTAAAAGATTCTTTTTCAAATTCCTTCTAATATATCTAAGACAAACTTAAGTTGAATCTATCAAAAATAAAAATCGAATTTTATATATTAAACAAGCGAAAAGTCAAAAGATTTTATTTTATTCAATTTTAATAAAATCATTATGAGCCTCTTTTACCTAAAAATCTTATTGATACTATCTAAATTTAAATTCTACTATTAAACTTTTATATAGTTGGTTATATCTGAAGCATTATTAATTTAATATAATAATATCATACTAAATTAGGTATTTTTATCATTATTTAACAAAAAATAAAACGCCCAACGTGGGGCTCGAACCCACGACCACCAGATTAAGAGTCTGACGCTCTACCGACTGAGCTAGCCGGGCTTAAATAATGAGATACACATTTGATTTAAATAGAATTAAAGTTTTACATATGGAAAATATTTGGATAATAGTAGCTTTTATAATCTTTTATCTTATATTTATTCTATTTAACGATGAACATAAATTATTATTTCTATGAATATACAAAAAACCTTCATAAAGCAAATTTAATTTTATCTAATAACTAGAATAGAGTTAAAAATAAAAAATTTAATATGAAAGAAAATTCGACTAAAGACAGGAATCAAGAATATTTATGAATGTCAAGCTATATGATAAACTTTATAAACTTGTAAAACCGGAAGGCGAATATATTTGAATTAAATTTAAATATGATTTGCTTAATATTTAATATAAGAACTTAGTAAAATAATTCGTCAAAGCTATGAATGCTTTTATTTTTTATAGCATTCTTTCAGAATTAAAATGGCTGGGATTTCTTTATATTAATTACAAGTTTATTTTTATTTGATTCATTTAACCACCAAAATGATATATATATTATTCAAAACACGCCTTTATTAAAATGATTATTCTATCTTTTAGGTATAACAATTGTTTTATCTAAATAGCTATAATTTTTTTCGTTACCTTAATTTTTTTTAACAGGTAAAAGTTACACGCAATTAGTAGAAAAAAATAGAAAAAATCATACAATATAATAGAAATTTTTTACTAGAGCCTTTATTTGAATTATACACTTAACTTTTATTTTTTCCAATTTTCTTGGCCTAAATAATTCTTCTTGTATATTTTCAAAAGCATTTTATAAAATTGAAAGTTATTTATAAATATAACTAAATTTATTTATGCAAAATCCTATAAAAAAACTTAATGGTAAATATTAAAACCAAAAAACATCATAAATTTAATATAAAACTTAGCTATTATTTTAATTCTTAAAGAAAGACTTTTAAAATTTTAAACTGGAAGTGGAATAACTTGCTTTTAAAATTTTTTATATCTCTTTCTAATAAATTTTTCTATTAAATCACTTAACTATATAATTTCAAAATTTTTACTCAGTGTTTCTTAAATTCTTAATCAATATATTCTATCACTTTCAATATCGAAGGCCTTTTTTAATGTTTTTATTTCTTTTAGTTTGCATTTTTAGACTGATCCTCTTTTATTTTCCTACTTATCCATTTTTAATATATTCCCTGGTTTTCAAAATTCATACTAGAGATATTCTTTCTTCTTTTACGAGTGAAATGTTGAAAAAGTTCTGATTAATGAAGAATATTTTTCTGAGGACTAAATTGAAGTGAATAAAGCAAATAATACTAAAGCTTAGAAATTAATTTAAAAAACAATAGAAACCAAAAAATCAATAAAAGAAAGCAGAACTTTATAAAATAGTTTCTCAAAGTTAGAATCATAATTTTTTGTCTTAGAATGAATAGAAAGCCTGAAATAAATTAATTTAAGCAAAAAAAAGAAAGCATCTTTATATCTGAGTTATAGCTATTACATTTTATAAATAGACATAGTTGCAAAAATTTATGTTTCAAAGCTTAAAATTAATTTAAATTATAAAAGTTAAAGGTTGCTAATAAAAATAAAAAATTCTAAGTATTAAGCTTTTGTATTATCCTTAGAATAGTTCCTTTAAATTTTTTACATAATCTTGTGATAGGTTGTTAGATATTAGAGCATTATTTGCGAAAAAAGTATATATGAAACAAATAAAAAATTATTCATAAAGAGTTTGGATTCTAAAAAGACAATTAATAAAATTATTAAAATTACAAAGGTATCTCTGTTGCATTATCAAGTAGAAAAAAAATTATTAATGAGAAATTACATTTTAAAATTAAATTAAAATATAGGAAAAGCAAATAGTAGAAGCTTCGTTGAAATAAGAATCGTATAAGAGTTTAACTGGAAAATAATAATAAATATAAAGAATATAAATTTTATAATTAAACTAAATAATGATAGAAAAAATTTAGAAAAAGCATATTTTACGTAAATTGATCAAAAGAAATAGAGGATATATAATAAAATACTTAAAAAATATATTCTTTTTAATAATATCTATTATAAAAAATAATTTAATCATATAAATTCCTAAATTTAAAATAAACTTTAACCTTAAAATTATTAATTTATATTTCTTGCACAGATTGCTTGCATTTTGTTTCATTATTAACTATTATTAGGATTCTTTAATTTTTAAGATGATCTGAATTATTTTCAATATTATCATGTTTAAAAATCTTTCCATTTAAAAAATTTTAATTTCATAATATCTTAAATTCATAGAGTTATGCCTTTTAATTTTTCCCCTTATCTATATAAAATACGCTCTGTAACTTATATCACATCAGCTTCTTTTTTTATTTAAATAAATAAATTTGATTATAGAGCGCGTAGCACTCTCGTTGGTGCGCAGCTCTTTAAAAAATGTTTCTTACTGCTAAAATTATCAGATACTGGTAGACTTTGTTCAATATTAGTATAATTATTTAGTACTGATAAAAATGTTCAATACTGATATAATTTTAGAATACTTGCTGGAGGTCCATGAACATGGCAGGATTGTGTCTCATTGCATCGCCAAAGCAGAGGACGACATGTGTCAATTATGGGTACTTAACTTCCCCAACCTCTGATGAAGATGACCTTGTTGTTCACCTTCGAACAACTATGGCGGTTTTAAAAAATATTAATATAGTAAAAAATTTACCCAACCAGGAATGGAGAAATTTATAAGAAGAAAGCAAGCTATATGTAGAGACAACCATTCCGAAAACTTGACAGTGAAGGGAGGAGAAGACCACCTAGAGATCAAGTTCCTATTGGTTGGATAGGGAAGCAGGAAACTTTTAAGTAGACGATCCTTCTTTAACACTTTAATTTAATTTAATAGTAAAAAATGTTTAATAAAAAATAATGAAATTAGCTAACTAAATATTTCTTCCTTAAAAAAATAAAGCTTAAAAGATAAAATTTTATTAAGATTTAACACTTAAAAAAAATTATATTTATTTGAGATAAAACGAATGTAAGAAAAAGAGCCTAGCATTTTCAATTGAAAAATAAATTTGCTCTTGTAAAATCAAGTTATAATATGAAAAATTAATGAAGACATTAATTTAAAAAATTACATAAGCAGTGTAAATATAAAGTTCATTCATAAAATTAAAGCCTAACTATTTAATCATTTCCTTATATTAATAATTTTTAGAATCTTTCTAATTAAATTTTTATTTATCTAAAATATTAAATTTTGAATTTTTTTATTTTAAATATTTTTTATTATAACTAAATTTTCAATGAAAAAGCTAATTGCTATAATTAAAATGTTTTACTTAAATTTTATTTTATTTTATTACAAAAATTATTTAAAAAATTATCTCAATTATTTCAGCTTAATAAAGAATTGTTTAGCTATTTCCACTGTTTATAGTTCATAATACTAAAATTCAAATTTTATTAATCTCTACTTTAATGATAATTTCTTTTAAAATTTTCTGATTTTTTTAAATTATCTATTCTGCCTATTTTCTAGTTTTGGTTTTTGGATAAAATATAATTAGATTATTTTCAAATAATAATAATAATAGTAATTTTAAGTTTTCCGTTTTAGGGATTTCCAACCCCGTCAGGAATACAGCTGTTCATGCTCCCTGCTGTTAAATATAAAAATTTGGGTCGCCCAATTTTAGCGAGATTGGTAACTCGGATTTTTCCAGGTTTTCCCTCCTTTAGCTTGCCTTGGTTCCATCTTAATCTTGTATATTGAACCATCCGGCTTGCAATAAATTCTTTTCATTCTTGCTTTTTCTATTTTCTTCTTTTGTTGTTCTTTTTTCCAATAGATTCTTTATTTCTATTAGAATTTCTAACACTTCAGATAAAAATATCATACGCTTCCACAGCAGAAGCATTTCTTTTTTATTTTGAATTATTTTCCTTGACTTGCTTGCTCTTTCTAGGCTTCGATTTCCATTTTTATAGCTCCAACTTCGCTTTACTCTTTCTTAAAACTTTACAATTTCTCTTCTACTTTTCCGAGTCTGTTATCCAGTTCAGTCTGTTTCTAAAGCTAATTTTAGGATTCGTTAGTCTGACTTTGTGAGATATTCCAAAAGGCGTTAAGATCTCATTCCTAGGATATAAGTCTTGACTCAATTACTTCTGCTAGGTCTAGCTTTGCCATCAGCATATCATTGTCCTTCTTCAATCTCTTGACCTCTTCCTGGAGGTTCAATACCACTTTGATGAGCTACTCCATGCTCATCTGGCCAGAAGGGTTGAGCTCTGATACCTCCTGGTGGAGAACAGACTTCATCTGCTTCCTCGGTTTCTCGCTTGAGGTTGGAGTTTCCGTGTATATATTCTTCAAGGTTGGCTTTCGTTAGTTTTGTTAGATTCCAAGTTGTTAGTTCAGTGTTGGTTAAAGTTGTGATAGAGAAGTTTGTTAAGATTATTAAGACTTGATTTCTTGCTTCCTCTCTTCCTTTTTGGCTTAGAAAGAAGTGGTATAGAAGCCTGACTTGAAACATTCAACCATTTTTTTTATGCTCAAATAACTAGAAATATATTAAAATTTAGATTATTTTCAAAGATAAATTATTTTTGTTTCTTTATAAAGTTAAACTAAATGACTTTAACCTTAACAATATGATTTATCATAAACATATACTCCACTGTTTATAATCTCCATATAAATTCTACAATACAATATCTAGCTTTAAAAGAGCAAATTCCTTAATCTTAATTATTACACATTAAATTATTTTATTAACTTATATTTACATCCTAGATTAATTTTTTTCTTCTCATATACTAATTAATTTTTAGCTTATTTCTGACTTTTTACAACTCTTAAATCTTAAAAAAAAACAATAAATAGCTTATTCTACAATTTTAAGTTGGATGTAAGTGAATCACATCAATTAGATGGTATATTATATATGAAAAATAAAAAAATAAGCTTATCTTTTCTAGACTTTTCAACTAAAAATTAATTAAGAGCCTAAAGCAATAATTTAATTAATTTTGTTCAAATAGATAACTTATTTCGCTAGCAAAAAACTTAAACTATTAAGCAAAATGAATTTGATTAAATAGATTTAAAATAAAAAACTTACTAAGAGATATGTTTGAGCTTTCATCGTTTATCCACTTATAATATAAACTTATTGCTATCTATTTTCTTTAAGTGCCTTATAAATTTAACGAAATTAATGAAATTAAAAATGTAAATAATTTGCTATTTTTAAGTAGGTAAAATATAGATGATTTATATAAGGATAAGATTAAAGAACTGATTTTAATAATTTTAGGTTAGACAGTGCAAGAGTTAATTAAAACCGTATTAAGAAATTCTTTGAAATGGTTCAACTAAAATAGTTTAGTATCATAATATTAAAATTAATATAATTTATTTAAATTAACTTCCTAATTCATTTTAACTTAGATTACTTTATAACTTTAAAATCAATAAATAGAATTAAAAAAATAAGTAATTCAAAGCATTTCGATACTGAAGATATAACAAGATTATTAAATTAGTTCAATAGATAGATAGTAAATGATGAGATTCAACTAGAAAAAATTTGGGTTTGATAGATTTTCAATCTAATTTATTAATTTTTATTATATTAATATTTTTTAAAACCGCCATAGTTGTTCGAAGGTGAACGACAAGGTCATCTTCATCAGAGGTTGGGAAAGTTAAGTACCCATAATCGACTTTATGTTTTCCTCTGCTTTGGTTTGGCCTCGAGACATAAGATTCTTAGACCTTCGACACCGGCTTGACTTGGCTTCGCTTATTTTTAATTCTGGAACGAAAAAGAAATAATATTGCGAGCTTCATCAGAGGTGGGAATTTAAGTACCCATAATTGACACATGTCGTCCTCTGCTTTGGTGATGCAATGAGACACAATCCTGCCATTTCCTTGGACCTCCATCAAGTATTAAAGATTACGAGTATTCTAAAATTATATCAATATTGAACATTTTTATCAGTACTGAATAATTATACCAGTATTGAACAAGGTTTATCAGTATCTGATAATTTTATCAGTAAGAAACATTCTTGTCAGTATGAAACATTTTTTTTAAAGAGCTGCGCACCAACGAGAGTGCTACGCGCTCTATAATCAAATTTATTTATTTATTATTTATTTATGAAAAATATTTAGAAATATCAAAATCTTAATTTAGCGAAAAAAGATTTATTACTAAACAAAAATAAACTAGAAAAAATAGAAAATTTGGATTTAATTTTTTATTTATTTCTATAAATAAATGATTGCTGTTCTTATAGATTTTATTTAATTAATAATCTATAAAACTTTGATTTTACTTAAAAAGTTAAAAATTTAATTTTGCTAAAACTTTTATTTTCTTAATTAAAATAGTAAATAATAATTTAACTCAATTATATTTCTATAAATAAATGTCTTTCAAACTCATTTAATAAAATTTACTGTATTTTAAAGATTATCTCAAAACTTTCTTTCTTTATTTATTAAATAAAATGTTTTATTTCATTTCAATGATATTATTCTTTTGATTTTCCTTTTTAACTACAAATTTAAGTTAATTATTTTTTAGTTAAGATTGCTTCTATTTAGATAGTTTCAACTTAGAGTTTTTAAATTAATGCATTAACAATTATCTTGCCTTTATTAAATTATGAGCTCTTTATCTTATTTTTTAATTTATTTCGATAGATTCACTCTTAATTTCTTAAAAAAGCTGCATAATTTATAATTATTTCCCTTTTGCTAGTTTCTATCTCTTGATTTTAAAATTAATGTTTATCTTTCCTGAGATAACTTTGATTCATTCAGTTTCTAAAATTTTATCTAGGATTCTATGAAGTTTTTTAAAAGCTTAGTTTATTACAAAAGGTGTCTGGTTTGCAAATTAAATTTATACAGCTAATTACATAATATTAGCTAAATAGAGTAAAGAGAAATCATCAATATCTCATAAATTATTAGATTTATATGAAAAACCTTGTTTCAATAAAGAACTTTAAGGTTAATTTTAAAGTATAATATATCCTAGAATTACTTAAACTATAGAGGTTAAAATTAATTTTTGCTAGCCTGTTAATTAACCAGAAAAGCACCTTAGTATTGTAAAATGCATAAAAAATAAAAAAATTAATTTAATAAAATTTAGAAAACTCTCATTTTTATCTTCCAATTAGAGGACATTATAGTTGTGGTTATAAGGGTGGCAGCTATTTATCCTAATGTATATTTAAAAATATTATAAAATACATAAAGCTTTGCTAAATTCAGAATTTCTTCTTATCTATCTAAAAATAATTTAGTGTATTAAATAGTGAGTAGAGGTACACATATATTATGAATTCCAAATTTTAGATCTAATTTATCTGAAAAGGCTACCTATTTAAAATTAGTCATAATTTTGAAATATTTCTGAAATTTTTTAGAAACATCCAAATAAATAAATAATTTCAAGATATCGAAAAGTGATAAATAGGGTAGAATCCTTTTAAAATTATTTAGCATTTAAGAAGCTTAAATATTAGTCAATATCTTATTATTTGAATTATATTTATTCTAGTAGTCTAAAGAATAAAATTTGATTCTATTTAAGCTGAGGATTTTTCTATTTATTCATTTTATCCAAATCAAATTTAATTTCTCTTTTCGCAAAGTATAGGTATATAAAATTAATATTTATAATGTAAACAAGTATATAAATAAGTTATGGATTTTTATCATGGATTCATTTAAAGATCGCTAGACCTCTTTAATATATCTGATTTATCTCTTAAACATGTGCAATCAATACTAAGATAATTATTATTCATAATACAGTATAATAATTATATCTCCATGCGATGATTTTTATACCTTTGATTTTGTCATTATTTTACGAAATTTAATGATAGTCAATTTAAGCCCTAAATTTTAACTTTTAGGATAATTTTTAACTTGGCTAATTTAGTCTAAAAAATAGAATTAATTCCTAAATGAAAGAGATAGTTCATAGATATAAATATATAATAGAAAATAAAATAAATATCAAGAATGTTTATCTATAAGCAGAGGCTAAATGTTCTTTTAAGTACTAAACTATTGCAAAATTTATAATTAAACATAAAGCAATAGAGTAAGATGTAGATAGAATAGATTAAATTAACTTCACATCTAGAAATTTTAAAATAATCAAACTAGTTATATCATCCTATAAGTAACTTTGCAATTGCAAGGTGAAAAAGTTAGTAAGCAATATCAAGCATTATTTCTATCAACTGAATGTTCGCAGTACAGCTATAAACCTTTATAAAATTTAGGAAAGTTTAAAGTTTGTTTTTGTTGTATTTACAATAAAGTTCTAAGTTAATTTTAAGGGTATTCAAATATTTAATTAGCTAGTAACCTGTCAAAAATGCTATTATTTATCTAAATTTTAGCTATATAAACAAAATATGAAGAAAAACTTTTAAGATAATATCTTGATTTAAATTTATAGAATATAAGGTAATCAAAGAGGGAAAGATATTTCAACTATTTCAAAAATAACTTGAAAACCCTTTAAGATATGTTTGAGTTAAGCTAATTTGTAGAATATATAATTAATGAAACTTTAAAAATAAAATCCAAGCTAAACAATCTAAACATAGATTAATAAAAAGATAGAAACTAAGGTATTTAAATAATTAATGAAAATAAACAATAAAGATTAGAATCTCTTAATTTTATCCAACTGTACCTATTAAAAGCTAAACTAGCCATATCTACTAATTTATCTCTAGAGTATAAATTAATTTTTTATTTCTTCTCATTAAATTAAGAAAATAATTTTCTTTGGTACTATGCTTTTATTTGTCCTTTTTGTGCTAAAGAAAGATTTAAACATTTTATTGTTAGCAAGATTTAAGAAATATCTTATTTTGCTTCTTTTAAATAGCTAGTTCTAAATTTATTAGAATCTAAGAGTTCTCTTTATTATGTGTATTTTGCAATCTAGATCATTAATAAATATTTATGCAGAAATCAAGACTGATGCAAATAAAATTATTCCACTTATATCAAACGAAGGGAAACCAATTCTTGCAATTAGCTAAAATTTTTTACTAGGGTAATTGTATAATTTTTTGTTTTGATCAGATGTCCTTATTTAGATGCAAAAAGATAGCTTTTATAAGTGTAACTACCATAAATTAAAACTGAATAATGCTTATTTATTTTTACCTTTATTCATAGCTATTGGCTTGCTTCCTTCTTTTATTTTATACAAGACAAAAAGAAAATTTGTTAATTCTTAGAAAACTTAAAATTATTTAGTTATTTGGCTATAATATGTCAAGGGCAATTAAAAAAATTATGCTTTATGATATATTTTAAGCAAGTTTTCTAGAGTCTAAAGAGTAAAATATAATTAAAGGGTTATTTATATAAAGCTCTTAGTAAAGTCTTAAAGTTATGAAATAGGAGGAAATCTTAAAAATAATAGAAGATCTTAGTTAATTATAAAGCAAACGTTTAGATACAAAAACTTAAATAATTGCTTTAGAGTTAAGAAAAACACAAAATGCTAAAAGTTGCCTTAAATTATTGAAGTGAATAGTCCGAGGTAAAGCGTATAAACTGAATGATAGCTAAATCTAACTTTAATTATACGAAATAAAAATCCTAGCTTAATTATATCAAGTATATGAGGTAGAATAGATTTAATAATAGAAAAGTGAGGAAATTAAAAGATTCGTGAAGAAGTAATTATGAGCTCAAATCAAAAAATTATGGATCTTAAAAGATGAAAAGAAATGAGTTGCTTTAGTATCTTTCAAATATGAAACATACGAGAAAACAAAAGAATGTTAAAATTTCTTTTAGATTAATAAAATCATATCTGGAAATTTAAATTTTGTAATAAAAAACTTTCCAGTTTAAAAATTGAAGAAAGCTGATAAGAGTAATTAAATTGATTTCCTGGAACTAATAAATTAAAGCAAAGTTAGTTAATAAATTTTTAAGAATATTTTCTTATATATTCAACTTTCAACCTCTTAAGTTAATCACGTATAAAATTTAAAAGAATATACTTATACATCAAATTATTTAATAAATATATATGATATGAAAGCTTTAGAATCTCTTTTCTCTTTGATATTAAAATAAAAGTTATAAAACCTTTACTATTCAAGCTTTTGGATTATGATTATAAGACATTTAGACTATAAAGTTATCTTGATTAAACTTTTTGAAATAAGCTTTCTTAAACTTTGTAAATTTTGCTATAAGATTGTACCCAAAAAATAATATACACTAAGCTTAATCCAATAAATTTTATTTATATTTGAACATGTTTATAAAGAAAGTATTCAAGCAATCTAATCTCATTAAATCTTAACTTTTAACCAAAAAGAAAATTAAGATAACTTCTTTTAAAAATAAAAAATAAAATGTACATAGCTTAATAATCCAAAGAGTTGTATCATTAAATTAAATCAATTCGATATTTAATAAGCTTTTATGTTTCCAACTTAATGAATCTTAGGATTAAGTTGGAAAAGGCTGTTTAAATAGAATAATGATTAATTGCAAAATTTTTTTGGCTCATTTTCACGAGTTCTAAATAATTTTTTGCTAAAAAGCTAAGCTAATCATGAGCTTTAAGTGCTTAAAAATTTTATAATAATAATTATTTTTTAGTTGCGCAGATTCTTAAGGAGCTGCAAAAGAAAATGATTCTTAGCGCTCGAAAAGAAAAATTAATTCTTTCTTTTCTTTAAATTATTTAAGTTCGTATAATCTAAGCAAAGATATCGCTGGTATATAATAATATTCCATATATAAGTTTCGTTTTTCTTTTTCTTGTTCAATTTTTTTAATTTTCTTTTTTTTCAGGTCTAATTCCATCATTCTTCTTGTACTTAACCTTGCAGTTTGCAAAACATCCTTTAAGTTTGCACTTAAAATATTTTTAATCACATCCAATTTTAAGTAGCTTTGGATATTTGCTCTTAAAAATGGAATTTTTTTAAGATTTGATTTATTTTTCTCATTCAGTTCCTTAAGTTATCATTGCTTCTCTTATTTTTCTTTAAATTTATTACAGAATGTGACTTAATATTCTAAACCTCTTAATACTCTTCGATATAAAATAGAAAATTTGATTTATCCTATTTTTTAAATCTCAAAGTGCTATTCACTCTATAAAATTATATATCTTCTTCAGAGATTTCTATGTTAACTTAATTTTTAGCCAGTTTTATAAATAATTAAATTATTCCATCTAGCTAACTACATCCAAAACTGACAATTTACATTCTTTTCGGTTATAAAATACTCTAACTCTTATAACTATCTATTACGGATTCTCTATAAAAGTTTAAAATATAAAATAGAAAAACTTTAACCTTAAGTTTAGAATGCTGGAAAATAGAATATTTAATATATAGCTTTTAAGTTATAGCATGAGTAAGAATATTAAGTTTATTTGTCAAATTAATATTTATATACTTTATATTGTTGGTATAAGGAATACCTCTCATACCATTTTTCATTATATCCCTATTTTTAATTTCATTCAAACGCGTTTAATTTAGAGGTAAAACGCTATTGGCTTTAATTTTTTTTACCTTAAGCCTAACGTATTTTCATTAAAATACCTCCAGTTAAAAAACAATTATAATAAATGGTAGGTCCTTAGGAATTTATAGTCAATGTAAAAGAGGAAGAAAAAAGTTTAGTTGAGGAAATCTTGAATAATTACTTCAAAGGGCTTAAAAAGACAAAGCTATTGCTTACGTCAAACAGAATTCAATTTGTAAATCCTATGAAGGGGAATGTGAAAGATTCTAAATTCTTCGTACTTCTCCTAAAGATTTAACTGGGTTTGGAATTGGCATCGAATTGTATTTCAGTTTAATTAAGGGACTGGCTTTTACCTTCTTTCTTCTTAGTCGTCTAAGTGTATGGAAAATGATAATAAATTAAAGAGGAGAAGGATTTGAAAAGGAAGAAGCAGGCTTTCTGGAATAATTTACACTTGGAAACCTAGACATAGCCAAGAAAACGATAGATTTCTGAGCTTTCGATAAAAAATACTCTGATACTAATAATTTAAGAGTAGATACAGCTAAGTATACATACAAATGATACAAGCAACGAGGAATCAAAATATAAAATGTTTAAAAATCATTAGATAAAGGCTAGATTTAGAAAAAATGAATAGGAATCTCTAGATAGAACTTAACTTAGAAATCTATAAGTAGGATTAATAGACTTTTTCCAGTGCTTAATATTCCTTATTTCTATAAATATTTACTGAATTTATTTCCATAAAAGAATCTAAAATCATAAAGAAAAAGAATTAAGCTATGTCATTACGCAGTTTAAATAACTGGTTTACCAAAATATGAAGTAAATGAAGAATAAATAAGAGAATTCTTTTAAAAATATGGAGCAATTCATGAAGTTGTATTAGGAAAAGCTGATAAAAACTTATAGGTTTATTAAGATAAATGAAATAAAATTATGGATCTAAAAATTTAAATAGCTAACTAATAATTAAAAAATCAGCTAGATTATAACTAAAATAAATTTATAAAGTTTTTCAAAAAATTTAGTTTTTGGTTTTTCGAATAAAAACAAAATAAAAGCTATAGAATAAAATTTTAAAACATTTAAATGAAATTAAAGTGATTTAAGAAAAAGAAAAATAATAAGCAGGAAAAAGAGAGATAGTAAAAGTATTAATTATATTCGAAAATATTTAGTCGAAATAAAAATGTTTAAATTATTATAGATCAACTTAAAATTTTATGTGTTTCTAAAAGAAATAATTAAGATGAAATTAAAAGTTTCCTCTTACTGTGAGAAAACCCAAAGAACCCTCTTAAATAATTTGGGAAAATTTATATATTACTTATTGAAGAATAAAATTCAATTCTTTGTTTGTTTATTTTATTTCTGCTATAGTGATTGGTATTTCGTTGCTTTTAATTCGGTTTATTGGTTAATCAGAAAACAAAGACTTTCCTACAAAGTCTGAATGTGAGTAATAATATATAGCTGTAAATAAAAATATTTTAAAAGATGAGAATGTGAGAATATAAGATCTATAAAATCAATATGCTTATGAGACATATTAATATGATACTACCTCTAAAGGCTATTATTGCTGGTGCGCTTCGTAAAATCAATATGATATTTTTAAAGGGGATTCTGACTAAGCATAATTTTGCAAAAGTTACAAAGATGAACTGACTAAATATTGGCAAATTTAAATTGGAGTAGGTTTAGTAAATATTACATGAAACAAAATTATTGAATTTATCTTAAAAGAACTTGATGGCTTAGAAAGAAAGTAAGATTGCGTAGAAAACTAATTGAGTATATTTTTTAGATGTTTACATTTTAGTTTTTCAATTATGCCTTTACAATCCTAGTAGTTGATGCTCTAAATAGAAGCTTGTTCATAAGATATTGGTATATAAACGTTGGAAAAGGAATTATAACAACTATGATTGTTGCGACGTTTGTACCAAATTTAATGAAAGTTATATTAAAACCGATAATAGTCTATATAAAAGAATGGAAATCTAAAAAGATATAAACTTAATAATACTTAAATTAATACTTATTAGTTTCAGAATTTAATTTAACAAGTTAAATGTCTTTCATATTTTCTATAGTATTTACTACTTTGGTTTATTCTTCAGGGATTCCAATTATAATAATATTTTAAACTTTAACAATTATTATAGTCTATTGATTAGATAAATATATGATATTAGTCTTTTATAGAAAGCCGCTAAGATACTCTCATCATACGCTCTTTTATCTTAAAATTGATACCTTTTTGTTTGATATTCCATGCTATATTCGCTATTTTTATACTAGGGAATAATGAAATATTTCCTAAGGGCTACACTATCTATTTAACTGAATTTTAAAATAGATGCTACTGATATAATTATGTCTTAGGATTTTCAAATTTTTTTTTCTTTAATAGAAGGATTTCCTTAAACATGTAATTATAAATGTCAGGAGATATATTCTGCAAAATGGTTAATGTGATTAGTAATGCAATTCTGAAATATGTAATTATGAAAACTGGGAATGCGGTTGTCCTTCCTCATGCGATTAAAAATTATTAGGTAACGGATAATGCGATGAATAATGCAATTTTTTAGGATGCTAATTTTATAACTTAGACTGTAGATGCAACTTAGAATGTTCAGCTTTGCTTTTAGGCAATGAATAATGTGATAAATATTGTAACACCGAACAATGCAATTACGATAACTGAGATTGTAAATTTCCTTCAATTTGTAATTCAACTGTGCTTGGTTATGGTTGATGCACCGAAGAATGCTACTTTTAAGGTTGTTTATATGATAATTGAGATTGCGCTTGTTCCATTAGTTGCCCAGATAATGATAAAGATGATTAATAATGCTAATAAGAATGTTTAACATAAGAATGTAATTACGATAATTATAATTGTATATGTGAATTTGGAAATTGCTTTTTAGATTTAAATTTTAATGGCTAATTTGATTTAATATTCAAATATTAAACGTGCCTTTACGACAATAATGAATGTTCCTGTGATCCATTATGTTTAAATTCTTAAAGTAACGATATTTGTGATGAATAATGTTGCGTTGAATCATGTTCCTGGGATTTTTGGGATTGTAGATGTCCATGTACTTAAGATCTTCTAGAAAATGGAAAATGTGATTAAGAGTGCAACTTTGTTAGTTGTAATTATGATAATTGGGATTGTACTTGCAAAGAAGGTTTTTCAGCCTTATTATTTAAAAATGATTAGTGTGATTTAATGTGTAACGTTGAGCAATGTAATTATGATAATTGAAATTGTAATTGTCTTCCTTCATGTTCATTAAAGAAGTTATAGAATTTAAAATGTGATGAAGAATATAATTTAGCTGATTGTTTTTATGGTAATTGAAATTGTAGGTTTTCATAGAGCTGCAATGATTTAAAGCTTTATAATAATATATTTGATAATGAATGCAATTTTAAAGAATGCAATTATGATAATTGATAATGTAACTGCTCTTTAGAATGTTCTTAAATTTTATTATAAAATGGAAAATGCGATGAAGAATGCAATTTTTTAGGTTATAATTATAATAATTTAGATTGTAAATGTGCAATATATTATGATGATTGATTATTGAATGATTTTTTTTGCGAGGAACAATGTAACTATGAAAAATGCAACTACGACAATTGAGTTTGTTAATGTCTTCCTACATGCAATTTAACTCTTTATGGTAATGGTTAATGTGATGAAGAATGTAATTTTCCAGGTTGTAATTAAGATTATTTTGATTGTGGATGTTCACCTGGTTTTTCCGATGAGATGCTAAATTACATGAAATGCGATTATAATTGCAACACGGAAGAATGCAAATATGATAACTAGTTGTGTGAATGCTCTTCAAGTTGTACATGGCATTTAAGAAATGGTGAATGTGACGAAGAATGTAATAATTAACTTTGCTATTATGATTATTTTGATCGCTCATGCTCAAAAGATTGCTAAAAATAATAATTGAGAGATTAAAATTGCTAAATTTAATGCAATAATAGAAAATGTGCCTGAGATGAAGGAGATTGCTAATGTACATAATTTTGTGATTCCGTTTTGTTAGGTGATGGTGAGTGTGATTAATCATGTTAAGATTCTAATTGCTTTGGTGATTATTGGGATTACTATTGTTCTATAGGATGTTCATTGAATCTTTTAGGTAATGAGTTATGCGATGAAGTTTGCAACAATTAGTAATGCAATTATGATAATTCATGATGTTTATGTCAACCATCTTGTTAGAATGCTTTAATTGGTGACGGTAAGTGTGACGAAGCTTGTAACATTTATTGATGTAATAATGATAATTTTGATTACTCTTGCTCTATAAATTGTTTAAATCATTTATTAGGAAACGGACAATGTGATTATGAGTGCAATATAGAAAAATGCGACTATTATTAAGGAGATTGTTTATGTCCTAAAACATGGGATCCCCTTCATCTTGGAAATGGATAATGTGATGAAAGTTGCAATTTAGTTGGCTGTAATTTTGATAACTGAGATTGCTTTTGTTCTGCATATTGCATTAAAAAATGGTTAGGAGATGGCTAATGTGATTATACTTGTGATAATGAATAATGCAATTATGATAATAGTGATTGTTAATGTTCGAAATCTTGTAATCAAGAACTTTTATAAAATGGAAAATGCGATGAAGAATGTAATTTTAAAGAATGCAATTACGATAATTATGATTGTAGATGTGCTCCGAATTTCTTATGAAGTTAATAAGGAGATCTACAATGTGATAATGATTGTAATAACGAATAGTGTAATTATTATATTTTAGACTGTTAATGCTAAACTAGCTGCGATAAATCCTTACTAGGTAACGGCGAATGCAATAACAAATATTGTAACTTTGACAATTAAGAGTGTAGATTTGTAAAAGATTATACTTTAAGTATGTTGGGAAATAATTACTGTGATTTCTCTTGTAATGTTTAAGAATTTAGTTATGATAAAGGAGATTGTTTATGTTCAAATGAATGCATAAGCAAAACAGGAAATGGAGTGTTTAATAAAGAATGTGACAATTATAATAACGGTGATTGCTGATGTGCTGCTGCTTGCCATGTTACTTCACTAAATAATAAATTTGCAATGCTGAGTGCTATAATAAAATTTGTAATTACTATGATGGAGATTGCTATTGCTTTGCAGAGTGTTATTAGTAAATAATATAATGGACTCTTTATTGCAAGTTTCAGGGGATTAGCAATCACCATTATCATAATTGCATTATTCATTATCACAAGTATAATCACATTAGCCATCTCCTAACCATTTTTTAATGCAATATGCAGAACAAAAGCAATCTCAGTTATCAAAATTACAGCCAACTAAATTGCAACTTTCATCACATTATCCATTTCCAAGATGAAGGGGATCCCATGTTTTAGGACATAAACAATCTCCTTAATAATAGTCGCATTTTTCTATATTGCACTCATAATCACATTGTCCGTTTCCTAATAAATGATTTAAACAATTTATAGAGTAAGAGTAATCAAAATTATCATTATTACATCAATAAATGTTACAAGCTTCGTCACACTTACCGTCACCAATTAAAGCATTCTAACAAGATGGTTGACATAAACATCATGAATTATCATAATTGCTTTATTCATTTTTACAAATTTTATCACTTAATAATTTTTTATTGCAATCTTTTGAACATACACAATCAAAATAATCATAAAAGCAAAGTTAATTATCACATTCTTCATCACATTCACTATTAACTAGTCGAAATTAATCACATGAAGGTGGAAATCTGCAGTCTCAGTTGTTATAATTGCATCATTCACTATTAAAAAAATTATTAAATTAATCATCGCCTGGGAGATAAATTCCAAAAAAACTAGGCAATAGGAATTAATTAATTTTAACTATAAGGGTTAGGTCATCTTTAATTAGAGGAAATGTTTCCTCAAATTAAAAACAATAAAAGTTTTTATATTCAATATTCAATTATCTATGTCTTCATCTGAATCGATTTCAAACTGAGATAATTCTTCTTTCTCTTCAATAAACTCATAGAATTGTTCTTCCATCTTCTTGTAATTTTTCTCTAGCTTCTCTAAACAAATTCTAAGGTCATTGTTGTCTTTAAAGATATTTATTCTGCTACTATTTATTACCAAGATCCTGTTTGATTAGTGTCACACTTGAATCATCTAATATCAGCTTCTTTCTGTAAATACCTCACAAGTAGTTACAATATAGCCTCCTCGATGTTCCAAATTCTTTACGATGCTACTCAAACACTCTTCTTCACTTTGGACATTACCTTCAAAAATGTCCAAACTTTTGACAATAATAGCAACGTTTATTAAGGGCTTAATTAAAATTTTTATTATGTTTACATTTTTTCAATTTCCATCTTATCTGTTTGAAGTTATTTTGTTTGATTGTTATTGAATTTTTTCTTTAATTTTCTATTGATTTGCTAATAGGTTTTTTTCTAATAGTTCAAATTAGGAAGCTAAGGCTTCAATTTAAAACTAAACTTTACTTACCAAGTCTTGATCTTCCTTTTTCTATCTTACAAAAGAAGCCGAAATTCAAGTTTTCCACTTTCAGGATCTATATCTCGCTATTCATTTTCTCAATTAATAAATAAAGCTAAATAATGTCTTGCTCATGGGGTTTCTCAAACTTTTTCAGTTTGCTAGGAAATTCAGTATTTCCCAATCTTTAAAAGGAGCAGATTTATCTTTTTGAATTCTTGGTTCTTGCTAGTTAACTGAGACTTAAGATTGACTCTAAAGGTTAGAATTTAATGTCCAGCTTTCCGGATTTTTATCCATTGTTTTAATAAGTAACTTAGAGCAATAGAAATCTGAGTAATCTCATTAGCACATAAAAGTATTACATAAGTTGTCACATTTTCTATTTCCTATTAATAATGGTACAATTTGTAAGACATCCGCATTCTTAGCTGTCATAATTGTATCCTTCAACGTCACATTACCACTCACAGAGTCCATCATTTTGCATCCAAATTAAACATTCAGGTGAACATCTACAATCAAAATTATCTTAATTACAACCTAAAAAATTGCTCTCTTCATCGCATTTTCCATTTTATAATAAAATTTAAGAACATTCTAAAGAGCAGTTACATTATCAATTATCATAATTGCATTCTTTAAAATTGCATTCATTATCAAATATATTATTATAAAGCTTTAAATCATTGCAGCTCTATGAAAACCTACAATTTCAATTACCATAAAAACAATCAGCTAAATTATATTCTTCATCACATTTTAAATTCTATAACTTCTTTAATGAACATGAAGGAAGACAATTACAATTTCAATTATCATAATTACATTGCTCAACGTTACACATTAAATCACACTAATCATTTTTAAATAATAAGGCTGAAAAACCTTCTTTGCAAGTACAATCCCAATTATCATAATTGCAACTAACAAAATTACACTCTTAATCACATTTTCCATTTTCTAATAGGTCTTAGGCACATGGACATCTACAATCCCATAAATCTCAGGTACATGATTCAACGTTATATTCTTCATCACAAATATCGTTACTTTAATGAATATAACATAATGGATCACAGGAACATTCATTAAAATCGTAAGAGCAAACTGATAAATTACATTCTTAATCACATTAACCATTTTATTAGGTAATAAAATTTTATAAAAATATAAAATAAACAAAAATTAAATTATTTTACCATCTCTAATTTTAATCTTTATTTTTTTATAAAACTAAGATCTAAAATTTAAAATTATTTATTTCTATTCAATTCCTTAAGTGCATTATTACATTCTTTTTTAACAAATTATCCCTTATCTTTCGGAATTAATCCCATATAGTATTCAATTAGGAATAACAAAATGAAAAAATAAAATCTAAATAGCACAAAGATAAATCCTAAGAAAATACTTGAAAATTCCACAAGCATCATTTAAAGAAATATAGTATATAGATTTCAATTTATGTAAATTTGAAGATTCAACAGCATAAAGATTTTTAAAATTCTACAAAAAGTTATAAGATTAATTCAGAAGTTATCAAGAAAAAGAAAAAAGGTAGATAAGATACAAAATTCTAATAACTTTTCAAACAGAGTTAAAAATAGAACTCAAAATATAAAAAAGCATTAAAAAATTGAAAAATACTATGAAATAAACAATGAATAAATAAAAGATCTTAACATAAGCAATTATACTAAAGAAATCTAAAAAAAAATTAAAATTTTTTTTTCAAGGAATCAATATAGAGAATATAAGATATGAAAATAGCCGAAATAATTTATAGACAATATAAAAATGAGACTAAATTTTAAAAAATTACTTATATAACAACAAACAAAGAATTAATAAAAGAATAAAAATTAATTTATAGACTAAGAACGCAATTAATATTTTTTAGAGCTAATCTCTCAGAAAGACATATTGATTAAGGGTAGATACTATGCATTTGTTAAGAATAAGAAAAATTTGAACACGTCTTTGATTGCTAGTATTACAGATAAATTATATAAGAAAACAGTCTTCAGATACAAGAAACATTATAAAACTTACACATAAACATAAATCTGAAAAGAAGGAAATAATAAATATGCAATAAACAATGAAACTAATAAAAAATAGAGAAAATTTAAAAGAAATGCTAGAATATAATCAAATATTAATAAATTAAGAAACAAAAAAGAATAAATAAATCCTAGAAGATATTAATCTTAAGATTAAAAAAACATGGTCTTGCATAAAACAAAAACATTAACAAATAACTTGATTTTAAGAATGATTGAGGGAAAAATAAATCCATTAGTAATATTTAAATAAAGAAGACTTAAAATAATTATTTTTAGAATGAACAAAGATACGAGAAGAAGAGAAACTAAACTAAAAAAAATCAAATCAAAACAATAATGAAGACCTAAGAGTTTCAGAATGAGAGTGATATCATAAAAATTATTTTATTAAGCTGAAAGGCGAACATTATTTAATTTAATTTAACTATCCCTTATCTTAGATTTTAGTAGTTTTTTTATTAATATGAAGAACTAAAATATATAATAATTAATTTGGCATCTTTCTTCACTTTTAAAGATTATTAAAATTAAGAGTAATAGGTATTTGTTTATTATGTTTCAAATTAACCAGAATATCTAATATGAGCCATAATAAATAAAAAAGTATTGATTTTCAAGCTTCCAAAATACAATTTAAAAATTAACAATAAGATTTTAAAATCTAATAAAAATAGATTTAAATTATCTTTAATTATCTTATAATGATAAAAGTAAATAATCTTACATTTTCTTAAATCTATTATAAAATATCTTTATTAGTTTCTATTTTAATATTTTTCTTTATTATTATTTAAATAATATTTTTTAATAGTTTTCAAAGACTAATAATTGAGAAGTACTTTAGATTTATTTAAAAATAATTTGCTTCTTAATTTAAAATAATTTTAAGTAATTTGTCTATTTAAATAATTTAAATGATATAATTTAGTTTTTTTAATTTAGATTAACTAATATAGAAAATAATTATTAATAACAATCCTCTTGATTCTCTTATTTAATAATGATATACTCTTATTTAAATATTATTTGCAATTTTTATTTTCTTCAATTTTTTATAATTTTCATTAAATTACTTTATATAGTTTCAAGAATTTAATTAAAGAAAAGGATGTATGCTTTTTATAATCTGCTAAGCTATACCATCTATAAAATGAATCTATAGCCTATCTAAATTTATCCTAAAATATGCTTAATTGGTTTAATAATTAACTATTGCTTTCAAATTAATAACTTATTTAATTTACATTTTGTAAAGAATTTAATATTTGATTGTCTAAATTTAATAATATTTTAAGATTTATATTAATAAGTTTATATAAAAATAAAATTAGAAGGAAGAAAATTAAACTCTAAGAAGATAAAATATTCTAATTTTAAAGAGAAAATGGTGAATAATAAAGCAATGCTTAATAAAATAATTAAACAATAATTAAGTTTAATTGTATATGATAAATCATAAAATATCAGATAAGAGAATTAATTTTAATTATAGTTGATACATAAATTATAAATTAAAAATTAAATAATCATTTATAAAATTTATTAATTATGGAGACTAGCTAAGCAAATTTTATCCAATAAATGAATTTCTTAATTTACAAAATATTATATTATAAGTTCAATTCCAGAAAAGAATAAGAATAATTGCAAGGTAAAAAATAATATAAATCAAATTAAAAATAGTTAGAAAGAATATTTTTATTAGGTAAATATTTAATTTTTTAACTTTTAAAAGAAACAGAAAAACAGTAGACTAGATAAATAATAATATGGATTAATTTTAAATTTATCTTAACAATAAAAATAGAGATAAAGAAAGATAAATATAAGATTTTCTATTTATACAATTTTTTTAGTTTGCTACATAATTTTGGATAATTTCGTATTTTTTTAGAAGTCATTGCAAAATAAACTAAATATGATTGTCTTATACTTTTAATTCTTTTATAAATAAATTGGATTATAGAGCGCGTATCACTCTCGTTGGTGCGCAGCTCTTTAAATTAATTTTATTTAATATCGAAAAAAAATTTAAGGGTCTCTCTATCTTTGTTTTCTCATCCTGCAGTAAGTCCCTGTAATTTTTCCTTCCAAAGCATAGGATGCAATTAATGATTATGTGTACATCTTTCCCCGACCTATGATGAAGAAGGTTTTCTCCTGGTATTCAGAGTTCTCCAGCTTGTAGAATATTCCTTCTCTTGTTATTGGTTTCTCTTTCTCCGATTTATTCTCCGTCCGTGCTCATTTTTTAGTTGCCTTGTTAAGCCTCCAAGCAGGAACTGAAGGAAAGGGCTTTCCACCCTATTTAAAATATATATATAATAAAAAAAGCTTGTTAAATCTTTATTTCTTTTTATATAATTATTTTATGATCTTAAAGTTATATTATGCTAAATTATTATTTCAAAATAATTTTTTTGCAATGATATTCTATGAATCCTGATTTTATTTCTTCGCCTTTATCATATTTATTAAAAAATAACCTTAATAAGTCTTTTTTATAATATTCTTCTTAAATTTATTTATTTCTAAAATTAATTAGTTTCTAATTTCTTAATTTATCTTTATTTATATATCCATTAAAATTTATTTTAGAAACTTCATATTAATTACACTCGCTTTTATTATTTAAATATACAACCTAAAATTCAGAATTTTTTAATCTAACTTTCTTTTAGTTTTCTATGAATTTATTCGAAAATATAATTTTGAATGCATTATATCTAAGACTAAAATAAAATTTAATTTCTTAAGTTTTTGTATTAAGAATTAAAATTAACTTCAATAAAAATGAGATTAAAGTATTTATTAGATTTTTAACTTTTAGAAGGCTATATATAATTTAATAATTTCTATCTTTGTATTTTACTAATAAAATCTAGGCTCGATAGTAATTTCCTTTGAATCTAAAAATAGCTAGCTTAGGATTGATGTATTATATTTAAGCTTAATTATAAAAGAGCCTTAGAAGTATTTATTTAATTATAAATCAGAAGATTATACTAAATTTATTACTTTTAAATACATTAAAATTTACAATATGTATAACTTTAGTTATTTTCAGAATTTTAACTGGCAGCTTTTTCTTCTTCATTTGTGGAAATACTCTTAAAATATCTGATAATTCAAATGTTTTAAAAAGAGGATTTTAGGAATTTTCATTAAATTGAATAAAATGTAAGAGTAAAAAACTAAATCTAACTTTATAAAAGTTTGTGCTTTTTAGAATATTTTGATGTGTATTTTAAAATTAAAGTAAATTAGTATATTAAATAAAATCATATTATATATAAAATTAATTTAGCCTCTTCTAAAACCCTAAGAAAAACAACCTTAAGCATGATTTACAAAAATATAAAAATTATTCTTGTAAAATAAGGCTCTAAAATCTTAAATCTCAGAATTAAATGAAAAATTAGAACTCTGTTATAAAATTAAGTAAAGATAAAATAAGAAAATAAAGAATTAAAAAAGGAATTTAGCAACAAATCGAAAACACGAGAAACTAACTTTCAGTTATAAGAGATAGAAGAGAGATTCAACTAGTTTACTGCACATTAACAGTTATCAATCTAGAAAAAATAAAATAATGGAGATTCTATGGATATTGAGAAATAATAAAAATTTTATTGCACCTATTAATAGAGAATATATTAAGACATTGATTCTAAAAGATGAAAGAACACTTAATAAGACAAAACTAACAGTATACATTTAGTATAAGAATAAAAGAAAAATGATTTGAAGAAAACTGAATCAATTGAATTGCACTCGAGAAAGTTAAATGTATAGAAGGTAATTTTATCAAGGAGCGAAATTTCATGAATCAAAAAAGGAACCGAACAACAGATTAATGAGGAAAATACTATAAAGAGCCACAAGATAAATAAATTAAAAGACTGACCTACAGAACAAGATGAAAACTGAGCTAAAGAAAAAGAAGAACTAGAAATTTATCAAAAATTTCAAGAAAGTAGCGAAAGATTTGTAGGATAAAATATAATTGAACTTAAAGTGGTTAACCTAATAATGATAAATATAATATAATATAATATAATTAAATTATTATTATATTATCTTAATTTGGAAGTCATACTTAATCTGAAGGTGTAGAGGAAAGGGAAATCTTCATTTGAAGTTGATAAAAGAAAGTTCTCATACTTGACTATTGTTTTCCTCTGCTTGATTGGACTTTGGATATATGCTTTATTGGTCCTCAGTAATGGCGCTACTCCTTTTAATAACTTGACTCAAGATGTTTTTTCTTTCATGGCATCCTTCATCAGAGACAGGGAAATAGAGTATCCATAATAGATTTTTTACTCCATCTACTTTGGTTTTACCTCACGACACATCTTCCAATTAATCTGAAGAACATAAGTAGTTTTTTTTCTCAGTATTGAACAGTAAAAGAGTTACGTACCATCAAAGTGCTATGTGCTCTCTAATTTCATTTTTATAAACAGTTAATTTTTTTTCGGTCTCTTTATTGAAAAATACAATATAAATTTGTTTAAATTTAAAATCAAAAAGAAAAAATTATAAAAATTAAAATTAAAAATGATTTTAATAGTTGTGAAAAATTTGAGAATATAAATTTTACCGAAATAAGAAAAAAACTGCTAATTTAAAAATTTTGTTTAAGCTTTATAAAAAACTCTTTATTTAAAACTTAAAAAATTTAATTTTCTCTAAATAAAATAAAAAAATTTTAAGTTAAATCAATAAATTTTTTATAACTAGGCAAGAAAATTATCATCATTTAATATATTGTATTTTAAAATAAATAAAATAAAACTGATTTATAATTGTATCAGGTATTCTGCACTATCCTTTTATTGAAATTATATAGTTTATTAATATAATAAAATAAAAATAAAATTAATATAGCTTATTTATACATAAAATATCAAACAATATGTAATCTATATAAAAGCAGTCTAAACTATAAAATTTATCTTATATAAAAGAAATAATTAAGCTTTATTATTTATGTTTTATAAAGTTATAAAATCATAAAGAATATCATAACTTTTGACTAAATTAATAATTAAATAATTTATAATTAAATTTAAAATAATTACAATGTAATAAGTAACTAATATTTATGATATAATATGCATTATTATTTTATTTAAATACCAGTGATTTTCATTTAATTATAAAATGATTTACCACGAGGATTCTTTTTCTGGCTTGCATAAATAAGAATCATAAGAGGTAGAAAACATGAAAATTCTTTTGTAATAAGAGCAAGAAAAAAAAAGTAAATAGAGTGAAGAAATTAAATAAGCTGAAAATCCTTAAGAATAATAGAATTCATAAGTTCTTCAAGATTCTCCTAAAAATGCAAGATAATTTGGAATAGGAGTTGAGCTCTATTTCGATTGAGTAAAATGATTAATATTCATTTTTATCATTTTAAGTTGCATAAGTATAGTAAATATTTACTTTAATTATAAAGGAAAAGGCTATGAGAAAGAGGAAGCAGGAATTTTAGAATCCCTAACGATTGGAAATCTTGATACTGGAAAAAAGATAGTAGACTTTTGGATTTTCGATGAAAACTATACAAAAACATAAAATTTGAAAGGAGAGACTAGTAAATATACTTATAAATGATATAAATTACGAGGAATAGAAATTGAAAATGTAAAAGGTTCTTTAGACAAAGACGAACAGCAATAGTTATATGAACGAGATATTATAAACTAAACAAAACTGAGAAACTTGTAAGAAGGATTACTAGATTTTGCTTAGTGTATAGTATTTTTATTTTTCTTATTTTTTTACTGATTAAAAACGAAAAAAAGATTAAAAAGATTTAAGTTATAAGAGAATAGAGTAGGAAAATATAGCGTCGAAATAAGAGGATTACCAAAGTAAGGAATAAGTGAATAGGAGATAAGAGATTTCTTTGGAAAATATGGATAAATTAATGAAATAGTAATAGGAAGAAAGAATTAAAACTTATCTTTTTACTAGAAATGTTATGATGATGTTGAGAAATTGTAAATAAAAATAATAAAATAAGAAATTTAAAACTAACTTTAATCAAAGAGAAAATAAAGTAACAAAAATGAATAAAAACTAATCAATATTATAGATGAAGTAAGAACAACTTATATAAAAGAATAAGATAAGGAATAAGAAATAGTAAAAGTGTTCATTATTTTTGAGCATGTTCAATCGTAAATCAAATGTATAAACGATTATAGAGAAACTTAATATTTTCCATATATGCAACCTAAAGAAATTTAATGGAATCAAAATTGGTCACTTATTGTAAAAGAAGCATAAGAACCTTTTTAGATATGTTGGGAAAACTTTGAAATATCTTAATGGAAATAAAAATTATAATCATTATATATATCGCTTATTTCAGGAATAATAATAGGTGCATCCTTACTTTTAATTTGATCAATTAGTAAAGCCGAAAACGTGAATTTTCCAACCAAATCAGAATGCGAGCAATATTATATTGCTGTTAATAGAAACATTTTAAAGGATAATAAAATAAAAATTTAAGACTTATAGAAAGAATACGCTAAAGAAACTTATTAATACGATACTTCTTCTAAAGGATTTTATTGCTGATGCTATTAATAAGATGTTTATGATATTTTGAAAGGTTAATCTGATGAAGCTTAGTTTTGCAAAAATTTTAAAGAAGAGTTGTTATAACATTGAGCTATTTAAATAGGAATAGGTTTAGTAGTAGTTTTTTGGAACAGAGTTATAGTCTTTAGTTTAAAGAAACTAAACAAAATAGAAAGGAAGCATGAATAAGTAGAATCTTAAAAAATCTTATGATAAAGAATGTTCATATTCTAGTTCTTCAATTACGCATTTACTATTTTAGTAATTGATTAACTTAATAGGCAAATATTTGTAAGGTATTGATATATTGAAGTTGGAAAAGGAATAACTATAACTATGATTGTGGCATCAGTTATTCCTAATTTACTTTAAGTTATTTTGAAACCTTTCAAACTATTTATAGCAAAGTGAAAATCTAAAGATAGTATTAATTTAACTTAAAATAGTCAACTAAATGATCCTGAATTTGATTTATCATAATAAAGTGCATTTATATGTGCAATAGTTTTTACTTCCTTAGTTTATTCTTCAGGTATTCCTTTGATTATAATAATATCTACTTTTACTCTTATTATTGCATATTTATCAGATAAATATTTATTGCTTACTTTCTATAAGAAAACATAGAAATATTCCTTTAATATACACATTAGTATTCAAAATTTGATACCTTATGCTTTGGTAGCACATGCAATAATAGGAATTTTCATATTTGGAAACAGTGAAATATTTCCTAAGGGATATTAAACTTGCTTAAATGAATTTGAAGATAAATGCTACTGATATAATTATGTTTTGGGATTTTCTAAAAAAGATTTCGTAATAGATGATTAATAAAAAGCTTGCAGTTACTCATGTTTAGAATATTTTTCAAAAAATGGTAGATGTGATGAATAATGCAACATTGAATAGTGTAATTTTGACAACTGGGATTGCTAATGTCCATTAACATGTGATTAATTATTTTTAGGTGATTCAATTTGTGATTATTAATGCAATTTATAATAATGTAACTGAGATAATTTTGATTGTAAGTGCTCTATGGGATGTTAAAAATAAGACATAGGTAATGGAGTGTGTAACTAAGATTGTTATAATGAATGATGTAACTTTGATAACGGTGATTGCTTATGTCCATCATCTTGTACTTAAGATTTACTAGAAAATGAGAAATGTGATGAAGAATGCAACTTTTCATTTTGCAACTATGACAATCAAAATTGTCTTTGCTCTTAAAATTGTACTATTGAAATTTAAGTAAATTTTTGATGTGATTCTGTGTGTAATATAGAATAATGTAACTTTGATTATTGAGAATGCCAGTGTAAGAAAAGTTGTATCTAAGAATTGTAATGAAATGGAAAATGTGATGAAGAATGTAATTCATATGTTTGTAATTATGATAATTGAGATTGTACATGCTCATAAAATTGTCCTTAATTATGATAAGGTGATGGAGTATGTTAATATGAATGCAATTTAGAATAATGCAATTATGATAACTGAGATTGTTAATGTCCTTCATAATGCGATTAATTATTATTAGGAGATGGAGAATGTGATGAAAATTGTAATAATCGAGAATGTAATTGAGATAACTTTGATTGTTAATGCTTGACAGATTGTAGGACAGAGTAGCTAGGAGATGGATATTGTGATGCTGCATGTAATATGTAACAATGTAGTTATGATAAAGGAGATTGTAATTGTCCATAGTCTTGTACTTAAGATTTAAGAGAAAATGAAAAATGTGATGAAGAGTGCAATTTTAAATATTGTAATTATGATAATTGAAAGTGTACCTGTGCAGAATATTGTTCAAACAATCTACAAGGTAATTAAATATGCAATTATGCATGTAATGTTGAAGAATGTGAATGAGATAATTGAGATTGCAAATGTCCATATTTTTGTGATCTTTCCTAAATTGGAAATGGATAGTGTAACGAAGAATGTAATTATGCTGGATGTTACTTCGATTATTAGGAATGTGTCTGTCAAGAATGATGTCCATCTTACATGAGAGGTGATTAATTATGTAATGAAAATTGTAATATATCTATATGTGACTATGATAACTGAGACTGTTTATGTCCATAAAATTGTACTTAATATTTGTAGTAGAATGGAAAATGTGATGAAGAATGTAACTTTAAAGGTTGTGATTATGACAATTGAGATTGCACATGTGTATAAGGTTGTTAGAATAATTTCTTAGAAAACGAAATATGTGACAGTGTCTGCAATTCAGAATAATGTAATTATGATAATTTCGATTGTTTATGTTCATAAACATGTATTGATTTTTTTATAGGAAATGGTATTTGTGAAGAAACTTGTGATAATTTACAATGTAATTTCGATGGATTTGATTGTGGGTGTTATGGTAGTTGTATAAAAGAAAAATTTGGAAATAATGTATGCGATATTGAATGCAACAATTAGTAATGTAATTATGATAAAGGAGATTGCTAGTGTTCTGAATTCTGTAGACAAGATTCAGAAGAAATTGAAAAATGTAATGAAGAATGCAATATTTTAGATTGTAATTATGACAATTGAAAGTGTACTTGTGCATACTAATGTCCAGATGAATATTTAAATGATGATAATTGTAATTTTTAGTGCCTGGTAGAATAATGTTAATGAGACTACTAAGATTGTGTTTGTCCAGAATTTTGCAATACCTCTTTGATAGGAAATGGATAATGTAATATTGAATGTAATTATACTGCATGTAGTTTTGATTATTTTGATTGTGGTTGTTCTTTAGGATGTTACCCTTGAGCAATAGGAAATAATTATTGCGATTCATAATGTAATGTAGAATAATGTAATTATGATAACTAAGATTGCTTATGTCCATAAAACTGCATTTAAGAATTGTAATAGAATGGAAAATGTGATGAAGAATGTAATTTTAAAAGTTGTGATTATGACAATTGAGATTGCACATGTGCCTAAGGTTGCTAAAATAATTTTTTGAGTAATAATTTTTGTGATAATGTGTGCAATAGAGAATAGTGCAATTATGATAATGGAGATTGTGCATGTTCTAAATTTTGCGATTTATTTAAATTAGGAGATTAAAATTGTGATTTCTAATGCAATATTTTATAATGTAACTATGATAATTAAGATTGCTTCTGCTCTAAAGAATGTTCATTTAATTTATAGAATGATCAACTATGTCAATATGAGTGTAATAATGAATAATGCTTATGAGATAATTGAAGTTGCTTGTGCTCTTAAAATTGTACTTTAGATTAAAAACATAATGAAAAATGTGATACTGAGTGTAATTTTAAAGGCTGTAACTATGATAATTGAATTTGTACTTGTGCAATAGAATGTCCAAACAAATTTTTAGGTAATCAGATATGTGATAACTAATGTAATAATGAATAATGTAATTATGATAACGGAGATTGCAATTGTCCTTTAACATGTACTTAAGATATGCTAGAAAATGAAAAATGTGATAAAGAATGTGATTTAAACGACTGTAATTGAGATAATTTTAATTGTAGATGCGCAAAAGATTGTCCAGATTATTTTTTTCTAAATGGGCTATGTGATTTAGAATGTGATTATGAGTAATGTAATTATGATAATTGAGATTGCCAATGTTCACCAAATTGTGTTACAAACCTGTTATGGAATAGTAAATGTGACACAGAATGCAATTCATTATCCTGTAAATATGATAATTGGGATTGCCTTTGTGTGGTAGGATGTACAAATGAGTTGCTAGATAATGGAATATGTAACAATGAATGCAATTTTCAACTATGTAACTACGATTAAGGAGATTGTCTCTGTTTATAGTAATGTGATTAATCTTTATTAGGGAACGGAAAATGTGATTAGCAATGCAATTTTAAAGATTGCAATTATGATAATTTTGATTGTAGATGTGCACTTTAATGTCCCGTATTTTGATTAGGTGATTCTTAGTGTGACATAGCATGTAACTTTGAATAATGTAATTGGGATTAAGGAGATTGTATCTGTCCAACATCTTGTAATTAAACTTGGCTAGGAAATGGAATTTGTGATTAATAATGTAATAATGAACTTTGTAATTATGATAATTGGGATTGTAGATGCAACAAGTAATGTACTTTTGATATGTTAGGGAATGGAAACTGTGATTTTAGATGTAATAATGATTAATGCAATTATGATAGCGGTGACTGTTAATGTTCTACGGAGTGCGTTTTAAAACAAGGAGATGGAGTTTGTGATCTCTTATGTGATAGCTACAAATGTAATTATGATGGTTAAGATTGTTGATGTTCTATTGCATGTCACTTTTTATTTTTGAATAATGGATTTTGTAATCCTGAATGCTATAATTAATAATGTAAATATGACGAAGGAGATTGCTCATGTCCTAATGAATGTTAAATGATATCTAAAAATGGATAATGTGATTATAATTGTAATTATATTGGCTGTAACTTCGATTCTTATGAATGTGAGTGTTCTATTGGATGTAATGCTACTTCATTAGGAAATGGTAAATGTGATTTATATTGCTTGACTTAAGAATGTTATTACGATTATGGTGATTGCGAATGCTCTGAATAATGTTAATCTTATTATTTAGGAGATGGATTTTGTGATACTTAATGTGATGTAGAAAGATGTAATTATGATTATGGAGATTGTGAATGTTCTACTGGTTGTGATTTAAGTTAGTTATAAAATGGAGTTTGTGATTTTTATTGTAAAGATGAAAAGAATTGTAAATATGATTATCTAGATTGCTTGAACTAAAATTTTGAAATGCTTCCTTCTACTTATAAATGTTCTTAAGATTGCTCTATAAATTGAATAAATGATGGATTATGTGATTATAGCTGTTATAACTTCGAATGCTTTTATGATGGAGAAGATTGTAGTTTTTAAAATAGAAGTTAAAGCACTTGCAACTGTAATTAATAGTTAAGAAATAATCAAAATTGTAATAAATAATGCTTAAACAAAGAGTGTTAATATGATTTACCTGACTGTCAATATGTTTAATGTAGTGAAAATTGTTATTGATCATGAATTTATGATGGAGAGTGTGATGTTTCTTGTAATGTAACAGAATGTGATTTTGATGGAGGAGACTGTGAAAATGTTGACTAAGATGAGAAATAGAGTAGCCGTACAAATAAATTAGTAAATGATGAAAAATGTGAATAGAAAGGATGTCCTAAGTATTGATTAGGAGATAGAATATGTGATTAGAAATGTAACATTCCAGAATGTAATAAAGATGATGGAGATTGTAGTAATTGTACTTGTGCTAGTTAACTATTAGGAAATAAGAAATGTGATTAATAATGCTTTAATATTGATTGTAAGTTTGATAAAGGAGATTGTGATGGTTAACTTACTTACTTAACAGATTGCGCTTAAAAGGGATGTATTCAACAACATTTTAATAACTTAATTTGTGATTTTGAATGTAATATTAAAGAGTGTAACTATGATAACCTTGAATGTTTAGACTGAAAAATAAAAGTTTAATAATAGAAATGCTTAAATACAGGATGTCACTTTCTATCATTTATATAAAATGGAGTATGCGATTAAAAATGTAACAATGAGGAATGTAAATATGATGGAGGAGATTGTGAATAAGACGCAATAAAATACCAAAAGAAATGTAAATTTACAAATCTTTAGAGATGTGTGCAAACCAACTCATTTTATGATATGTTAAACTTTAGTTCAGGAATTCTAATGTGTATTTTAATAGCTCTTGTTCTACTATTACTACTAATTAAGTACATTTATAATGAAATGAGTTGGAAATAAATAGTAAAATCAATTGATTAGCAAAAATTAAAGAGTTATTCTGAAGGTAAGTTTTTGATATAGTAAAATAAGAAATAGGAAATTAAGAGTTGATTTCTTATAGAATGGAACTAAATCCTAAGTATTAGAAAATTATAAGGTTCGTTAACGAAACTATAAATCAATTCCATGAAGGTCAAAACTAAGAAATTTCTTTCTAAGATATTAGCAAAACTGATTCATTATAAGCAAAGACTTTTTATCAAATTAATGAAGTTAGTGAAGTTATAAATACTTAAGAAGATCAAAATGAGGTTTACTTTGAAAAAGCATAATTTACTCTTAGGCCAAACAAAAAATTATAATCAGAAAACTTTTAATCTGTAAATTAACCATTAAGCTCAAAGGATACAAAATTAAGATAATAGAATGAAATTAATAATGAAAGCAAGAGAGAAAATCTAATAATAATTGATAAAGAAGAAGTGAAAGAAGAGTAAGTATGAAAAAACAAATAAACTTTAATAAAAATAACGATCTTCATTTTAATCTTTACTCTTTAACTTTGACTATTAAAATTTTATAATTTAAAATTTTCTGGTATTGAGTATAGTATCAGTTAATTGAGCTTTTAAAAAGTATTTAAAATACTATAATAAAATTAAAGATTCTCTAGTTTTAAAAAATGTTTTAAAATTTTAGTTATACAAGTTAAATTTCATTAAGAGTTAATAATTTTAGGATTAACAAAATTTATAAGTTAATAGTTACATTTTTGAGATAAATTTTTATATTTAATGATAATGCTTATAAGCTTATTTAAAAATATTCATTTTTTAAATAATTTCATTACAAACTCCTACAAACCAACGTATTCACTAAAATGCTTATTTAATTTTTGGTTAAGTCTTTTTATTTGTTGAGCTATCAATTTAATAAACTTAAATAATTTCCTTCTTAAAGAGCACTTAAATTTCTTCTTGATTTTAGTTTTTACTATATTGAAGATAAATATTAGTTATTTAATTATCTTACCTTATTTGAAGCAATTAAATGGCTATGATATTTACAAAGTTAAATAATTATAAACAAGTATATTACTTATAATTTTTGTATTTGTAGCAGGTATATTACTCAGCTATTTAGAGCTTATTAGTATTATACTAATGGAAATGATATAATTTTAATTATTTATTTATAAGGAATTTAATACT
The DNA here is from genome assembly GCA_946699065.1 of Loxodes magnus. NCBI lineage: Eukaryota > Ciliophora > Karyorelictea > Loxodida > Loxodidae > Loxodes > Loxodes magnus. The sequence continues at coordinate 491,397 of CAMPDV010000076.1, read as the reverse complement.
ATTGCATTTGATTATATCCAAGTTTAGTTTTAATTAAATGGTATATTACTTTTATTTAATTTCAGTTTTCAAAATAATTAAACTAGAATGCTATTAACAGAATAGACAATTACTCTTTCTTAATAGTATTTTATAATTACTGCTTTATTAAAATTAAATGGAACTAAGAAATAATAGACCTCTAGTACCAAATGTTCTTAAACATAAGAATAACAACCTAAACTAATCAAATAATCATCTTAATAAGACTAAGAATAATAATCTTAAGTATCCTTTGCATAATCAGTGCAGCAAAGGATATCAAATATATAATAAGAGCCAAAGCAGCAAAATTAAGAGTAGAAAAATTAGAAAAAATGTTAGATAAATTGATTTAATAACTAGATCTATAATTTCCAGCCATACAAGAAACTCTTGATAAACTTTAAGGGTTAATAGTAACTAAATTTGAAGATATTGACATATAATTCGATGAAGTTCCTCATTTTTTTATTTTCAATTCTCTAGATTCTAATATGAAATTAAAGAACTTTAAGTAAGATAAGAATAATAACAACTAGCAGTTTAAAAATTTTAATATTAGTAATCAAGCATTCCAATGGAAGTCGAACCTGAATAATAATAGGAGACAAATAAGAAAAATTACTATCGTAGAAAGATCAGGTGCTATATATGTCAGTAAAACCCCTGCTGAAGATAGTGTTGAAAGAAAAATGAAATTGAAAGAAATAAATATTAAACGAACTTTTCTGCATTTGACCAACAAGAACAGGATAAATATATAGGAAAAAATTTTACAACTCAAGACTTCAAGTTTATAACAACAAATGAAATAGAAACTAGAAGATCAAATGATTTTATGGTGGGAGATAAGGATGGCGGACTAACAAAGTCCTACGCCATCCTTTAGTTTGGGAGAAAGCGGAATCAAGATAGTTGTGAATTTCTCTTCTAAGACTATAAACTTAATTTAACCTTTTTTAACCTATTTAAGTATATTCTAGTCTCAGCCAGAAGCTTCTATTATTACTCTTCTATATCCTTACTCTATTTAACTTTGCTTATTTAATAAGGAAAAACGTTTATTTATTTTAGTATAAATTTGTAATAAACGAACTAAGTTAAATAAGAAAAATGTTAAAGAGTTAATAGAAATAACAATAATATACTAAATTAAGTGTTTGCGGCTTTGAAGAATCTCAACCTCATTTCCACTGCCAACCAAAGATCGTTCCTGGATGCTTAAAATTAAAGTTCATATCATCCAGTTTTTTCGGAGTTTTGGAACTCGATTGGAAAAATTTCTTTCTGTAAATTTTTCCGTCTGTCACAGAAATTCTTGTTAATTCTCTTCATACTTCTTCGCTGTTTCTCTTCATCTGTTCCTTGTATATCTTGCATTTCTTGTAATTATGGAATCTTGATTAGCACAGGTAGCATCTCTTGAGAATCCTTCTAATATTAGTTGTTTCCATTTGCCTATCGTCTTCTACTTCCATTTTTATTTCTTAGATTAAAGGTTTTATTCTTTTTTGTCCAAGTTACTTTACTTCGATTTCTTATTTGACTAATCTTCCTTCAGTATTTTAACTTTTTTTCTAATCATTTTTTGTATTCTTACCTTAATATTTTTACTTCCTCTTACAGAATTCGAACATATTTCAAAATAGATTCACTTAGTATTTATTCTTCATTTTTCTGTTTTTGCATAGTTTTCGCATTACTGGATTTCATATAGTTACTTGGTCTTGGTTTAGGAAGAAAATCAATATCATATTGTTCGCTTTTTTTTGTTTCTCTCTATTTAGGTTCTTAATTTATCTAATATTATATTTAATTTTCTACTGTTGGAGGTTATTAAGATTAAGAAAATTATTATTTTACTAAAGAAGACGTGGTGGATGAAGAATTAGAAGTCTCTGGTTTTGCTCCTTCATCTATGGAACCTGCAGAAAACCATTCTTGAGACCTTCTACCATTGTTTCCTACAGCTCTTAAAAATTACTTTTTATTAAGTTAATATTTAATAGATAATTTCATATTTTAGGAAAATAAAATTTATTTTCTCTTCAAGAAAGAATTATGAAAGTATATGTATTATTTCCAAAAATTTTATCAAGTAATGTAATATTAAAATATAGCTAGATTAGATTAAAAATTTCTTTAACTTAAAATCAAAATTTTTTTCTAATTCTTTTTTTATCCAAAATCTCTCTAAACATCTTTTGATAAATCCCATTATCATATTGTAATTGTCTTTCGCGACTTTGACTGATTTTTTCTATTTGATTCACAATTTTAAAATGAGTCTTTAATGTATATTTTGCTTAATTGATTTATAAATAATTTAAAGAATTCATAAGATACTAGTTGTGGTCATACTGCCTGAAATAATTAAATAAAAAATTAATGAATATCACTACATCAGAATCTGATTTAATAGAAATGATATAAATGAATGAGCTGGTAAATAATTATAATTAAGATACAAATATAACTAATTAACCTATTGCTAAAAGCATTTTTAATTATTATGTTTTAAAGATCCATCCTAGTAACATAAATAGAGCAATTTTTTAACTATAAAACTATTATGATATCATATTTTACTCTTTATAAAGCATTAAGTAAATACAAAACTAATTTTTTAAACTCTTTTAAATATAATTTTTTTCTGCAAAAATGAAAAAAAAAGATTAAAAATTTTAGTATTCAAGAGAAAATTTAAAATCGCAAATACCATTAAATAGTTAACTTAAATCGCAACCAGTAGAACACTCGCAATCTCCATAATCAAAATTACAACTTTCAACATCACAAGAAGTATCACAAAAACCATCTCCTAAATAATAAATTTAACAGTTAATAGAACATTAACAATCTCCATAATCAAAATAGCATTCTTAAGTTAGGCAATATAAATCGCATTTTCCGTTTCCCAATAAAGTAGCGTTACATCCTATTGAACATTCACATTCATATGAATCATAATTGCATCCTACTTAACTGCAACCGTAGTCACATTTTCCATCATATTATTTACTTATACACTCTGCCGAACAATAACAGTCTCCATCATCAAAATTACACATTTCACTATAGCACTCAGGATTGCAAAAGTTATTATTTAGTAAAGAAACATGACAATCAATGGAACATCAGCAATCACCATTATCATAGTTGCAATTATAATTATCACATTCTTTATTACATATTCCATTTCCTGATTTATTTAAGCATTCATTTGAACATAAGCAATCTCCTTTATCATAACTGCATTCTTAAACATTGCAAAAAAAATCGCATTAATTGTTTCCCAACATACTTTAAGTACAATCTTATGCACATCTACAATCTTGATTATCATAGTTACAATATTTGTTATTGCATTCTTCATTGCATTCATCGTTACCTAGTAAGGATTTATCGCAGTTAGTCTAGCATTAACAGTCTAAATTATCATAATTGCACTATTCGATGTTACAATCATTATCACATTATAGATTTCCTTATTAACTTCATAAGCAGTTTGGTGCGCATCTACAATCATAATTATCATAATTGCATTCTTTAAAATTACATTCTTCATCGCATTTTCCATTTTATAAAAGTTCTTTATTACACAATTTCGAGCATTAACAATCACCATTATCATAATTACATTATTCAACATTACATGGATTATCACAAATTCCGTTACCTTGCTATATGCTAGGACAGCCAAGTGAGCAAGCACAATATCAATTATCATATCGACAGCCTTTGAAATTACATTCTTTATCGCAAATTCCATTGCTTAATAACTCCTTATTACAAGTTTCAGGGCATTAGCAATCTCAATTATCATAATTGCATTATTCATTATTACAAGCATAATCACATTATCCATCACCTAACCATTTTTTAATGCAATACGCAGAACATAAACAATCTCAGTTATCAAAATTACAGCCAACTAAATTGCAACTTTAATCACATTATCCATTTCCAAGATGAAGGGGATCACATGCTTTAGGACATAAACAATCTTCTTAATCATAATTGCATTTTTCTGTATTACACTCATAATCACATTGTCCATTTCCTAATAATTCATTTGAGCAACCAAAATAGCAAGAGCAATTATAATTATCATACCTACAATTTAAATTGTTGCAATCTTTATCACACTTACCATCACCAATTAAAGTATTCTAACAAGATGGTTGACATAAACATTACGAATTATCATAATTACATTATTCATTGTTACAAATTTTATCACACTTTCAATTAAATAGTTAATATTAAAAACAACCTAACGAACAAGAACAATCCCAATAATCACCAAAACAATTTGAATCTTAACATGATTAATCACACTCACCATCACCTAACAAAACAGGATCACAAAATTATGTACATTAGCAATCTCCTCCATCATAATTACACTTCTCATTATTACATTTATCTTAACAAATTTTATCACCTAATAATTTTTTATTGCAATCTTTTGAACATGCACAATCAAAATAATCATAATAGCAAAATTAATGATCACATTCTTCATCACACTCTCCATTACCTAATCGAGATTAATCACATGAAGGTGGACATCTGCAGTCTCAATTATCATAATTGCATTATTCATTATTACAAAAATTATTGCATTAATCATCGCCTAGAAATTAAATTCCATAAAAAGTAGGACAATAGCAATCTGAGTAATCTCATTAGCACATAAAAGTATTACATAAGTCATCACATTTTCCATTTCCTATTAATAACGTACAATTTGTAAGACATCCGCATTCTTAGCTGTCATAATTGCATTCTTCAACATCACATTACCACTCACAAAATTCATCATTTTGCATCCATTTTAAACATTCAGGTGAACATCTACAATCAAAATTATCTTAATTGCAACCTAAAAAATTACATTCTTCATCACATTAGCCGTTTTCTAGAAGAGTTTAATTACATGTATGAGGACATTAACAACTTCAATTATCGTAACTGCATTTTTCATAGTTACATTCTTGATCGCATTTATCATCATTCAATAGTTCATCACTACACTATATTGCACATTTACAGTCAAAATTATCATAATTGCAACCTAAAAAATTACATTCTTCATCACATTTTCCATTTTATAATAAATCTTAAGAACATATTGAAGGACAGCTACACGATCAATTATCATAATTACATTATTCAGAATTGCATTATTTATCACATTACCCATTTCCTAAAAGTTAAATTGAACAGTCAAAGCTACACCTACAATCTAAATTGTCGAATTAGCATCCTAAAAAATTGCATTATTCATCACATCATCCGTTACCTAATAATTTTTTATCACATGATGAAGGACATTAGCAATCCCAGTTATCAAAGTTACATACTTCAGAATTACATTATTAATCACATTAGCCGTTTCCAGAGTATTATTCCTTACATCTATAACTACATGTTTAAGTTTAGCCTTCTATTTAAGAAAAATCTTTCTTCGAAAACCTGAGGGCATAATTGTATCAGTAACATCTGTCAAGAAATTCAGTCAGACATGTAGTGTAACCCTAAGGAAATATTTCATTATTTCCTAGTATAAAAATAGCGAATATTGCATGAACTATTAAAGAAAAAGGAATCAATTTTAAGATAAATGAATATAAATGATGAGAATATCTTAGGGGTTTTCTATAGAAAGTAAGTAGCATATATTTATCTGATCAATAGATTATAATAATTGTTATAGTTGAAAATATTACTATAATTGGAATCCCTGAAGAATAAACAAAAGTAGTAAATACTATAGCAAATATGAAAGATATTTACCTCACTAAATCAAACTCTGAACCTATCAAACATTAATTTAGCTCTTGTTAAGTTTATACCTTTTTAGATTTCAATTCTTTTATACAGATTATTATTGGTTTTAATATCACTTTCATTAAATTTGGTATAAACATCGCAACAATCATAGTTGTTATTATTCCTTTTCCAACGTTTATATATCAATACCTTATGAAAATATTTCTACTTAAAGCATCAATCACTAGGATTGTAAAAGCATAATTGAAAAACTATAATATGAACATTTAAAAAAATATGCTTAATTAGGCTTCTACTTAATCTTACTTTCTATCTATACTATTAAGTTTTTTTAAGCAAAACATAATAATTTTGTTTCATATAATAACTACTAAACCTACTCCTATTTAAATTTCCCAATATTTAATCAGTTCATCTTTATAATTTTTGCAAAATGATGCTTAGTCAGAATCTCCTTTAAAAATATCATATTGATTTTAAGAAGCACACCAGCAGTAGTAACCTTTAGAAGAGGTATCATATTAATATGTTTCATAAGCATATTATTTTTATAGATCTTAAATTCTCACATTCTCATCTCTTAAAATGTTTTTATTTACAGCTATATAGTATTACTCACATTCAGATTTTGTAGGAAATTTTTTGTTTTCTGACTAATCAATAGACCAAATTAAAAAGCACCGAAATACCAATTACTATAGCAGAAATAAAAAAAACGAATAAGGAACTTAATTTTCCTCTCCATTTAGAAATATTAAAGTTTTCCCAATTTATTTATGAAGGTTCTTTGGATTTACTCACAGTAAGTGAAAATTATTAATTCCATCTTAATTATTTCTTTTAAAAGCACTTAAATTATTAAGTTTATCTATAATCATTTAAGCATTTTTACTTCGACTAAATATTTTCAAAAATAATGAAAGCTTTAACTATCTCATTTTATCCTATTTATTATTTTTCTTTTTCTTAAATCTCTTTAATTTCATCCAAAACGCTTAAAAGTTAACTCTATAATTAATATTTTAATTTTCATCTATAAATCACAAAAAATAAATTTTCAATGAACTAGATACACTTATTTTAGTTATAATCTAGCTAATTTTTTAATTTTTCGTTGGCTATTTTAATTTTTAGATTCATAATTTTATTTCATTTATCTTAATAAATCTTTAAGTTTTTATCAGTTTTTCCTAATACTATTTCATGAATTGCTCCATATTTTTTAAAGAATTCTCTTATTAATTCTTCATTTACTTCATATTTTGGTAAGCCAGTTATCTAAACTGCATAATCACCTACGCTTAATTCTTCTTCTTTATGAATTTAGATTATTTTATGGAAATAAATTCAGTAAATGATTATAGAAATAAGGAATACTAAGCACTGAAAAAAGTCTATTAATCCTACTTATAGATTTCTAAGTTAAGTTCTATCCAAAGATTCCTATTCATATTTTTGCTAAATCTAGTCTTTATCTAATGATTTTTACACATTTTCTATTTTGATTCCTCGTTGCTTATATCATTTGTATGTATACTTAGCTGTATCTACTCTTAAATTATTAGTATCAGAGTAGTTTTTATCGAAAGCTCAGAAATCTATCGCTTTTCTGCCTGTGTCTAAGTTTCCAACCGTAAATTATTCCAGAATACCTGCTTCATCCTTTTCATACCCTTCTCCTCTTTAATTTATTATCATTTTCCATACACTTAAAAGACTAAGAAGAAAGAAGGTAAAAGCCAGTCACTTAACTAAACTGAAATACAATTAAATGCCTATTCCAAACCTAGTTAAGTCTTTAGGAGAAGTATAAAGAACTGAGAATCTTTCACATTCTCCTTCATAGGACTTATAAACTGAATTAATTTTGACATAAGTAACAGCTTTACTTTTTTAACCTCTTTGAAGTAACTAATCAAAATTATCTTAAACTAGATTTAGTTCTTCCTCATTCACATTGACTATATACTCCTAAGGAGCTACCATTTATAATAATAGTTTTTGAAACTGTATATATATTAATTAAATTCATTAGATTTAAAGAAAAAGTTTAATTTAATAGCGTTTTACCTTTAAATTAAACGCAACTGAATTAAATTAAAAATAGGATTATAAAAATGGTATGAGAGGTATATATTAGTGTATAAATCTATATAAAGTATAAAATATATAAATAGGAATATGATTAAATAGCTTAAAATACTTCATTATTATTTAACTAAGAACCTTATATAGTCAATCTTTTTAACTGCATAGAATCCTAAATTCTTACTATCATATTTTCATCACTTTATTTTTAAACTTTTAAAGAGAGTTCTGGCTTTACAATCAAAAGAAAGCGGGAGCAAAATTTATAGTTATCTTATTATAACCTTAAATTAAGAGAGTTTTCACGCCTAGATATTGAAGGCAATGCATCCTAAAATTATCTGGCCTTTATAGGTCTTTAAATATTTATTATGGATTATGCCTTCAATTTCATGGATTTTATTACTTGTAGAGACTGATCAGTAGAATATATATATAAAGCCACTATAGCATTTAAAGTAAGCAGCAAGGGAGATTTTAGCTGTCCTAAAACAATTAAAGCTTGTCAATGAAAAGAGATTTGGATAGATAATATACAATTAGAGAATTCTAAATTAAGTAAATGCAAAATAATCAGCTCTGATTGTATTTAAAGACATGCAAAACATTTATATGCTATAAAAAATAGATCATCTATTTAACCTCTGAGAAGGAACAAAAATATAAAGCTTAAAACTCTTTGAGGTATAAATATAATAGAATATATTAAAAGTTCTAGCTTGTATAAAAATTTATAAAGAAGTATAGATAATTAAATTAAATTAAGTCAAAGAATGGGTATAATCTAAGTTTAATAAAGATAAAACTTTGAAAAATACATTTCAAAACAAAAAATTTTCATTTGTAGAAGCAAACTATTAAAATAAATTTTCTTAAGAATGGGAGTTGATATAAAAAATTATAAGGCATATAAACTGGGAAATATTTTGAAAAAAAGATGTAGTACAAAAAGAATAATGAATATGTGATTTAATTTAAATTAAGAAATCCTATAATGTTTTAAGCAAAGAAAAAAGAGATATACGTTTGAATGATTATTTCAATATTTATACCTTAACTAGGCTTAATAAAATCAAAAAATTTAAAGAAAAGCTAAATTGAATTTTTCTTTAAGAGCTTAAATAATTATTAATTTCATTTCGTTTTGAGATTCAAATCAATTAATAGATAAAAAAGCTTTAACTATTTTCAAAATCTGAAAGATGAGCTTAGTCTAGTTTTTTAGCCAAAATTATTATTACTTGTGAAAAAAGGATTTTAAATAATTTTCAGCAAATCATTGGATTTTGGCATTAAAATTTATTTTCCAACTAAATTCCAAAGATTTTAATTAATTAGAAGCATACAAGAAATTTATTAATTAACAAATAGATTTCATTTTATTATTCAACTCTTTATATCATTAAACTATGTAGATTTTATTATCCAACATACTCTAAAGTAGTTGATATTTAATTGTTTTATAGTTAAAGGCCAAGATTTACTTTGTATGGTATACTTTGTTTTGCTTATAAATATTCGTATATAAAATTCGCTTATATACTTAATTTAATGGGTATAATTTTCTGGGTACGAGGTTAATGCAAATTTCAAGCAAACAAATAACAAATCTAATAAAATTATCAAACACCCAATTTCTAGGCTTGCCAAGTTTACATCTTTTATTTATTTAAAAACATAAACAAAATAAATTTATTTTTCTAAAAGACTAGCAAACAGAATTCAATAGCTTTAAGGATCTAAGTTTAATTTAATTTTTATTTTAGCATCGAAGAGAAAAGAGATTTCAATGTTTTTGTTTTAAATATATTGTAAATAATAGCTTTGATGGATAAATAGGTATATCATTAAAATTAATATGATAGAGTGAAAAACAATGAGTTTGATAGTTGGAAATATAACAAAACACTAGTAATAAGGAAATTAATAAATTTTCCATTTGAAATTTATTAGCTCCAGGCGCATTATTTCTTTTTGCATATAGCTAACTCAGCTTCATTATGCTAAGCTTTTCTATTACAAAAATAAATTTCTTAATAGCTTACCTATCTTATCTTTTCATATCTAGATATTCACTTCTTTTAATAAAATTCCTGGAGTTAAATTTAATTAAAGTGAATATTTTTTCTTGGCTAAGTTTATCAAGCTCTTATTTTTATGCTACTAATTATATCCAATCTAATTAAAACTTGATATATCTAAGAGTATTTTTTGATTTTTCGTAAAATTTATTTGAAATTAGATTTGTTATTAGCCTATTTAAAATGATAATAGTTAGTTATTCATTTTAAAGCTATTTGAATGAGACTAAATGCAAGAATCAGAAGAAATTATAAACAAGTTTGCTACAAAATGGTAATCATTTCACAGTTAATTACATAATAAATCCTTTTAGCTTAATATGAAAAAAGAGATATGATATAAAGGAAAACTAATTTCCTAGTTTAATAAGAAAAATTAATATTTAGTTCCTTCTCTATAATTAAAATAGTAGCTATATTGGCTAAGTAGGCTTTAAAGAATGATTGTAAGAGTAATTTTATACTTTTTTTAATTTAATTTAATCTATTTTCTTTAAACCAGTTAAAGTATTTTAGGTTTATATTTTTATTATCTTATGCTTAGAATGGTTCAGAAGAATTGTCTTTTATTATTTTTTAAATTTAATGCTTTAAATTTAACTTAACTCAAAAAATAATTTATAGTGATTTTTAAGTTTATTTTTGAGTTTGTTTGAAAATGTACCTTTTATATTTTTCTATTTTCTATAAATTTAAATACAATCATAGAATTACCACAAAAGCAAGCTATTCATTATTATAAGTTGCTAAATTTAGAAGATCCATATTATTTTTTGATAGAGTATAAATATAAAAGTTGCTTAAGAAAGAAAGACTTTTTTAGAGAAAAAGAAAATAAGAAATTATCACTTTATTACTAAAAATATATAAATAAACTCACTAAAATTTCAGCATTAATAGCTTATATCGTTATTATAAACATATAAGGGATAGAAAAAATGCTTAGTGATAATTTATTAAATATTTTGCTTATATTATAGCAATACAAGCATGATATATCTAGTTCAACTTTATTTAAATATTTTAAGATGTGAAATTAAATTAATTTGCTCTACTTAATATTTTAATTTGATGCTAATGAAAATAAATAGTTATATTAGCAATAATTTAATGCTTCATAGAATTTATCATCCTTTTATAGCTTTGCTTCTTTTTCATTCCTCTAGGATATTAAATATTAATATAGATATTTTGGATTTTTTCACGTGCATAGAGCTAAATTTTTGGATTAAGATGCTTAAATAAGTAAGATAGCTTAGAATTTTCACTTTCATTAAAGAAAGCTTTACATGTTTAGCGAAATGAGCCAAGATAAAATTTGTCTTAAGAGCTAAAAATAAAGACTTAATTTGACCAAATCGTATAATAAACATATGATAAAAGAAAAAATAAATAAATTATCATATCTAAGCTTTTCTTTTTATCAGTGTCAAAGATAAAATTATCTTAAAATAGGTTATTTAAACTTGAGAAATAAATAAAATATATTAAAGGATTTTAATGCTTTGAAAGCTTTTCTAAGACAGTATACATAGCTTGCTATATATTCGCTTACAATATATCTTAATTAATTTTTCAATGAGCATATTTAGTGATATGGTAAATAAGCTTTTATTAATGAAAGTGGTGAGAATAAAATTAAAAAACCCTAAGCTTAAATAGAAAGAAAATATAATTTCAATATCTAGGAATTAATATAGCTTAATTAATAGCATATTAGCCTTTATTTTCAATTCTTTAAGTATTATATTCAATTTTAATGAAATTCTAGATCTATTAATCTTTTTTTAATTGATTAAATAAAATTATTGTATATGAAAGCTTCTGAAAACTTTACAGTAATATTTTAGAGAAAAAATAAAGATTAAATAAATAGTTTTTTAAGCTTTATGAATCATTGCATTGAAAGTTAATAAAATATGCATTCTATTGCTCCTTACATAATCCCTTAAAATTTATTTAAATTTAATAAGAATTTTCTAATTTTTAGCGTGATTTTATTTGCTTTTTTGGTTTGGATATGAATAATAAATAAATATACTGATATTATAAGTAGGTAGTTGGTTTTCTTATAAATATAATTATTTGTAGTTGTTTAGTAAGAAGATTTTCATATAATTTGCAAAATGATTTGCTTATTTGAATATACATTTTATAATAAATGCTCTTTCCTTTTTATATAGCCAAATAATTAAAAATGGTTTCTAGATTATTTTAAAAGATCAATCTAAGATGATTTTGAAAACATATTAATTAATTAATTTTAAATTATACTTGAGTTAAATAATCAGACACAGCTTTATTTTTTAAACAAATCTTATTTTTCAAAGAATGTGTAAAGATGTGCAATCACTTTAGCATAAATCCTAAAAGATATTAGTATCAAGGATATTTGTATCTTAAAATTTTGGCTGAATTCCTTAAAAGGAACACTAAATCTTACTTATTTAATATATTTTAGGGAATGCTATTGATGTCTCAACTCTAATTAACTATGTGTATTAAACTATTTAAATTTAATTTACATTTAGAGATTCTTTTTTAATATTGTAAGCCCATAAGATAGAATTTAGAACAAATTTTTAAGATAAAATTCCAGAATTTAATTGAGTCAGAGTTATCTAAGAATAAATAAAAGATTTTGCATTTAAAGATAGAAATAAGTGAAAATTGAGATATAAATCTGGGTTAAGTTATTTTAAGAACAAATCCATTAAAATAAAAATTCTAAAATTATAGATAACGTAGTTATAAATAAATTGGAGATCCTTTATAATTTTTATTTATAAGATAAAATATTATTCACAAGCAAAGTTGAAATTTAGCTATATGAGAGTCACTATTATTTTAGTAAAAATATTATATCAAATTTGTATAAATAAAGCACAAATAAAAAGGCAATGAAGCAGCTTTTTATCTAATTAATAAAGAAACTTTAGGGGTTATGATTAATTATCTAATAAAGTTTATTTTAATAAAAATTAGAAAGAAAAGTTGATTGACAGGAATGATTTAAATTTGATTTTGCTTTAAATAAGAAAATAATATAGTTAAGAAGATAAAATTTAAAATGCTATAAATTAATTATCTTTTAGATTTTATTAATTAAAAAGTTATTATGAACAATATCGAAGTGATATTCTTTGATCATTATAAATATTTTATGATTTCTTTATTTTCTTATTAAAGGACTAGACCTAACTAAGGATTTTGATTCTTTTATTTAAATATAAGAATAATGAAATAGCTATATTTCTATCTTATAGTTAAATGAAATCTAATTTTTTATAGTTTAATTTAGGAATATTTTAATATTTCTATATATTTTTCACAAATTTATAATAAAGTTACGTTGAAAAGATACTAAATTTAAATTCCTTCCAATTATTTATCAACTTGTACAGTATATTTAATTATTTATTTTTATACTATTTTTTTATTTCTCGCTTCAATTCAGATACTTTTTCTCTGAAAGTTAGAAACTAACTGAAACTAACCAGAATGAATTAAGGAATTATTTAGAATTGAAGATTTTGATAAAACGTTGGAATGTTAATTTCAAGGAATTACTTTGTAATGATAATTATTTCTCTTAATATCTAACTATGTAAGTATATTATAATCCTTATTATTGATTATCTATTTAAACTTGCTGAATGTTTATTAAATTAATTTAGGTAGGACTATAATTAATTAAAAGAAAATAGATAAAAATAATAAATATATTAGAATATAGAGAAATAAAGTACTCATTCAAATTTAATAGTAAGCTATAACAATTTCATAAGCTTATCTTTTCAAATAACCTAGAAAATATTAAATTTAATAAAATGAAAGTTAAATCAATTTCTTTAAAAGATTTATTTATCTAAGTACTTATCAAACCCAATAAAATTAACTTAATAATAAAAAGTTATTAATGGATTTGATGTTAAGAATTAAGAGAAAGCTTGTACAATTTGCAATATTTTTCTTTAGTTGCAATAGTTTTATAAATTAAACTTATTTTCTTAGAGATAAATTTAATATAGGATTGTTTTTTTTAATTTCATAATCTATATAATATCTTATTGATATTTATTCCTTACATTAGCTTTAAAATGTTCATACATTTCTTGGATATTGCAAAAAGAATGTAGATTGATAAAAATTTGGAAATAATCTAAATTTAAATTAGTTTATTAGTAGAAATAAACTCTAATCCATTAAGATTAAATCTAAAATAAAAAATAAAAGCTTAGTCAAAAAATTAAGCTTTGCTTCTACAATATTCATAACTTTATAAAATTTTTTAGTTTACAAGTTTTAATAATTGTATTTCTAGAGAAATCTTAACTAAAATAAATAATAAATATTTAAATTATCTAATAGATGATAGTTGGATTATTACATACTCTCAATTTTTATAGCTTCAAGAATAAAGTAAACATAATAGTTATATTACTAAGCTTATGTATAATACAAATATCATTGTAATCATTTATTAAATAAAAGCATTAAGCATGAGTATTTACTTAAGATATAATTCAGACATTATGCATTTAAACTTAGTTATTTTATTTTAAAATTTATAAGAACATTGTTTAAGCATTTTTATCTAAGAAACTGTAAATAAAGGAAAATTTTTAATAGATCTAGATAAATAAAAATTATAGATAGTAAATGATATATAAAAAAGAAATCATACAATTAAAATAAAATCATTTAGTTAATAATATATATTATAATATGAGCCAATCGAGAAAATTAGCTGAATAATTATTTAAAAGGAAGCTAGTTAATATAATAGAATAATTACTAAAAACATCTATTAAAACTTAAATTTAGAAAATTCTTGGTTATATCATTTAAATGTTTTGATACTAATATTTAAATATATATCTAGACTCTTTTAAAATAATGATATAGTATAAAAATTTAATGATTATAAGATAAAATATTATAAATCTATTATTTTTTCTTTAGACAAATAAATATATTTATAAGATAATTAATTTCTTTTTTTTCTTATAAATAATCATATTCATTATAAGCAAAATTACTATGCTTAATTAACCAGATCATTTATTTATATAATTAACTTGATCAAAGATAGATGCTATAATGCATCTATATATCATTAATCTTAACTTCATTTATTAGATATAAGAATTAATTAGATGTTAGTTTGGATATAAATTATAAATATCAATATAATAGTAAGAATCCGCATTAGTCTAGTGCTTACCATATTCGCCTCTCACCCCAAAGACCCGAATTTTATTTTTATTAATAAAAATACTCAAAATAGAAAATCAAACAAGACTAGAAATTAAATATTTTTATCTAAGTATATAAAGCTGATTTAAATAAGATAAATAGTTAACTATATATTTGATAAAACAATCCAGCTTATTTTCTTCCTGCTTTTATTTCATTAATTTAATAAACTAGAAAATTAAAAAGCTTAAATCTTTATTTTATAAATGATAATATACTAAAAATAAAGGATAAATCTTTATGATGCATATTAACCCAATAAATTAATGAAGAACTGATTTCACTCTAATAAATTTTATGAAAGCTCAAAACATAACTCTTAGTTTATAAATAATTTATAAACAAAATTGATTTGTATTTTTTTATTAATTAGAAGGAAAATACAAGCAAACAAAATAAATTTCTAAATGTTTGTTAGACTTTTTTATTAATTGATATAGTAAATAAAATATTAATTTTTAACTTTTTTATTTTAATTTTGTTTTTATAGCTAAAATAGTTTAAAGTAGGTGATTTTTTTCTCTTACATTAAGCATTTAAGATTGATAGCAAACTTAATTTAGGTAATTTTGAATGATTATTTTATCATTCTTATAGTTATAATCAAATGTATTTATTTTATATTATTTGTCTTTAAATTTATTTAGCAATCATTTTTAATTATTTACATCAATTAATAGATATAATCTAGCGACTTCGGAATAAAAATCTGATTTCCACAGATTCTTAAAAACTTGAAAAGACTGAAATGTAAAGCTTATTTTAAATAATTTTATAAGTGAATTATAGAATTTAATTAATATATAAGATAGGATATATATAAAATGTTTGCATTCAATTACTAAGATTTTTTCTGCTTCAATATTTTAAAGTTTAGCATACATTTTCAGATGAAAATATAGAAGTCTTAAAAAATTAAAAGAAAAAACCAATATAATTTAAATTAAAAATAATACTTTTGCTTATTAAATTAAGCTAAGATTTTTGTTCTGAAGAGTCGAACTAATAGACTTAATGTTTTATTAAACAAGAAAATTTAAAATTTATTTAATAAAAGAAAAGCATACTAAAGCGTAATTATTTATTTAAACTAAAAAATAAATTTTAATTATTTGATATACAGTGAGATTCATCTTTTTATTCATAAATTTTACTATTTTTAATTATCTTAATTTTGGTTTTTCTCAAATTAATACAAATATTTTTGTTTAAAAAGATTAAATTTATTTATTGAACTTAAAATTTTTAGCTAACTTCATTATTGTCTAGTAAATTTATCAATTCAATAGTTTCTAAATAATAGTAAAACTTATTTATTTAAATTTATTTTCTAAATATTTAGTTTTTTTTAATTAGATTATCCTATTATTATTAGACTTATTTAAGAAATATCTAAGAAAATTATTATAAAATATCTTAATATATTTTAAATTATCTTTAAAATCATTCGTTGTATAATCAAAGTTTTTTAAATCTAAAGAAATAATAGCTTCACTCCTTTTTAGAACTAAATATATTTTTTTTATAATTTTTGCTCTATTTACGTTTTAAACTTTAAATCGAATCTCTTTTTATTGATATTTTTATGATATTTAGAAAAATGAATGAAGATACACTAATAAAATTGATACAAGAAGCATAATTTAAGTTTTATATATTTCTACTTAATCTTCCATGTTTAATTATTAATTCTATTTTCTTGTTATACTTTTATAAAGCAGATTTGATAATGATTTATTTGTATTTTTTTAAAATACATCAATAACAGTATGAAGTTAAGAGATAAATATCTTTGATGAATTTTATAGCTTTAATAATTGATTTATAATAGTTTTCATTCAAACTTTTAACCTAATATATAAAGATATTACTTATAGTTAATATTTCTTCTTAAAGAAATTAAAAAGTTATTTAAGACAATCTATCTAAAAAGAATTTTATATTATAAATAAATAAATAAATTTGATTATAGAGCGCGTAGCACCTCGTTGGTGCGCAGCTCTTTAATAAATGTTTCAATACATGTCTATTTCTTCAAGTAAGCCTTCAGGTAATAAAAATTCTTCTCTTATTAGTTCCATATCTTCATCATTTTCTTCTTCAATATCTCTTGTTCTTCTGTCTTCTATCTATCTACATTTTATTGATTCTTTGTTACAAGCGTCCATTATTTTTTTTACATAATTTGCTAATTTTCGTTTCTAATTCTTTTCTTCTTAATCAAGCTTTTATAAACTCATAAAAACTATCCTTTTCCTGCTCTATAATCTTTTCCTATTTCTTTTTTTCATTCAATTTTCTTTTCTAAGTATCCTTTTTTTCTTTTTTCTAATATGTTTTTGATATAATCTTTTATTATCAAGTCAGTTTTAGCTCCTTTTTACTCTTCTTAGGTTCTAATGAATTTTTCGAATTTTGCCGTACCTCATATTATATCAAATAGCTCCACTCCTTGTCCTTCTACTCCTATTGTTCTTTACTTTCTAATACATATTTATCTACTTTCTTTGTATTCTGAGCATTTTTCTATGATATGCCTTTCGTTTTCTCTTGCATCATTACAGAAAGGGCATTTGCTTGTCGCAACTAGGTGTCTTTCTTTTAAACAATCCTGGCTCCCATTACATCTTGTTCTTATTCTAAATATGTAGCATATTTCTTCTTTTCTATTTTTATTGTATCTCAGGTAGTTGGGTGGTCCTACTACATATTCATCAAATCATGTTTTTCTATACTGTAGAGTTGTTATCATTTACTCCATTCTTTCTCTATCTTCTATGTATACTCTATGTTCTCAAATTGCACGATTAATGTTTTTCTTCCCTTTTTGATTATTATTACCATCATCTATAAATATATTTTTGTCTTTAATTTTTAATTCTAATTTTATTGTCGTGCAGTATTGTTCAAAAATAAAGTTCTCTTCTTTACTTAGGTCGAACATTAATCCATCTACTGTTTTTCCTTAGTTACCTATTAGTCTGCCTTTTAATCTCAGCGTTTTCTGCCATAGGTAATGTTTAAATTTCATAAACTGTAACTCGTATTCTAGCATCTAATTTTACACTTAGAAAGAGGCATCTATGATTGCTCGTAAAGATCTTCTCTATATTATTTCTAATTTTTCCATCACTTATTTTCCTACAAATTATTCACAATATGGGATAACTTCTGTCCCATAGCATACTGAGCTTACGAACGTTTTTATCATTATACCTGCGTTATATGGTGTTAATCCCTTATTCATTGTTATTTTACCCAGTATTCATGTTTACATCTTTTATGCTGCTTCTAGTCTGTTCTCCATGTGTTTTTCAAAGCTGATGGTTTCTTCTATTATATGCCCTAAGTACTAAAAGGACGTTACTCTTTCGATTCTTAAGTTTCCCACCTCAATAGTATTGCCTATATTTTCTCAGTTTCTATTTTCTGCTGCTTTTCATATCATTCATTTTGTTTTATCTGCAATTTCCAGTTTGTATTTTTCTGCCCATGAGGTTAAATTTTTGATTACTTCCTCTAATTATTCTCATTCACTTATTAAGGCTAGGTCATCTGCATATGCAAAACATCCTGCATATATTACTTGTGTTCATCCCTCTTAGTTTTTAAAGTCTATCGTAATTCCTAGCTTTTAATCTTCCAAGCTATGGAGAAGTCTTGCTATTATTAAGTTAAATAGTCTTGGCGACGTTATGCTTCCCTATTTTAGTCTTTTATTTGTCACGAATGATTTTGCTATTTATTCATTGATTTTAAGTTTAATTTCTTCTTCACAGTAGAAGTTTGCTAGGAGTTTAATTATCTATTCCGGTACTTTTAGATCGTTTAGGATTTATCATATATCTTTTCTTTGCACCGAGTCGTACGCTTTCTTAATATCAACAAATATTACGAAAACATCTTTTTTGTTCCGTATTGATCAATCCTAAACTGTTCTTAGGTTGAAAATTTATAGTGAGCATGACTTTCCTTTTTTAAAGCCATATTAATATTCGCTTTCATCATTATGCAGATATCCTTATAGTTGCTAGAAAATTCATGCATCTACTATTTTTAAAGCATGATTCAGTAAAGAAATTGGTCTATAATTCATCGGGTTCATCTGTCCTCCTTTTTTGTATATTAATATTATGTATTATTATTTCATCTCTTAAGGTATTACTCCCTCTTAAATCATCTTAACTATCATTTTACATGTTACTTCTGTTAGTTTTTTCCCACCTGCTAATATTGTGCCTACTTGTATTTCATCAGGTCCTGCTGCTTTTCATTTCGCCAATTAGTTGATGATTTCTCAAATTTCATATTCGTTTACAACTATTTATCTCTTCTTTAAGAATTTAGTTGGTAGCATATTATCGCCATCTTCATACAGTTTCTACCATTCATCCCTGAAAGTATTAACATCTTCTTTTAATAAGGGTACTCATTAATTATTTTTTCTATTAAGTAAGCTTTTTAGTTTCTTCCACATATCTGTTAGACTTCCTTTATTTACATTGTCCATAAATAGGTTTAGTTAGTTTCTTTTATCTTTTTTTCTTGATTAAATGTATTCTTATCTTACTCTTTGGTATTCTCTTTGATTCTCAATTTATTGATTTTCATTTATTTGTTCTCTGTTCTTTACCCTTTATTTTAATTGTTCGCTGCATTTTCTAAAGATTTTATTACACTATTTTGTTGTTTCTGAATATTTATATATCTTAGAGTTTTATGTTTTGAATTTTCCACATACTATTTAAACCCCTTCTTATATCTTTTTCTTTCATCATTTATAAGTCTATGTGCCGTTTAGGTTATCAATTTCTTCTTCTTAGAGATTTTCTTGTATAAATCTTTCAAATTTTTCTTATATCTCTTTTTTCTTTAATATTAGGTAGTTTATTTTTGCTATCTTTTATGGCTTTCTTACTTCTTTACCCATCTTTACCTATATAATACCAGGCCTATGGTCACCTATTACGTATGAGTAATAAAAATCACTCTTTAACACCTTTTCTCTCATACTCTCTTCGATTAAAAAGTAATCTATTTTATACTCATTGTTTTAGTGAATAAAGGTACCTATTTCAGTTGGGTCTAGGCATATTAAATTATTCTGTTCCATAAACTGTGTCATTCTCTTTCCTGCTGAGTTTGTTTTCTTTGGCAGTCATTTTTCTATGTGCGCATTTCAGTCTCCTATTATCATTATATTAAGTCCTTTTTCTATTGCTTATAGTTTAAATTCATTCACTAAATTATAGAAAGGCTCATACTGTTCGTTGTTATTTGCAACAGGAGCGTAAACATTTATTACTGCTAATTATTTCATTATTTCTATTGCCATTACTCTCGCTCCTCCAAAGAGCGTCATTTGGTTTACTTCATTCTATATCTCTCTGATCTCCTTACATATGTCGTTTCTAATATAGAATGCTACTCCTTTTCCTTTTTTTGATCCCACATTTATTAAGTTTTTATATCCTGCTATATTACACATATCTTTTTAGTCTTCAATCTAAATTTCTTATATTGCCATTATGTGGATACTTTTTTGAGTCATGAATTTGGCTAGTGCCTCTTTTGCACTTCTTACTCCCCTAACATTTGCTGTCCCTATTTTTATGACTTATTCTTAATCTTTTTTTACACTCATTCCCTCTACTTCCTCTTCACCTTATTCTTCTTTTATTCATCTTCCTTCTCCACCTTTTCTTCTTCTTATCTATCATTCTATGCTTCCATATTATTTTCTTTATTAGTTCTTTCCCCTTTTTTGTCTTTTTCAACTTATTATCTACCTTTTCCTTCTTCTTATCTATTCTAATCTTCTTCTTTTTCCTTTTCCTATTAGTTGAAGTCGGATAATTGTTCATTTTTGTTTATCGGTTTCTTAGCATAGTACATTCTCATTGAAGTTTGCTTCAATTTACTTCTTTCTTCTCACTTTTATCTTGCATCTTATTCTTTTTCTTCTTGAGTTTGTTCTATTTCTTTTTGCTTTTTTTCTTTATTTACGTTTTTCCTGACATACTCCATTATACTATTTTGTTTATTTCTTATTTCTTTTGTTAGGGTTTAGCGTTTTTGCCATCACCTATCCTATCCTTTTCTCTAATTTGCTTTATGGTATATCTTATTATTTAGTTGATTGTTTTCTATTTTATTTAATTATTTGAACATTTCTCCATCCCTCTGTCTTACATATGTCCAATTCCATTTTGATGAAAAATAATTTTTATTTATTCTTTAAGCATAAAAAACTTTTTATTATTTGATTGTTTAGTTGTTTTAATTATTTTTCTATTCTCCTCATTTTATTTCCTTCTCTTCTTCCCTTGATTCCTCTATAATCATTTATTCTTCTTCTCCAATTATCCTCTTATTTGCTTGATTTGCTTCAAAATCTGGTTTGTTTATTGTTAAAATAACTTCTCCTTCAAGCATCTCTAATTCTCTTGTATGTAGCTTTTTCCTTTTTGCTGCTTCTACCCTTCTTCATTGCTGGTCTGTGTGCCCTTTCACTTTTCATAGGCAGCAGATAAAATTTACTGGGTGTTATATTCTCATTTTGTTTCCATTCAAATCTATTACTTCTGGTATCCTTTTTGCTTCGTCTACATCCTTTAAATCTAGGTAGACTACACTGCTCCCTGTTAGCATTGTTGTGTTTGGATATGTATGCTATATCTCTCCTCTTGATTTTCCATATTATCTTATTATTTCCATTACTTCCTTCATATTTGAGTATTCAGTGATTGTGAAGTAAATTGGGTAGTTATGAATGTCAAAATATTCCAATTAGTTTCTAGCTTAGATAGGAATTCTAACTCCTTTGAACGTTCATTCCCTGAATTGAGTGAAATGTTAGTATCTTTCTTCATTGTTAAATACCACGTATACAATTCCGTTTTATTTCACTATGAACTTCGCCACTGCTTGTCCGTAATCCTTCCATATTTGATTTCTAAACAATTGTATAACTTCTTAGTCTTTGGCCTTTTTCTCTACTAAATCAGTGTTTTCCAAGTAATGGTTAAAGTAAATTGCGGCCACCATTTCTGATAAATCATCATAGGCATTTTAGTAGACCCTTTACATTTATTCTTCAGGGACGTTGGCTGAAATGAGTTTTTCATTATTTTGTTAAATTATTACTTAGGTTGTTTTCTTTTTTTGCCACATTCCTTTCTTATTTTGTGCTCCTCCTTTTAGTACAGTTCGACCAATCATGGGTATATTGCTATTTTTTTTCTATTATTCGTTCTATTATTTCGTGTTCGTTCGGTCAGTTAGTTTGGTCCTGCGTAGTCTGAGGTCTTGCATTATTAGTCTGGTTTCCATGCATAATAAAGAAGGTTGGAATAATTAAAGCAAAGACGTGGTAAAGAAAGTGCTTCAGGTTTTCTCTCCTACTCTGAGGAGGTGGTATAAAAAGCCTTCTTGAAGCTAAGCATTTTTTAATATATATTATAAATTTCTTGTTTGAAGCAATTAATCTATATCTACTTTTTGTTATTTGTTTGGCTTAAATAATTGTAAAATTCTCTGATGGTTGTAATATTTGATTTATAAAATAATTGAATATAATTAAGTATAAAATTACTAAATAGATGAATTAAAATGTTTATAATGATATTTGATTATTTAAGATTAAGGAATTTATTAAAATAAATAAAACTAAAATTTATTTCTAAATTTAAATATTTTCATTTAATACATTAAATTTATTAATTTTCCACCAAATTATGTAAGAGAAAAGAAATAGTAATTTATAATAATTTATTACTAAAGATAAAGTTCCTTTTTTATATTAACTTTAAACTTTTAATTATTATTAAAATAAAATATTAGCTAAGTAATTTTTATAACTAAAGAGTATCATTAACTTTAATGAACTTTATTGCTTTTAAATTTCTTTTATTTATTAAATAACTTTAAATTATTTGCTAGTTTGTTAAACCTTTTAGTTAACTTTGATATAGAAATAAATGATATAAAAATAAATTATGTATTATATATCATTATTTTAATGAAGTAGAGAAAGGAAAATTATTAATTTTTGCTTTTACAATTTTAATTAGTCTAATAGTTTTTAATAGCTTAATTATTTAAATTAGAAATTATTTAAGCTACCATAATCAAATGCTTTTATGTCAATATCACAATGTTTCTCTATTTTATCTATAAAAACTAATAATACTTTAAGGGATTCTAATGATGTTAGGTATTTTTTAATTTTGGAATAACAAAATTAAATAATCAATTCAAATAAACAATACATCTATAATTCTTTTAGCCTCTTTATTTAAACTAAGCTTAGCTTTAATAGTCAAAATCAAAACTTCTTTATTAGAACGATCAAATTAAATTTGCTGTGTAAAATTACTAATTTATTAGACTAGCAAAACAATTAAAAAACTATATGAATTAAAAGAATTAATTTTATAAAGGAAAATTAATAATTTATATAAAGAATCCTAATTTGCTTTATTTTGAGTTTAAATTTTATTATTTAAACTATATGCATTTATGATTGAGCTACTAAATAATTAAATTTAAAGGACTAAGATTTTATATTCACTTTATTTAAAACTAAATAGCTTTTTAAATATATGAAATTATCTAATCTTAAGCTAAAATTAATATTTAATTATCGAATTCTAATAATTTCTAATTTTAAAATCATCTAGATTAAATTCAATTCCCAAATCATTAAAAATATCATCAAAATGATGAGATATATACAAAAGGAGATCTTAACTAACTCAAACTATTTTTATTTCGCTGAATAAAAGTATCATAAACTAGCAAATATAATTTAACTTAAATTTATAGATTCTGGGTAAAAAATTACAAAGAATTATCATATTGTAATGAATAAATGTTCATTTTATAAATAAATATACCAATATTTTATTCTAACCTTAAAATATCTTCAAGTTTATTTAATACACTGAACATTAAAGAGTATCTATAATTATCTAATTAAAAAGTTTATTATCTCAATTGTCATATAAAAATGAAATTAATGGGAATATATATGCGAATTACAAATAACCTCCTATAAATATATATTCATAGATTAAAGTAGATAAATAAATTTTAATAATTATAGGTTTATTGACTATTTAGTTATTTAAACCGAATATTAAGATTTTAAGGTTTATTAGACAATCTTAGTTAAATCTTATCTTAAAATGTATTCTAAAAAGTATTTGTATAACTCTAATTATTTATACGTAAGTTTTAATAAATATCTTAAAATGCTTTGAAGTGTGATGAAAAGAGTAAAAAATATTTATTAAAATGTAATGTGGAATGCTATAATCCTAAAGAAAACTTCCTTCTATCTATAATTATACATTTTATTTATACCACTATTGTTTGTATATTTTTATTTAGTCCTAAAAATCGAAAGATATATAAATAATTTTAACTAAAAAATTCTCTGTTTATTAGTTTTTAATGATAAATAGCATAATTCGTGAAAATCATAAGCATAATAATTTATTACAATTATTTACTATTTTATACTCTATAATTTCCTAATTCTGAGTCCATCAAAAGTCTTTTAGTTGTTTCTTAGATTTGATTCTTTAAGTTTGATTGTATTAAAATATTTGAAAAGCATATAACTTAAATCTTATTGAAATATGAGTATGCTTATTATGTTGTAATATAACAAAAGAAGATTATATCTTGCATTAAAACTATTGTACATTTGATTTATTTTTATAAATTTAGCTAAGTAAAGATATTAAAGTTATTATAGCTTTAAGAGTTTTAATTAGAGATAATTTTAAAATGTTTTAAAGGTTCTAATTAATAAGCTTTATAATAATTTAAAGGATTAAAGTGAATTAAGTTTATAAAATAAAATGCTAATAGGTACTAGATAGATATCTTAAAAGACTGTACTAATATACTTTTTTTCTTAGCCAAACATTTTATTTTCATATAATTATTTTTCTCTTTATTTGTATCTATTTACTAATTTCTATAAGTTTTTAGAGTTTTAGTTACAAAATGATGTAAATAGAATATTTACTAGCTATATATTTTTAATTATACTTCAGCTATTAAAGAAATTAATAAATAGTAAATTATTTTGCTTTAGTCAAATTAATAAATTCATAATATTAAATCATATCTATTATTACTCAAATTATAGAAAAGTGTAAAATAGATATGACTTTATGCAATCAAATATTAGAATCATTATTAAATAATCAATTTAAGAAAAATTAAGGATAACTTAAACTAATTTATGTGTATTCTCTAAGAAAAATTATGAAAGTGTATTTAGAAGAGAAATGCCAAGAATATAAGCAAGTTGTAATTTAATTAAAAGCTTTATAATTATATTGCTAAATATATATTAAATGATAAAGCTGTAATTCTTTACCTTTAAAATTAGTTGTTAATTGAATATCTAATTTATACGAAAAATCATATTTATATATAAAACAAAAAGTTCTAACCTTATATATAACTTAATAACTAAATTTTAAATATTTGTTCCAAATCAAAAAGTTAAGATTATACTATAAGCTGCTTTTAATTATTTTTAATTTAAGCAAATTTACAGATCCTAGCTAATTATAAATTTAATATAAGTATACTTAAACAATTATATAATATGTACTAAAATCAAATCAACCTTAAAAAGCAAGTCTTAAATAAAGAAATAATTTAAATTAATTATTTATTTTATAAAGTTATAATATCATATAGTAGCATCATACCAGATCCTTAAATTTATGATTAATAGTTTATCATTAAATTTAAAATCATTACAATGTAATTAATAGCTAATATTATGATATAATGTACTTTATTTAAATACCAGTCAATCTCATTTAATTATAAAATGATTTACCCCGAGGACTCTTTAGTAAACATACCTAAAGAAGACTCATAAGAGGTAGAAAACGTTGCAAATCTTTTGTAACAAGAGAACGAAAGAAGAAGTAAATAGACTGAAGAGTTTAAATAAACTGAAAATCCTTAAGAATAATAGAATTTATAAGTTCTTCCAGTTTCTCCTAAAACTATAAGATAAAGTGGAATAGGAATTGAGCTCTATTTCGATTGAGTAAAGTGATTAATTTTCGTTTTTGCTATTTTAAGTTGCATAAGTATAGGAAACATTTATTTGAACTATAAAGGAAAAGGCTATTAAAAAAATGAGGCAGGAATTTTAGAATCTCTTACGATTGGAAATCTTGACACTGGAAAAAAGGTATTAAATTTTTGGATTTTCGATGAAAATTACACAAAACAATAAAATTTGAAAGGAAAATCTAGTAAATATACTTATAAATGATATAAGCTACGAGGAATAGAAATTGAAAATGTAAAAGGTTCTTTAGACAAAGATTAACAGCAATAGTTATATGAGTAAGATATCTTAAACTAAACAAAATTGAGAAACTTATAAGAAGGATTACTAGACTTTGCTTAGTGCATAGTATTTCTAGTTTTCTTATTTTTTTACTGACTTAAAACTAAAAAAAGATTAAAACGATTTAAGTTATAAGGGACTAGAGTAGGAAAATATAGTATTGAAATAAGAGGATTACCACAGCAAGGAATAAGTGAAAATGAAATTAGAGATTTCTTTAAAAAGTATGGACAAATTAATGAAATAGTAATAGGAAGAAAGAATTAAAACTTATCTTTTTATATATAATGTTATGATGATGTTGAGAAATTATAAATAAAAATAATAAAGTAAGATATTTAAAACTAACTTTAATCAAAGAGAAAATAAAATAACAAACTAGAATAAAAACTAAATAAAATTCTAAATGAAGTAAAATCAACTTCTTTGAAAGAATAAGATGAAGAATAAGAAATAGTAAAAGTGTTCATTATTTTTGAGCATGTTCAATCGTAAATCAAATGTATAAACGATTATAGAGAAACTTAATATTTTCCATAAATGTAACCTAAAGAAATTTAATGGAATCAAAATTAACCTCTTATTGTAAAAGAACCATAAGAACCTTCTTAGATATGTTGGGAAAATTTTGAAATATCTTATTGGGAATAAAAATTATAATCGTTATATATATCACTTATTTCAGGAGTTATAATAGGTATCTCCTTACTTTTAATTTGATCAATTAGTAAAGCCGAAAATAGGAATTTTCCAACTTAAACAGAATGTGAGTAATATTATATTGCTGTAAATAGAAACATTTTAAAGGATAGTAAAATAAAAATTTAAGACTTGTAGAAAGAATATGCTAAAGAAACTTATTAATACGATACTTCTTCTAAAGGATATTATTGCTGATGCTATTAATAAGATGTTTATGATATTTTGAAAGGTTAATCTGATGAAGCTAAGTTTTGTAACAATTTTAGAGAAGACTTATTAAAGCATTGAGCTATTTAAATAGGAATAGGTTTAGTAATAGTTTTTTGGAACAAAGTTATAATTTTAAGTTTGAAGAAAATAAACAGAGCAGAAAGGCAGCATGAATAAGTTGAAACTTAAAAAATCTTATGATAAAGGATGTTTATATTTTAGTTTTTCAACTATGCATTTACTATTATGGTAATAGATTAACTTTATAGGGAAATATTTATAAGATACTGATATATTGAAGTTGGAAAAGGAATAACTATAACTATGATTGTGGCATCAGTTATTCCTAATTTACTTAAAGTTATTCTGAAACCTTTCAAACTATTTATAGCAAAGTGAAAATCTAAAGATATTATTAATTTAACTTAAAATAACGAATAAGGTCCTGAATTTGATTTATCATAATAAAGTGCATTTATATGTGCAATAGTTTTTACTTCCTTAGTTTATTCTTCAGGTATTCCTTTGATTATAATAATATCTACTTTTACTCTTATTATTGCATATTTATCAGATAAATATTTATTGCTTACTTTCTATAAGAAAATATAAAAATATTCATTTAATATACACATTAGTATCCAAAATTTGATACCTTATGCTTTGATAGCACATGCAATAGTAGGAATTTTTATTTTTGGAAACAGTGAAATATTTCCTAAGGGATATTAAACTTGCTTAAATGAATTTGAAGACAGATGCTACTGATATAATTATGTTCTTGGATTTTCAAAAAAAGACTTTGTAATGGATGATTAATAAAAAACTTGCAGTTACTCATGTTTAGAATATTTTTCAAAAAATGGTAGATGTGATTAATAATGTAACATTGAATAATGTAATTTTGATAATTGAGATTGCTAATGTCCAATAGCATGCGATTAAATATTATTAGGTGATTAATTATGTGATTAATAATGTAATTTATAATAATGTAACTGAGATAATTTTGACTGCATGTGTTCTCTAAATTGTAGAAAATAAAATATAGGTAATGGAGTGTGTAACTAAGAGTGTAACATTGAATAATGTAACTTCGATAATGGTGATTGTTTATGTCCATCATCTTGTACTTAAGACTTGCTATAAAATGAGAAATGTGATGAAGAATGTAATTTTGAAGTCTGTAATTATGACAATTAAAATTGTCTTTGCCATTATAATTGTACTGCCTAAATTTCAGGAAATTTTTTATGTGATCCAGAGTGTAATGTAGAATAATGCAACTATGATAATTGAGAATGCTTATGTAAATAAAGTTGTATTTAAGAATTGTGATGGAATGGAAAATGTGATGAAGAGTGTGATTTTTATAGTTGTGATTACGATAACTGGGAATGTGCCTGCTCATGAAATTGTCCAAAATTATGGCAGGGTGATGGAATATGCTAAAGTAATTGCAATTTAGAATAATGCAATTATGATAATTGAGATTGCTAATGTCCTTCATAATGTAATTAATTATTATTAGGAAATGGAGAATGTGATGAAAGTTGTAATATAAATGAATGTAATTGAGATAATTTCGATTGCTAGTGCTAGATGGATTGTAAGAATGAGTACTTAGGAGATGGATATTGTGATGCGACATGTAATATGAAATAATGTAGTTACGATAAAGGAGATTGTAATTGTCCATAATCTTGTACTTAAGATTTGAGAGAAAATGAAAAATGTGACGAAGAGTGCAACTTTAAATATTGTAATTATGATAATTGAAAATGTGCATGTGCATAATATTGCGCAAATAAATAGCAAGGTGATGGATTTTGTGATTATGAATGTGATGTTGAAGAATGTGAATGAGATAATTGAGATTGCAAATGCCCATATTTTTGTGATCTTTCCTAAATTGGAAATGGATAGTGTAACGAAGAATGTAACTATGCTGGATGTTACTTCGATTATTAGGAATGTGTCTGTCAAGAATGATGTCCATCTTACATGAGAGGTGATTAATTATGTAATGAAAATTGTAATATATCTATATGTGACTATGATAACTGAGACTGTTTATGTCCATAAAACTGTACTTAAGAATTATAGTAGAATGGAAAATGCGATGAAGAATGTAATTTTAAAGGTTGTGATTATGACAACTGAGATTGCACATGCGTATAAGGATGCTAGAATAATTTTTTAGAAAATGGATATTGCGAAAATGCTTGCAATTTAGAATAGTGCAATTATGATAATTTCGATTGCTGATGTTCATAAACATGTATTAAATTTTTAATAGGAAATAATATATGTGAAGACGTTTGTAATAATTAATAATGTAATTTTGACGGATTTGACTGTGGATGCTTAGTAGGTTGTAAAAAAGAAAAATTAGGAAACAGAATATGTGATATTGAATGCAATGTTGATTTGTGTAATTATGATAATGGAGATTGCTAATGCTCTGAATTTTGCAGATAAGATTTAAGAGAAAATGAAAAATGTGACGAGGAATGTAATGTTACAGATTGTGATTATGACAATTGAATATGTACTTGTGCAAAGTATTGTCCAGATGATTATTTAAATAATGAAAAATGCAACTTTGAATGTAATGTAGAATAATGCTAGTGAGACAATTGATAATGTGTTTGCCCAGATCTATGCGACATTTCTTTGATGGGAAATGGATAATGTAATGCGGAATGCAATTATGCTGTATGTAATTATGATTTATATGATTGCAGTTGCTCGATAGGATGTTATCCTTGATTATTAGGAAATAATTATTGCGATTCATAATGCAATGTAGAATAATGTAATTATGATAATTGAGATTGTTTATGTCCATAAAACTGTACATAGGAATTGCATTAGAATGGAAAATGTGATGAAGAATGTAATTTTAAAAGTTGTGATTATGACAATTGAGATTGCACATGTGCCTAAGGTTGCTCAAGCAGCCTTTTAAATAATCTCCTTTGTGATAGTGTGTGTAATAGAGAATAGTGCAATTGAGATAATGGTGATTGCTAATGTTCTAAAGTTTGCAATTTATTTAAATTAGGAGATTAAAATTGTGATTTCTAATGCAATATTTTATAATGTAACTATGATAATTAAGATTGTTTTTGCTCTAAAGAATGTTCATTTAATTTATAGAATGATCAACTATGTCAAGATGAATGTAATAATTAATAATGCTTATGAGATAATTGAAGTTGTTTGTGCTCTTAAAATTGTACTTTAGATTAAAAACATAATGAAAACTGTGATACTGAGTGTAATTTTAAAGGCTGTAACTATGATAATTGAATTTGTACTTGTGCAATAGAATGTCCAAATGATTATTTAGGTAATTAGATATGTGATAACTAATGTAATAATGAATAATGTAATTATGATAACGGAGATTGCAATTGTCCTTTAACATGTACTTAAGATATGCTAGAAAATGAAAAATGTGATAAAGAATGTGATTTAAACGACTGTAATTGAGATAATTTTAATTGTAGATGCGCAAAAGATTGTCCAGATTATTTTTTTCTAAATGGGCTATGTGATTTAGAATGTGATTATGAGTAATGTAATTATGATAATTGAGATTGCCAATGCTCACCAAATTGTGTAGCGAATCTGTTATAAAATAATAAATGTGACACAGAATGCAATTCATTATCCTGTAAATATGATAATTGAGATTGCCTTTGCGTAGTAGGATGTACAAATGAGTTGCTAGGTAATGGAGTTTGTAATAATGAATGCAATTTTTAATTATGTAACTATGATTAAGGCGATTGCCTCTGTTTATAGTAATGTGATTAATCTTTATTAGGGAACGGAATATGTGATCAGCAGTGTAATTTAAAAGAATGTAATTATGACAATTTTGATTGTAGATGTGCACTTTATTGTCCCGTATTTTGACTAGGTGATTCTTAGTGTGACAAAGCATGTAATTTTGAGTAATGCAATTGAGATTAAGAAGATTGTATCTGTCCAACATCTTGTAATTAAACTTGGCTAGGAAATGGAATTTGTGATTAATAATGTAATAATGAACTTTGTAATTATGATAATTGGGATTGTAGATGCAACAAGTAATGTACTTTCGATATGTTAGGGAATGGAAACTGTGATTTTTAATGTAATAATGATTAATGCAATTATGATAGCGGTGACTGTTAATGTTCTACGGAGTGCATTTTAAAATAAGGAGATGGAGTTTGTGATCTCTTATGTGATAACTACAAATGCAATTATGATGGTTAAGATTGTTGATGTTCTATTGCATGTCACTTTTTATTTTTGAATAATGGATTTTGTAATCCTGAATGCTATAATTAATAATGTAGATATGATGAAGGAGATTGTTTGTGTCCTTATGAATGCTAAATACTATCTTTAAACTAATAATGTGATTCGAATTGTAGTTAAATTGGTTGTAACTTCGATTCTTATTAATGTGAGTGTTCTATTGGATGTAATGCTACGTCGTTGGGAAATGGTAAATGTGATTTATATTGCTTAACTTAAGAATGTTATTACGACTATGGAGATTGCGAATGCTCTGAATAATGCTAAGTTTATTACTTAGGGGATGGATATTGTGATATTCAATGTGATGTAGAAAGATGTAATTATGATTATGGAGATTGTGAGTGTTCTACTGGTTGTGATTTAAGTTAGTTATAAAATGGAGTTTGTGATTTTTATTGTAAAGATGAAAAGAATTGTAAATATGATTATCTAGATTGCTTGAACTAAACTTTTGAAATGCTTACTTCTACTTATAAATGTTCTTAAGATTGCTCTATAAATTGAATAAATGATGGATTATGTGATTATAGTTGTTATACCTTTGATTGCTCTTATGATGGAGAAGATTGTAGTTTTTAAAATAGAAGTTAAAGCACTTGCAACTGTAATTAATAGTTAAGAAATAATAAAAAGTGTGATAAATAATGCTTAAACAAAGAGTGCTAATATGATTGGCCTGACTGTCAATATGTTTAATGTAGTGAAAATTGTTATTGATCATGAGTTTATGATGGAGAGTGTGATGTTTCTTGTAATGTAAGAGAATGTGATTTTGATGGAGGAGACTGTGAAAATTTTGATTAAGATGAGAAATAAAATAAATTAGTAAATGATGAAAAATGTGAATAGAAAGGATGTCCTAAGTATTGATTAGGAGATAGAATATGTGATTAGAAATGTAACATTCCAGAATGTAATAAAGATGATGGAGATTGTAGTAATTGTACTTGTGCTAGTTAACTATTAGGAAATAAGAAATGTGATTAATAATGCTTTAATATTGATTGTAAGTTTGATAAAGGAGATTGTGATGGTTAACTTACTTACTTAACAGATTGCGCTTAAAAGGGATGTATTCAACAACATTTTAATAACTTAATTTGTGATTTTGAATGTAATATTAAAGAGTGTAACTATGATAACCTTGAATGTTTAGACTGAAAAATAAAAGTTTAATAATAGAAATGCTTAAATACAGGATGTCAGTTTCTATCATTTATATAAAATGGAGTATGCGATTAAAAATGTAACAATGAGGAATGTAAATATGATGGAGGAGATTGTGAATAAGACGCAATAAAATACCAAAAGAAATGTAAATTTACAAATCTTTAGAGATGTGTGCAAACCAACTCATTTTATGACAAGTTAAACTTTAGTTCAGGAATTCTAATGTGTATTTTAATAGCTCTTGTTCTACTATTACTACTAATTAAGTACATTTATAATGAAATGAGTTGGAAATTGATAGTAAAATCAATTGATTAGCAAAAATTAAAGAGTTATTCTGAAGGTAAGTTTTTAATATAGTAAAATAAGAAATAGGAAATTAAGAGTTGATTTCTTACAAAATGGAACTAAATCCTAAGTATTTGAAAATTATAAAGTTTGTAAATGAAACTAAAAATCAATTTTCATAATTTCAAAGTTAAGAATTTTCTTTTTAAGATAATAGCAAAGTTTATTCATCATAAAAAACGACTTTATAATAAGATAAAGAAGTAAGTAAAGCAATAGATACCCAAGAAGATAAGAAAGAGTTTTACTTTGATAAAGCATAATTTTCTCGAAAGCAAGACAAAAAAATATAATCAGAAAACTATTAATCTGCAAATTAACCATTAAGCTAAAATGATGAAAAATTTAGAGAGAAAATCGAAATAGATGATGAAAGTGAGAAGGAATATCTAATAATAGTAGAAAAAGAAGAAGTTTAAGAAAAGTAAGTATGAGGAAAAGCTAAATACACTTTATAAATAATTATTACTTTAACTTTAAAATTAGCAATAAATATTAAAACTTTTTTAATTTTACTTAATATATAATTTAAAGCTGTCAAACATAGTATTAGTTAATTACGTTATCAAAAGCATATGTAAAATATTTATAAATTTATAGATACTTTTGTCTTAAAAGTTATATTCTTTTTATTGTAAAAGTAAAATCGTATTAAGCATTAATAATTTTAGATCTAATACATTTTATTAAAATCTCAACTAAAGATTTTTTAGATAAAGTTTTATTAATTATAGAGTTTATCAAAATCAAAAGAACTAATCTTATTAAAATAATTCTATTATAAAATCCTATAAATTTGCCTAATCACTATAAATAACAGTGTTTCCCTTAATAATCTTTATTTGCATTAGGTATGTTTTTGAGTTAAATAGAAGGTAGTTGTTATTATATTAATAATAAAGTATTAATTAATATATTATATAAAGGATTTAATACCAAAGCTTTATAGATATATTTATATGTCTTTTTTTTTAATGCTACGCATTTTTTATGGAGCTTGAAACTTTTAAAATAATTATATAATTTTGCTTAGTTTTGTGGTTTATATATTATATAGTAAAATAAACTAAAACAATAATATAAATGAAAAACATTTGAGAATAGTTTAACCTTACTTATGTAAATGTGAAAAACGTTAAGTTATTTTCAGATGTTTAGTGTCTAATTAGTTAAATAGAACAAAAAATTATAAAGAACTAGTTTTAAGCTAAAAGTAATTAGATTAAGTACAAATTTAGATTATTTAACTTTTAGAACATAAATTAAGTGCTTTTGTAGTTAATTGATATTGCTTATCAGAATTAAAGTTTTCAACCAAATATTAAGCTTAATATTCTTTAAAGAACACATGAAGAAGATGATATAATAATTCCATTGGGAAAACGTATAATCAAATATAATATAAAAAGAGTGTGATAGAATCTTATGTTACTTCAATCTACTTACCTATAACTTTAAAAATTTATTAAATCAGAACCTTGAAGATGTCCCTAGTATGAAATGTGTAATATATAGATATGTTAAATTTAATTAAGATTTAAAATAAGGAACTGTAGATAGTTTGAAATTAAAATAAATATAGATTGAAAACTTCAAAAAATATACGACCCAAGTAATATATATTTTGATACAATACTTTCGATAATATCCTGATTATGGAAAATGATTAGTACATATTTAAGTCAATCAACAAGGATAAAAGAATATTAGCATTTATAAATGAACTACGGCAGGATTTGAGAAATTTAGAAAAGATTAATAAATTAGTAAAAAAGATGGGATATATAAAATTTAAAAAAATATATAGTAGAATATAAAGTCTTTATCGGAGATAATAATATTGATGTTTTATCAATAAATAAAACCTGGTAAAAAGACGAATTTCCTCCGAAAATAATAAACGGATATAGAATATATTTTAAAAAATCAGAAAAAGATGTCTAGTAGTAGGAGAATAATTGAATAATATAGAAGTGCAAATAGAAAAGACAATTTATGAATTATAATAAATTTTATATTTTATCTTATTTTAATTTATTTCCTTTCATTCTTTTTATGTTAAAAGAAGAGAAAAATGTTGATTAAATTAATTTAAAAGAATAAATTATTTATTAAACATTTTTATCTTTTGTTTTTTCTAATTTGTTTAAAGGTTTATGAACACTAGAAATGTAAATTATTTATAAAGAATATAAGTATTTACTAAGAATTTCAAAAAATATCTAAGTTAACTATTGAAAATACCTATTCTATATAAAGGATTTTAGATTATTGTAATTTTTATACTTTTAGTAATATCTTTTTAAATAATTATTTTACGTTACTTTTAAAAGAAGATTAGATAAATCTATCTTCTATAATAAAATGAAATAATAAAACGTATAAAATTTAAATTATTAATCATTTATAAAATTAGTTAAGCAAATAATATAATTTATTTCAGAATTTTAGAAATTCAACCTTTTAATTTTTATTTCTTTTTTAATATTCTTTAGTAAAAATTGTAATCATTTTCTTAATTTTTATTTCTTTTTTAATATTCTTTAGTAAAAATTGTAATCATTTTCTTAATTTTTAGCATAAATTCAAAAGTTATTCTTTATAATTTTTATAAAATTTTTGTTGTAAATAAGTTTAAAAATCCTCCATTATTTAAAAAATTAAAATAAGAAATTTTAAGATTTAGTTATTTATTTTATTTTTAAAAAATTAAAATAAATAACTAGAATGAAATAACTAGCTTTTTTATTAGTTATGGCCAAATAAATAAATATCAACTTTATCTTTTATTTACTATTAATCTAACTTAAAGATATAAATCTAAATATAATTAAAAAAATACCAAAGTAAGTAACATCCTATTGATCCTTCCTTATTTATATTATAAACAAATTAGAAAATATTGTAAAGGGAGTTTTTCTATTAAGCAATTAATATAATACGAAACAAAATTCATTTTTTAGTTTTGCTATTTCAATTTAAAATTAGTTAATTATAGAATAATTCTATTTCCATCTTTTTTATAATAAAATCCGAGACCTTTTCAATAATATAAACTTAAATAATTTTAATATAACTTTTTTATAAACTTAATATATAAAAAACTAATTATTAGTAGATCCTTCTATATTTAGCAAAGAAAATTAATGATAATTAGTTTAATTTGATGTTAGTGTACTTATAAATTTAAGCAAAGCTGCATGATTATATAGTTAAATTGATTTATGTAATTACTTATATTTATATATAAAAGGATATTTTACTTTTATCTTATTTTAAAAATTTAAAGTTATTTATGTTGCAGGAAATATTTCTCTAATTATTATAAATTTAATTAATTTAGTTTATTTTTTAGGATAAAAGATTTCAAAATACTATTTTAAAGAAAAAATAGATAATTAAATTATAGAAGATATTAGTCAAATCTGATTAAATAAATTTGATTATATTTTATTATATTAATGTGATTTCATGACTATTTTATTAAATCTAATAAATGTTAAATTTAATTTTTATAAAATGATAAATATTTTTTCTAATATCAAGAGAAAAATTTACTTTAAGTTTATGAAGAACTAGAAAGGGATTTTCTACTAAATAAAATATATTTTCCATGTCTATTTGTATAGTAATTAAGTATTTCCTTCTTATTCATCTTCAAATTTAATAACTAATTAAATTTTAGATTCTTATAATATGAAATTTTATCTTTTATTTAAAATAAAAAAGATAAATATTATAATTTTAAAGGTTATTTTTATTTTAAATAAAGTAGAATTTCAAATAAGAAAACATGAAAACATATTTTATTTCCATTAATTATAAATTTCCTTAAAAGTGGAACAAATCTTAATTGATTAAGTTAAAGATCTTTGTATCTCTAAAATGGTTTTATAAAATTTCATTTTACAACATGAAAATCAGCAAACATAATTAGAAAAATAATTTTAAAGCCATCCATACTAATAATTTGCTTTTTCTTATTTTTTTAAATGTTTAACCTTCCTATTATCATAGATATCATTTTCTATTTTGGAATTTTCTAATTTTTAACATGCTCATAATTTATTAAATATACAAATCTTTGAATAACTTTTAATACATTCTTTTCTTATAGTATTTATATGGACGCTAATTTTGTTATTATCTCACTTCTTAGACTGTGAAAAAAGCACTTTAGATTATGGTGCTATCTATTTTTCATGATCTATATCTTTTTTATAGCATTTAAAACTATGAAAATTTATTTCTCCTCAATCTTTTAGTTAGTTTAAATATTTATTTTTACTAATAATGGTTGCTTAATAAATCTTAATATAATACTAATGTTAATTAGGTAATTATTTATTTTTTCGTATATTGTATCTTAAGTAATTCACATATTCATAATTTTAAACACTAGAACTGGTTATTATATTATAAAAATACTGGTTTTTGATTATTAATAAAATCTTAAGAGATAAAGTAATTTAATTCAAATACATTGCCTTTTTATTTTTTATTTATTTATTTAAAATTATCAGCATCATTTAAATTTAGATATTTACAATGCTATCTTCTTTTATAATGCTACCTCTATTATTTACTCTTAGCATTTCTTTACAATTGAAACTATCTTTCGAGGAAAAAATAATAGTAAAAAATAAATGTCCAAGAATTTAAGTTTTATTTGTTCAATGAATTTCTCTATAAAAATAAGAACATTTTTCAGATAATTATACTAATAGTTTCTATATTTTTAGGCTATTAACTATATCTTTACTTTATTAATTTTTCCTTATTGTTTATGTAGATAAAAGTAATTGCTTTACAATTAAGTAATAATTAATGAATATTATTTTCTAGTTTATCCTAGAAAGAATTATTGAGTCACAGATCTGATACAAATATTCTTTATTATAGAGAAACCATCTTAAGTATCCATAATTATCTAACTATTTAAAAAGAAAGAGTCATCAAATATTTCTAGCAATATGTTTAGATATAATTATGAATGTCTTTTAGTGATTTAATATCAGTCTAGAGCGCAGTAAAAGATTAAAAGGAAAATTCTTAAATATTAAAGCAAAAAATGAAGTTATAAAATATAAAAATAGCTGTAATTACTAATTAAAAATAAAAAACATTACACTTACAAATTTGCTTGCAAGGATGAAAAATAAAATACAATAAGCTTAAAAAGTGATATATATCAAAAGATTTAGAGCAAATATAATTAAGAAATAAAGAGTTTAGCTTTTCTTCAGATTACTAAGTGTAATAACTCTAACTATTTACTTAATAAATATATACTAAAACTAGCATATTTTATAAATTTAGATAATTATAAGATTTAATATAACTCCATATATTTGATTTTTTCTTTTAACTAATTAAAATTTTAATAATTATATAAATATTCTAAATAGAAAGTAAGCAGCTAATTATTATATTAGAAAATACGAAAATATATTTAAATTTAGTTTGAAACATTCTACTATGAGAAAAACCTAAAAAAGAAGCAATAATTTTTAGTTAGTCAATATTAAAAAAATAAAACAAAAAATAATGTTTTGTTATTTATAAGCTAAGATTCTATTACTAAATATAATTTAAAATTTATAAATAAAAGATAAAAAACTCAGCTAAGGAATTATTTAATAAGAATAAGCAAGTTTAAAACAATAAATCTTAGTTAGTTCTTAAGAAGGAATAAATTTAATTTAATAAGAGATAGAATGAACTAATATGTTTAATATTATAATTTCTTTTATAAGTTAATGTAAAAGTATAATATCTCATACCTCTAAAATAAATGTTATTCATATATTAGATAACCATAAAATTATTTATTTTTACATTTATTTTGTTTAATGTAGCTAAAAAATTAATATATCAGATCAAAATGGTAAAATTACATTAGAAAACAACAAAATTTAAGTTTAAGATAAAAAATAGAAAAGTTTAATGCATATAAAATTAAATATTAGATTACACTTAATAAAAATTAAATTAAAGCAAAATAAAACAAAACAAAAGATTCATTGACTGTTCTTCTGAGTATCTATTACTTTCACCTAAGTTTTTATTTGGCTCAAGAGAGAAATAGGTTTAAATCTATAATTTGATGAAATGATTGTAATTCTAACTCTAGATTGAAACTGAAAATAAGCAGTTACAATTCATTTGGTTCTTTCTGCTGATTTAAAATAGGGAAGAATACAAGATTTATTCTGTAATAAATCTTCAGACTAGGTAAAGATTAAATTTTTTGTTCAATTTACATTAGACAAAGAAATTAATTTGCTTAATCTATTTTAATTATATATATCTAGAATAAAATAAAAATTCTATATAAGTTCTTCAACTATAACATTTATACCATTAATATTTTTTTTATTTTTTGAAGAATATAATAATAGAAAAACTTTTTAAAAATGCACTCTCATATATACCAATGTAAATAAAATTAAAAAATTGATAGAAATAAAATAATTTAATAAGTAATATTTCTTATATTAAGATATGCTTTAAAAAAGATATAAATTAGTTATAATCTTAAAGTCTTTCTCATTTTTTAATCTAATCTTCAAAATTCATGAATTCAAACTTAGATGAACTATTCTAAATTTAATTTTCTTTTCTTGATTTTGATAGCCCAGATTAAAAGATAAACAGCTCTATTTGATTATCATCTTGTTCTTCTTTATTTTCTTCAATTGATTCTAAATGAAATTTGTTAGCCTTTTAATGCTCAACTTATATTCCTTCTTTACTAAATTTTTTATGCTGAGAAACTAAATTTTCTTCCTTCTATTTTTTATCTACATCAGCATCTTCAATGCTTTACTAGTTGATATTTTCAGCTTTAGTTACATCTAGTTCTGAAGTTTCTTCTTAGTTAGTTAAAAAGACAAAATGGTGGTAAAAATTAGTATATTTGTGAATAAAGATTTAGATTCTTTGTTATCAATAATCTTTAGGATTCTAATAGAAATGAGTAATATTTGATAAATATAGATTAACTAAACTAGTATTTTATAAGATGCATCATTCTACTTTCTTTAGAGTAATAATATCTTGGACTTATAGGAGTTAAAAAGGTATTTTATTATATTTGTTCTATTGGTTAGAATCATAGAACTGATGATGCTAATGTTAATGGTCTTAATTAGAAGATGGTTTGATTCTTAATATTAATCTTAGTTTGTTCTTTATTAACTATAGTTTGGTAATTTTATTTGATGATGGGTTTTCTCAATTCTAAATAACTTCTTGTAAGTTAATTTGCCTTTTTATAAACTTAAAGTTAAAATATCATTTGAGTGAGTTCTTAAGGAGATTATTGCCTAACTAAAGGAAAAGATAGTAAGTTCATAAGAAGATAAAATAACCATTAGATACGACTAGCAATAGAAATGCTATTATGTCTATTAAAGCATAACGCTCGCCTGAGTTAAAATAACTTCCCAAGTATAGAATAAAAGCTGAAATGACTAAATAATGAATTTCTAGTCTATTTAACTCCTCTTTTATAAAAGGTTGATACTTAAACTAAACTAAAATGCATACTATTAAAATGAAAGTTAAGCACCAAAACTAGAAGATAATAGTAGATTTCTATAGAAATATAAACACTGAGGAAATACCAAATGTTTAGTACATCTTTACAAACTCCCAGTAATAGAATTCTTATTTATATCCTATTGTTAAAAACCCTAGTTTTGATTTTATTTTATAGGAGTTAATTTATTTCTTGTTTTTATAAAGATAAACTATGATTATGAAGGGAATTAGAAAACAGTAAAATAATAACGAAGATAATCCTATTGTAACTGCAAACTTCTTATGATTCCCCTTTCAGCAACTTATATCACTATACTAGTTCAATACATAGTACCCTTCTGATATTTAGTAACAACTAAATACACTCAAAGTTGTTTAAATCAAGTTACTATAAATTTGAAAGAACGAAACACTCATTATAGTCAAGAAAATTGATTTATCAAACTTCCTTCATTTCACTAAAGATCATGATAAAAGAATTAAAAGAGAAAACAATAAAATAATGAAAGGAAATAAAATTGTCACTATAACTTTGCTATAATATCTATTTTCATTATCTTAGTCATAGCAATCAGAACTAAATACATTTTAGCTTACTGAAATGTA
Organism: Loxodes magnus; assembly: GCA_946699065.1. Lineage (NCBI taxonomy): Eukaryota > Ciliophora > Karyorelictea > Loxodida > Loxodidae > Loxodes > Loxodes magnus. Next base: position 449,853 of record CAMPDV010000076.1, on the reverse strand, counting down.
TATTTAATTAACTTGGAATAACTTATCAAATATACTAGGCCAGTCAAAATTAAAATTCTATATTAGAGTAGAAAATTTCATATAGTTTGTTAGTATTTTGAAATAAACTCCATAAAGAGTACTTTCTTCTCTTGCTGATTTCAAAGTTTACTTAACTAAATAAAAAATGAAGCATATAAATACCAGAATAATAATTACAGCATAAACTATGGAAGTTTATTTGCTTATACATTTTTAACATTTATTTAATGAATCTTTTGCTCAATTTTTTTCACAAACATCACATAAGACTCCTTTATATCCTTCCTAGCAATTTCCTTATCAATTCATTTACTTTTTTAACTCTTCTCTTGCTTACTAAGTTGTAGTTTATAAATATTTAGTTATAAATAAATTGCTGACAGTTGTTCCTAAACAAGCTGATGGGTTAGGACATTTATGAATAATATCAGTATCAAAACTTTCTCTTCAATAACCTTAGTTTGGAGTAATCAAATCTGCTCCTAAGCATTTTGCTCCTTCGATGCATTCTTTACATCTTTCATCCTTAACCCTTAAAGTATATTATCCATAGAAACAATTTAAGCACTGCTTATTATCTACTAACACTTATCCTTCTAGACACTTTGTTAATAATACTTCCATTCTTATTGTTTTAGTCATATTATTACCTTAAGGTAAATTATTTAAGTCAATAGCATTTGTTTCGAGCTATAAATGAACAAAGCTATCAGGAATACCTTTTATGCTAATATCCTTTATATCATATTTACCATATACAGCTTTTAATGTAGTTTTGCCTGATATTTCAGCATCATCAGAGGAAATAGTGACTATTGAATAATTATCAGTTTTAACTATTTATCCAAATAAATCAGTAATAAGCATTACATTTTCTTAAATAGGGAAGCCAGGCAAATGAGTCACTAATAATCTGTCAGAATTATTTTATACGCAATGATCTAATATTTCATTAATTGAAGCATTACTCAGTTTATATGCAAAAGAAGCAATATCATTACCATAAAATGCTTTGTTGTTTTTAAATAATTCGCATATTTCTCTGCTCCATATATCTGGAATAAAAATAGGTATAACACCTTGGAATGAAATTGCTCCTCCTTCTCCCATTTTATTTAGAATTTGGTTGCTAACAAATAAACTATTTTCTATTTTATACTCACAACTTTACTACTAATCACAAACTAACCTTAAAGCTGCTCCTTTTGTAATCACATCTTTTAGTCCTATTATTGTATTGTTTTCAAATATATTCTAATAGAAGGTAACATTACCATTTAAACAATACCCAACTCCTCCACTTAGCTAAGTAGTACAGAATGCAAAGATATTATTAGATATGAAGTAATTATATTACAACTTGTCATTTATTATAGCAAAGCATGAACCTTATTTTGACTATTAATATAAGCATTTGCAACCTATTATGTTCATTTCTGAGTTATGCGAATAAACTCCTGATCCTCAAGTAACTTCACTTACTCCATAAATAAATTATGTAGCGGAAAGATTCAAAAAGCTACTATCTTCAATAGTTAAAGCAGTATTAAAGTAATTGTCTATAATACATTTATCCATCTACATTTAAGACTTCAATATATAGGCAACTGATCCATAACTTTAGGCTTCTATATTCTAAAATTAAGAGTTCTAAATATTTAATGAAGAATCAAATGCATAAATTACTCCTCCTTATTATTTAGCTTTAATATGTTTAAAGCTTACTAAGTTTATGTCTAATCTAGATTATGATGCATAAATTGCTCCTCCTTAGTCTCCTTAGCTATTTTAAAATTATGAGTTAGTAATTTTTATTATAGACTATAGCTCTCCAAATATATAAGCACCTTTATTTCCGGTTTAAGCTTCAAAAATAGATTAATTAATGAGCACTGAGGACCTTTGGGCATAAATTCCCGAAGTTATAGATTAAAGTTAATTTTTATTAATCTAGCTTTATTAAATGTTTATACTACTTTGTTAAATATAAATCAAAGCAGTTTTTCCATTATTGCTATAAATTTATGTATTTTAGATATAGCTTCAATTATATTAATTCAATAAGCTTATAATTCCTACTATTGAACCTTTATTCTCAAAAACTCTGCTATTTTATATTCAAAACTAAGAATTCTCAGAATAAAGAAAAGCTCCTTCTTTTGCTAAACTACCCTATACCTCTGAATTCTTCATCCAAAATTTACTTTATAGATCTAACAGTCCAACTCCACCTTTATTTATTGCTTAATTTCTTATACATTAGATTTAAAAGAAATTTAAGTTAGTAATTTAGATATAAAATACTGCTCCTTCGTCTGCTTTGTTGTCTGTGAAGTTAGAATTGATAACTGTAATGTCACAATAATCTGATTCTATAATACCTCCTACTATACCTATATTATCAAAGCTAATTGTTCTTTCTATCAATACATCTACTAAAGAAAAAGAAAACACTGCTCCTTTAGAAGCCTAATTTTAGGAGAAGATGCAATTTTAGATGAATATATTATCAAGACTTGCACTGATAACTCCTCCTCTACTTTATGCTTAGTTGGCATGGAATAAAATTTCTGATATTTAATACTCTGAAAGCTATGAATAGATAGAAGCGCCTTTCATAGCTTTGTTATGCATAAAGGTTGATTTAGTAACTTAGCCTTTTATTTAGTTCAAATTAACCATAAAACCATTTATAGCTTAATTTTCTGATATAGAACAGTTAACTAATTGAAATAGCTTATTAGAAGCTTCTACTAAAGATCCACTAAGCATTTCATTTGCCTCTAGTTAGCATGAATAAATGTCTAAGTTAGCATTTTTAGTTTCGATAATACTATGATCAGCTTAGTTAGCTATAAATTAACTTTGCTATAGAAAAATATAATCTAAAAATGATGCTTGAACTATTGAAAATGCTTGGTCTTTATAAAATTAACATTCTCTAATTTATAAAACTCCACAATTTGAAACTTCAATAGAGGCTCCAAATTAAGAAGTGTTATTGTAAAATTAGCTTTAGTTAACCTATATCATTTGTATTTACGTTAAGTATAAGCAAGAACCTCGGGTACCTTTATTTTAACTAGCTTTTATATTTAGTAAACTTAATTTTCCTTTTTCTTAGTAAATAACACCTCCTGTATCTTTAGCTATGTTTTAGGAGCATTAAGTATTCTATATTTCTAAATCTGTAAAAGTGCTATAAATGAAAGCTCCTTTGTTTGCTTTGTTATTTTAAGCAACATTATGCTAAATAGTTATTTACGATTAATCAAAGTATAACCCTCCACTACTATAAGCTTGATTTTAGAAGAAATTAGAATTTTCTATGTTTATTTGCTGCTTATAGAAGTATCCAATGCTTGCTTAGTCAGCTTGATTAAGAATATATGTATTATTTCTATTTTCTTCTCATTTAAACAGTTTATCTGAATATATTACGAATACTCCTCCCTAATACAAAGCTATGTTGCCATAGAATACATTATTCTATAATATCTTAAACGTAGTTTAGAAGAAATAGCCAAACCCTCCATTAAAGCCTATATTATTACTACAATGTGAGTTTCTTATCTCATTTAAAATAGACTCTTCAGCAAATATACCTCCTCCATAATATTTAGCTTTGCTCTTTTCTATTTAGCAATTATCTATTAGTGATATATTAGAACCATCTGAGTATAGAAATCCTCCACTTGTTGCATTGCTTATAGAAGAAAAAATATAAGTTAATTAAGTTAAGTTAGAATATAGAATATAAAAGACTCCTCCATTAAGATAAGCATCATTAGATTCAAGAGTGCTATTTTCTATTAATAATATCTAAGAACTTTCTAAATATAAAAATCCACCAATAAAAGCTTTGCTTTATTAACAAGTAATATCTTTAATTATATCGATATTACTATTTTAAATACACATTGTACCCCCATTATAGCTAGCTTCATTCTCCTGTAATACCAAATTTTCCATCATTTAGATAAAAGAATACTTCATAAAAAGAAATCCTCCATAATCAGCTTTATTGCTGTAAGATAATATATTTCTTATATGCATTATACTAGACCTCTCAATATAAATAGCTCCACCAAATTATTATTAAAGTGAATTAAACTTTAGTTATTCCATTGAAAATACTTTAGATCTATAAATACTTATAAATCCTCCTTAGCACCCAAAGTTTTTAGTAAGTTCAATATTTTTAATGTATGTTATCTAAGAGTCGCTTATTTAAATTACTCTACCTAAAGTTCCAATTTGATAATCTTCTAACATGCAGTCTTAAATTGTAATTATAGTAGATTTATCAATATAAGAAAATACACCATCAAAACCTTTAACTTTAATAGAGGTAAAATTACAAATTATGTCTATTTTAGATTCTATAATGTATGCTACTCCTCCAACTTAGATATTATCAATACTATTAACTTAACATTATTCAATTAAGTTTATATAAGTGTTTTCTACAAATATAAATCCTCCATATTATGCTCTACATTATGCTAGATTTACTAATCTTATTATGCCAATTATGGAATTTTTAAACCATGCAAACCCACCTTAACTCTATATTTATATCTCCTTTAATCAAAATTTGTCTGCTAAATTTATCTTAGAATTATTAAGCCAAAAAAATCCCCCGCTGAATGCTTAAATCATAGCTGAACTTATATTTTTTAGCTCTGTAATATTAGAATTCTAAGCAAAAATAGCTCCTCCATTCAATTAAGCTATACTTTATTAAATTTAGCAATTTTCTAGTAAATTAACTTAAGATTAAAATAGATAAATAAATCCTCCGTTTTATGCTTGACTAATGCTTTAAAATATATTTTTTAGCTCTGTAATATTAGAATTCTCAGCAAAAATAGCTCCTCCATTCAATTAAGCTATACTTTATTAAATTTAGCAATTTTCCATTGTATAAATTTAAGATTTAAAGAGGTAAATAAAGCTTCCATTTTATGCTTGACTAATGCTTGAAAATATACCATTTAGCTCTGTAATATTAGAATTCTAAGCAAAAATAGCTCCTCCATTCAATTAAGCTATACTTTATTAAATTTAGCAATTTTCTAGTAAATTAACTTAAGATTAAAATAGATAAATAAATCCTCCATTTTATGCTTAAACATTGCTAGAGCTTACATTTTTTATCTACTTTATCTAAGAACTTTTGATATAAATAGCTCCTCCATTCAATTAAGCTATACTTTATTAAATTTAGCAATTTTCTAGTAAATTAATTTAAGATTAAAATAGATAAATAAATCCTCCATTTTATGCTTAAACATTGCTAGAGCTTACATTTTTTATCTACTTTATCTAAGAACTTTTGATATAAATAGCTCCTCCATTCAGCTTAGCTATACTTTATTAAATTTAGCAATTTTCTAGTGAATAAATTTAAGATTAAAAGAGGTAAATAAATCCTCCGTTCTATGCTTAAATATTGCTAGAGCTTACATTTTTTATCTACTTTATCAAAGAATTTTCGATATAAATAGCTCCTCCATTAAACTCAGCTATGCTTTATTAAATTTAGCAATTTTCTAGTGAATTAATTTAAGATTAAAAGAGGTAAATAAATCCTCCGTTCTATGCTTAAATATTGCTAGAGCTTACATTTTTTATCTACTTTATCAAAGAATTTTCGATATAAATAGCTCCTCCATTAAACTCAGCTATGCTTTATTAAATTTAGCAATTTTCTAGTGAATTAATTTAAGATTAAAAGAGGTAAATAAAGCTTCCACTTTATGCTTAACTATTTATAGAGTTTACATTTTTAATTATATTTATTGTAGAGCTTTTTAGGTAAAACAGTCCTCCATTCTAATCTGATTTACTTTACTCGATCCATCAATTTTAAACTGAATTAATATAGGACTCAAATAGAAAAATAAAGCTTCAATTTTAAGCATAAGTATCTTTAGAAGTAATATTTTAGATTTGCTTAATATAAGAGTTTTAGACATAAATAACTACTCCATTCTAATAGAAATTACTTTATGCAATTAATTGATTTCCCATTATTTCTATTGAGGAATATAAAAGATATATTAAGCATCCTTCAGATTATCAATATAATTCAGCTTAAATATCTCTAATTTCTTGCACAAATGACGATTCAATATAAAATATACTAGCCTCATCGAATCTATAATTTGACGCCAATTAGCAATTCTTCACTTTTAATATACTAGAACTATATACATATGCAAAATTTCCTTGCTATGCTTATCCTTAATCAGATGCTATATTTAGTATTTATTCAACAATAGATTATAAAAGATATAAAGCTCCTCCATTTAAAGATGCGCTATTGTAATTAAATTAACTATTTGCTATTATAATTATTTTAGAGTTAATACTATACAACAATCCTCCATCTTATGCTTCATTCCAATCTGCTCCAATGTAATTTATTTATGATATGCTAGATGCATCAAGAAATATAACTCCACCCTAGTTAGCAAAACCAGCTTGAAATTAGGAGTTTTCTATTGAATGAATAGAAGAACTTATAAGACATAGAAATCCTCCAAAACTTGCAAAATTTTAACTAGATTATGCATTTCTTATATATTTTACATCTGAATTCTAGATATAAATAACTCCTCCTTTCTCTACTGCTTCGTTTCACGAAAAATAACTATTTTCTATTAAAGATATTTAAGATCTAATACTGTATAAAAATCCTCCAGCTGAGGCTTTATTTTAATTAGAGCCAATATTTTATATAGAAGTTATGTTTGATTCTACTAAACATAAAACTCCTCCTTAACTTGCAATATTTTAATAAAACTGGCATTCTACTATTAATTATATGGTAGAACTATCACAATATAGAAATCCTCCATATAAACCTTAAATTTATTCAGATTTCATGTTTTTTATTAAGGTAACATTAGCCTAATGGAGATAAAATACTCCTCCAAATCCTTAGTAATCCTAATTATTAAGATAGAATGAGCAACTTTCTATCAAATCTGCTTTAGAATTTCATAATGCCAAAAATCCTCCTTTACCAGCTTAGTTTTCAATTTCATTAATATTTTTGATTGTATTTATGACTGAATTTCAACAGCAAATAGCTCCTCCAAAACCATCCTCAAAAGCCTCATTTTAGTAAAAATAAGAATTTTCTATCTAAAATATTTGAGAGTAAATCATAAAAATAAATCCTCCATTATAAGCTTTACTTTATTTTGAACTTATATTTTTTATTTTTATTATCTATGAATTAGAAAGATACATAGCTCCTCCTTACCATTCTGCTTCGTTTTCTATAAAATAGGTATCTTCCATTGAAATAAGTTCAGAGTTTTAGCTATATAAAAAGCCTCCTTCTTCAGCTTTATTTAATTAAGAGAAACTATTTATTATTTATGTGATGTTAGAATCCAGAATATATATAGCACCTCCTTATAAGGCTTTGCTATTCTCGAAATAGCATCTTTCTATTGTAAATAAGTTGGATAATATAGCTCAAATTGCTCCGCCTTATTTATAAGCAGTATTTTATAAGAAATTTACCTCACTAATATTAATCATTGTCGAATGACTTAAATAAAAGCAGCTTCCTTCATCAGCTTGATTTTCTTGAAAAGTGCTGTTTTATAATAGTTGAACTTAAGTCTTATATATATAAAACACTCCCCCTTATAATGCTTGATTTTACTAGAATAAGCACTTAGCAGAACTTAAATTTGAATTTTCTAAATAAAATCCTGCTCCTAAGTTTTGACCCTAATTTCTCTTAAATATGTTTTAGTTTAATTGCAATTATGAAAATGAAGCTTATAGAATACTTGCATTAAATCCAAAGTTGTCATAAAAAAGCGAATCTTATATTCTTAACTCTGAATTGGATCCTTTAAAGATACTATTAATTACATAATTTTATCTAAATGTTGAATTATTTATAGCCATAAAGCTTTAAAAGATTTCTATAATAGTTATTTTATTATAGCTAAGCTAACTGCTTTAAATAAAAATCCTAGAATTACTTGCATTTAAAAATATTCAATTTAGACTTTTATGGTCAATGTTGCTAATATTTAAATTAGACTATTCTCTTTATTCCTTATCTTCCATATTTTCTTCTGCTTATTCTACTTCTCTATTGCTCTGATAGAATGAAAAGTTATAAATAGCAGTGTTATAAACCTCTAGGTTAGAGTAGTTAGCTGCTATAAGTTAGAACAATGCTGTGTTAGAGCATTAGTTATAGTATGTAGGGTTAGAATAATAGTATAAAATAGCAGTGATAGTAATATCTTATATTTATAGGCTATCATTATATAACACTAATTTAATACAAGGGTTTTTTACTATTATTGTAGATTCTTTTTATTACTTTCAACACATTTACTTAGCTTCCTACCTTTCAGAGCAATTCTAATATTTATTAATACTTATTATTTTACGCCTTTCGCTTTATTCTCCTCCTCGTCAAATTTCGCAACCGTTCACACAATTTTCACATTCTAAGCATTCAAGTTCATGTGCATGAGGAGATAAAAATATTTGATGTTCAGATCCCTCATTTAGAACATAAATTGCTTAAGATAAGGAGGTATAAGGGAATTCTTTGGTTCCTAGAGATTAGGTTAAGTTAAGTTCCATAAAATTAGAAGGTGTAGTTACAAATAGCTGCAGCGCTTGACTGTTGAGTAAGAAAAATAAAGAAATGATAATTATAAAACTAAGTTTCTTTATCTAGCTATCCATTTTATAAAAATTAGGGTTCTATTTAAATAAATAATTAAGCAAAAGGCAACTGTAACTATTAATTAATTTTAGGGAAATGAAAGCTAATTATATAATCTTCTCATTAATTTATCTTATATGTTTTAGATTTGCTTACTATTATTAAAGTTATATAAACTATATATGCTTATTATTATTTATAAAGGCAATTTAGTTAAATTAATACTTATATAAGAGTAGGAATGAAGCTTTATATAGAAAATATAAATATCTGACTAGACAGAGTTATTTGTAGTTCAATAGCTAGTTAAATTTGCTTAAGCATTTTATATAACCACACTCATTTATTTTTAGATGAAAGTGCTAGATTTTAATGATATAATGATATATAAGCGTTTGCATGTGTAATTAACTTTAATTTGTATGATTTATAATTAAAATAAGTGCTACTAAAGCTATAAAAATAATTTTATCAGCAACTAAAAAGAAATAAATTAAATAAAACTAGTACCTAAACAAGCTAATATTTATTAAGAAAGATACAACTAAAAGAAATTATTAATAATACTCAAGAAATTTAGTTTTAGATATAATTCTAAATTTATTCACTAAGGAATGTCTTTTAATTACTAATTAGTTTAAGATAAAAATAATTCTAATTATTTATTCATAGCTAACTATCTACACTACAATTAGTTTTTTAATTTAATTAAAAGCTAAAATAAGATAAAAATAGAATAAAGCTTAACTTAAAAAATAAAACTTACCTTAAATTAAAAAATGCAAACGCATGATTAAATAAGTTTTAGATAAAATATTAAATCTGAAAAAACGAATAGAGTGTTTTATCTACTATGCAATAAGTTCTAAGTAAATAATTATCTAAATAAAAATAGCTAAATTCATATATAAAGTTTAAATATTTGATTACTAAAAAGTAATCTTTTGTATAGGATGTAATAAAGATAGATAAAATTAAAAATACTCTTTATGAGTATCTTTTCTTTAAACTTTTAAATTGAAAAATCAGAATAAAATATATTTAGTTATTTTCTTAATTGATAATTCATCTAATAATCTAAAAAATGATAAAGGCTTATATTAAGAAAATAAATTATCAGCAATCAAATTAAATAAATAATAAAAATACTAACTAAACCTATAAAAAATTGAATTTTAAGTGTATTTCCTTGTACTAGATTTAAAAAAATATTATAATGTTTCCCTCAAATAATAAATTCACATTGTTTCATATAAATAAATGAGATTAATATCTTCTTTATTCAGACTAAATTAATTAGAAATTAAGATTTGCTTTACTATTTGACTTAGATTTATGACTTAAAAATTATAAAAAATTAATGTAAATTAAATTAAAGAAAATTTATAATTAAAAACACAAAATTCTTAAAATTTCAGATATATTTCCAAATAATGAATTATAAACAATTGTTGAAGCAACTTTCATAGTAGTGGTTGATTAAAAATTGTTTATGATTTAGATTTAGATTAAAAATGAAAATAAAGGTTGCTTTAAAATTATTTAGAAATTAAATTATCAAATGCACGAATTAGCAAAGAAAAGAGAAAATATTTTATGCGTAGAGAATTTATTTTTTTATATTTGCTTTTATATTTAATAATTATTTAGAGATAAAATAAAAATTATCTTACAATACTCATTTACCTAAATATTAAACTAAACATATACTAGTGCTTAAATATTTTTAAGATAATAGAATTTTATTCCTATTAATTTTTACTAAAGACTTAAATTCATGTTCTTTTTTTAGAATTTCATTTAATAATTTTGCTATGTTCTTAATTTTACGTATTAAATTCCTTAAAGTCTAAAAGTATTATATAATTTAAGAAAATTCAATAAAATATTTAGAAATTTTATTTGATTCAGAATTTATTCAATCTTTATTTTATATTTTTTCAAATCTAGCAAGAAGATTTTTTTAAATTATTTACTTATGTATTTTTTTTTTAAACATAAGCTTATTATCAGCTTTAACGTCTAAAGTAAATAATAGCTTAAAGTACGTTGATAACTTTAATTTTATCAATTTATTGATTGTAATTATTCATTATTATTTTCTACAGTGAACATTTAAAAAGCTATAGCAAATTTATGATAAACTTTATAATTTAATTTCTAGCAAACTTATTTTTATAAGGCTAATCCTTTTCTTGAAATATTTGGAATAATGCAATACCTAGCATCTCCCTTAAAATGTTAGTTCTTTTATTTTGATATATAATACTGATTTAATGATATAAATACTAAATGTAAATTTAATATTTTAAATCCTAAACTATCTTAGTCTCTTTTAATTAATAAAGAATGATGAATCTTTAGTAAAATTAAAGTTATAAGTACTTATTTTTATTTTTTAATTAGATTGTATCTCGTTAATTTAATTTAAGTATTTTAAATTTATTTCTAGTTATGTAGTTAGTCTAAAATTATTTTTATTAGTTAATTAAAATAATAATATGAAGCAATTTAGAAATATAGTGGCATAATAGATAAATATACCTGGTATATATAGTTGAATTATTTAATAAGAAAATTAAAAATTATAGCTAAAGAAGCAAGAATAAACATAATAAAATAAGCCTTTAAATATATAAGAAGTTATAATATATCCTAATATCTACATTAACACTAATTTATTTATTATTAGACTTTCATTTTAGATACCAATCAAATCAATAAGTATATAATAAATCTTCAAGTGCTTCTATAAAAGCAAAGGCAGATACATGATTTAAGCATCTCTTTTAATACCTAAAATAATTATTTCAGATTTAATAGAAAACTGTAATAGTTAAGATAAGCTTGCTTTAATCTTTTAATATATAAATAAATAAAAGATTGGAAAAGTATAATAAGAATATATAAAAACATTAATAAGCCTTTAAGAGCTATTAATTATATTAATTTTAGGTTTTAATAAAACTTATTATGAAGCATGAAGCAAAATAATTTAGCTACTAGTTAATTTTAATTTAATATTATAATAATAACAATAAAATTAAAAAATAATAATTTATAAGCTTCTATAAATATTTGTATAATAAACTTAAGATTTAAGTTTATATGAATAATAATTAGCTTCACTCTTAATAGTTTAAAATATTACAGATTTAAGTGATAACTAATGAATTAGAAACTATTTTTATAGATAAAATGATTTTTAGTTAACAAATAATTTTAATTTAATAGCTATTTTTACTCTTTTCTTTTTAACTAAAAATCATTATTAAATAAATATTTCGCTTCTTATTTTTTCTATGAAGATTATGCACTTAGAAACTAAATTGTCAAAATAGATATTTTTACATACTTTTCATAAGATAAACTTAAAAAATTAAAAAGTTTAATTAGTATTAAAGCATAAGATAGATAAATCAAATTTAAAATTATAAAAGCTAGAGTTGTATAATTAAATAGAAAATATATAATAAATTTTGTCTTTATCTCTTATATATAAAAAATAAAGCTTTGATTATATAATAAAATTAAGTTTTACAACATGAGATATAAAGAAATTTTTTAATTTTTTTCAATTTTAAAAGAATATGCATTAGCCTATAAAAGTTATAAGTATTAATTCATAAGAAAATACTTAGAATAAAATATTATTTTCAACTTTTTGATGGATTTCTAGCATTGATCCTATTTTTATTTTTTAATTTAACAAGTTTTAAATATAAATTATACAAACTTAAACATTTTACTAAATTAAATTAATTTTATTTTTATTTTAAATTATTTTCTATAATTTAAATATTTGCTTAATAGTCTAAAATAAAATTTAGTATTTCATCAAAATAATAAAGAGCAATTGTATTTTAGTTAAGATATTTATTTAATTTTTATTATTATTAAATTTAATTTTTATTTTTATCTTTTCATTTTTAATTTAGCCATCTAAAATGCTCCTTAAAAACACTTATTATTTAAACTAAAATAATTTATCTTTATATATAAATAATCATAGTAAGGAGTCTTAACTAAATTTTAGCATTTTATCAAATAAAAGTTGATAATGTGGAAGATAATTACGACATTGGATTATTTCATAAAAATGATGTTTTATTAAGCGAAAAATAATTATAATTAGTTGGATGCAATAGTTCACTAAATTAATTAGAGTTAATAAATCTTTAATAATAAATTATATGATGTAAATTTCTAAAATATTTCATTTTAAATACGCATAAAAAAATCTCTAAGTCTTGCTTCTAAATTTTCATTCTCATAGACTAAAATTATTGAAAATAAAAATTTATTTAACTTGCTACTTTATTTCAAGGGTTTTTAACATGTTTAAAAAATAAATTCTTTATCAAATATATATTAAATATTAATTATATCAGTTTTAAAATTTTTTCTTCAAATAGTTTATTAAAAGACTGATTATTAAAGCTTTTAGTTGTTGAAAGAGAAGAAGAAGCTACATTAAGACTAAATATGAACAAATTAAGTTCTAAACAATCTATTGAAAATTTTAAACAACACAAATAGTTAAATCTTTTATTAAACAAAGGCAAAAAAAATTATACCTAGGTAAGTTATTATACATTTTTTTTTCTTTCTTTTTATTTATTAATGCTTATCTTGTCAGAGCTTAGATAAAGTTAAATAGATTTAATTTTATAATTACAAAATTAAATTTAAATTAATGAAAAAATAAAAATTATAGGAATAATTTCATCAAATAAGCATGACTTTCATAATTGGATTATAACTATCATATAAAATAATCATTCTTTGGTTAAAAAAGATCAGTTAAAGATTTAATAGCAAAACATAAAAAATCTCTCATATTTCAAGAAACTATAAGCGAATAATTTAAAAGAATTACTAGCATAAAAAAATTTAGAAGAAATCAACTAAATCTTGATTGCATCTTAAGTTCTTCGTAAACTAGCAATTTATATTTAGACTGGCAAAAATAGAAAGTTGTTTATTCTATGAAGTTTAAATAGGTAAAGGTTATAGAAAACATTTAATTATGCTTATTATTGTATTATATTTCTTTTAAATTTTTCTCTTTATCTTATCTCCCAGTAACTTATATCAAAAGTTGAGAAATAACTAAATATTTTTGCACAAATAAATATATTTTATCTTTGAGAGAAAATTAGGACGAATTCTCGTTTTCAATGGGTTTTTCCTACTTACGAATTTATTGGTGAGTATCTCTTGGTTTTGATTTACTCGCTTTTCGTAAGTTTTGATCTTGCACTTTACTAGTTTATATTTATTTCCTGGGTTAGAACATTTTTAAAAAACTTTATTATTTTGATTTATAGTAAATGTATTTATATAATTAATAAAAATTTTAAGATTATATATTTTATTTATTTTATTTATTTTATTTTAAAGATTTTTTCTTTTTATAAGAAACTAAATATACATTTATTTATTCTCTAATAATTTTATCATTCTATCCAATGTATATAAAATCTGATTTAGATATTTATTCTATGATTTTCAATAAAAAGGATGAATAGTTTAATTATTAATTTTAAATTTTAGTTTTATTTTGCTAACTTAAAACTAAGTTTCTAATTTTATCATATTTAAAGAATGTATTTATTTAATCAAGTTTATGATATTCTATTATTAAATTTAATATATTTTCTACATTTTATTTTTATATCTATATTTATAATTTATTTATAATATTTTATATAAAATGGCTTCTAAGAAATAACATAACTTTGAACAAAACATTTAAGCAGGAAAATTCTCTAAAAAATAAAAAAGCGAAATAATTACAATGAGTGAAAGTGAGAAATATGATTGATATGACGAACATTAACCACTTGGAAATCCAGAACTAAAAAACTTCCGACACAAACTCAAATAGAAATATTATCTAAGTAATTAAAAGAGTTTATGTTTAAAAATAGATACCTCACTGATAAATTAGAAAAATTAGAAAAACTAATAACGTCTTTACTTGAGAAACAATATTAATCATCATAAGAAATAGAAAAAAAACTGGAACAAAGAATTCTTTAAATTTAATAATAAATTCAGATAACGCCGTTTTCGTTTTAACAGATTAATCAGATCCTATGGAAATAGAAAATGAAGCATCAAATTAAAATAAACAGTAAACGTTTATTTAAAATAAGTAGTAAATTTAAATTAAATAAGTGTTACAGGAATAATAGTTTAAAAGAAGAATAAAATGCTACATGTGCAATAAATAACACCAATGAAAATACTGCTACAAACTAAGCAAAATTTAAAGAAAGAATAAATAAGATATTTTTAGAAAACTATTAGGATATATCCAACATAAAGCGGAAAAATTTATAGAAATTTTTTTTAAAATTCAAATCTTAATCCTTGGATAAATAATTAGGAACGCTACATGCAAGATGAAAACTATTCAGAATATTAAAGGATGGTGCGCTAATGAAGTGATACACCGCCTAACTAAGCCTATTAGAAATTCAAGACAAACTAATAGAGACAAGCTGATAGAATAGGTCAGATGGCTGACTACTAAGGCTTTAACAAAGCTTTTTAACTTTTAACTTTTATATAAATCATATCATAGTTTTATATTTAGAAGTTAAAAGTCAACTAGATATTAAAATCAAATATAAACATTAATTAAAATTTTTTAGTTATTCTTAGTATTTTTTTCATAATATCTACTAAGTTGAACTATATGAAAAGTTGCTAGGGAGAAAATGATAATTTAGAAGATTATAAATCTATATTATAACTAAATCTTTATTTTGAATACTTTAATTTAACAAATAAAGCATAATTTATATAAAACTCATTTATAAGTTATTATTTTTTTAATTAATTATTTCCTTATTTTTTACCTAAACTGAAATAAAAAGAAGCAAATTTGTTTGATTTACAAGAAACTAAGTAAAAGTGACTTAAATAATTTAAAGAATAATTTTAAATATTATTTTAAATAAGTTTTATCTTAATTTGATTCTTGAAGCTGTGAAAAAATTTAAAATTGATTCTTATTTAAATATGAAAAATAAAAAATATCTAATTCTGAGTTAATTATTCAAATTTAGAATAAAATGATTATTAAATAGAGTAATTGATAAATTTACAATTATTTAAGTTGTGAAATAAAATCTTAAACAAATAATTTATAATTAAAAATATAGAAATGCTATAGAATCTAAAAATTAAATAAAATATTATTTAAAATGTTTATGATTATTAAAAGAAATTGTATGAAAATTAACAATTAAATTTATAAATTAATTAACTTTTCTTTTTGTAATAAATTATATTAAACATTTATTTCAGATATTGAAAACAGAAGAAAAGTCCATTATTTAGAAAAATATTTTTTGTAGAATATAAAATAAAAAAAGAAATTATCAAATAAATGTAAGGATATTTTTCAATCTATTTAAGATAAATTCAAAAATAATCAAAAAAGATATAAAAATTATTTTAATTCAAATATATTAGTTAATCTAATTTAAGAAAATACTAGGGTTAATTTTCCTCTCCTCATACGTGATTTGAGTTATATTTATTTAGAAATTTTATAAAAATATATAAATTTAATATTTTTAAATCCTAAAAGAAATACTTATCATGAAGTGTTTATTAATGTAGGGATTTTACAATGTTTATAAATATATTTATTTTAATTGTAAAAATAACTATTTATTTAGTTTTTAATAGTTCTTTAAATATGTTTCTTAAAAAATAGCTAAAAATAGATAATTCACAACAATATCATGATATAGTAGCAGCAATATTTATTCCAAAAGAGAATTAATGCTGCTAAATTAGCAAAATGATTACTAGTTCTTTAAATTAAAATACTAAAATAAAAGTTTATTACAATTTTTAAAGTTTACATTTTAAAAAAGATAATAAAATAAAAATAATTAAAAGGAAATTGTTTATAGTGATATTACTAACAATTTTAGCCTTGAAATTATTTACCATTATAAACTATTAAGGTTTTTAATTAAAAGCATGAACCTAAATTTAAAATGCTTGATAAACATCTAAAATAAAAAATTATTAATTAATTAATTAATTAATTTTTAAATGAGAAAGATAATAATTAAAAAAGCATGATCTTGCTTTGATTCAAACATTTTGCTTCTTTCTTCAGAGTCAAATAAAGCATTCATACATTAGTTTGCATTATATTTAATAAAACAATAAAATAAATTCTTATAATTGAAAAGATGGTGGTAGCTGAGAGTGACCTTCGTGACAACACTTTCTGGTTTTACGGCTAGGAACAAGTTCCTTTTCTGTCGCTGAGAAAGTCCCTGGTCAGAGTCATTTTCTGAAGGGAACACTGTCTTTGAGATTATCCGCTCTTGGTAGGGGCTTGAAGCCTGGCTGCTCATAGCGATGGAGTTCCCTAGCAGCTGTGCCTGGAGCACAACAGGATATCCCCGTTATTCCATAAAAGAGAGCGTCGGGTCGTGCAATCGGAAAAGAGTTTCCGGTCCAAAAAACTTTTTTAGTTGAAATTAATTAATTAAAATAAATTCTTTAAGAATTAACTATTTATTTACAGTTAACCAAGCTATTTTTAAAAATGTCACATGATATTTGATTAAAATCATAAGGTTATAAGTCATTAATTTTTATTATTTATAAGAAGCTTAACAACTTCATTATCATGATAAATATAATTTTAATCTTAAGAAAAAAAAATGGATTAATCTCTTCGACTCTCAAAGAATTAACTTAAAAACCTTAAGAGAAAAGCGGCAAAAGAAATTTAGAAAAAAACAATAGCAACGAGAGGAGTCAAGTTCGTCATCAGAAGGTAAAGTGATGTTAGGATCTTAGAGATAAGATAACCTAAAAACGAATCTGATTAAAAGCTTTAAATTTAACTAGATCAAATGTAAAAATTAATTTCAAAGTATGAAGAAATAGCTTATAACAAAGGAGAAAAAATAAGGGAATTAATGAATAGCATAGAGGATTAAAACAACGAATTATTAATACTCAGAAGACAGCTCATTCAAGCAATTTGATAACGGAAGAACAACTATGAACTTAGTCACAATAAAACTTTAAATATGACACGAAAATGGAAATAGAAAAAATACCAATAGAATTAAAAACAGAATTGAATCCAGAAAAAGAAATGATTGCTACAAGTTTCATTAAAAGATTAGAAAATATAGAAAATAAATTATCATAAAAAAGAACGAAATAAAGACAATAATACAAACTTTGTTGATGTTGCAAATCAAATCAACATATTTTAAAAAACTGTTGATAATGAAAGAAAATAAACGAATAAGAGCAGAAAAGAACATGGAGACAACTCAATAAACTATGAATAACTCCAACAGGGATCTACAAATAAAAGCTTTTTGCAAGACCACTTGAACGGTTACAGTGGTAACCTTTCACTTAATAAAAAGGTCGTGGATCACACCCACGTTAAAAAAAATGTCCGCAGGAACTGGTTGCAATTCCAGAGAATGCAAAACTCTACTAACTTTAAGTATATTATTATTATTATTATAATTTTAATCTTCATTTTTAATTTTTTAATCACTTAACTAAAAATAATCCCTTTAAAATTATATTTATTAAAAAAATACACTTTAATAAATGTTCGCTTTACTAAATTATCTTAATCAAAATTTCATAATTTATCAAATCTATTTGTCAGCATTAAGAAAAAAATTTCATAAAAGGTTTATAAATATAAGATATTGATGGATTTGTAAATATTTTATTTTGGTTTCTAGTTAGATATAAATATCAATTTTTAATTGAGTTCTAATATTTTTAATTAAAAAAATAAAGCCTGGGTTTTTTACTAAATAAATTTAGATTGGTAAAAATTAAGAAAAATTAGAAGGTAAAAAATAGAAACCAGTAAAGCCAAGAAAAAGAATGAATTCTCCTTTAAAATAAGAAACTAAAATTTAATAAGATTTTTAATAAACTATACGGCAAGAAGTATCAGAATTCAACCTCTAGCAATAGATAAGCTATGAACAGCTTATACAGATGGTATTTAACCTCCAAGAAGAGGTTAAAAAGCTTCGAAAGGAAAACGAAAAGCTGACAGAATTAGTGACTGAAGGACTCTAAGATGAATTGACCTAAAACGGAACAACCAGGAAAGAGAAATCAGCGCACTCTGAAACTATCAACGTGAGCAGCTGAGTCAGACAAACTCTCAAGTTAAAAGATATAGGACTAAAATTAACAGCTTTAAAACATTCTTCAAAGTTAAAACCTTAACTCCCAACTTAAAACATGGAAATAGAAAAAGAAAAAATTAATAATAATAGTGAAAAATTAAAATAATGAAAAGGAAACGTTGCTACCATTGTAGTAGCTAATAACATTTATATAGAAATTGCTGAAAATTCTTAAAATTTAAAAAACATTATTGAATCTAGGAAAAAAGAAAAAGAGAACAACTTTATTGTTTTCAAGAAAGATAAATCTATAGAAGAAAAGAAAATTAACAACTACTGTGATTATATTAAACAGTACCTTAAAGAAGAAAACTTTATGATATTCATTAGCGACCTCCTACAAATTTATAAATTTCTTTGAGCAGCGGTCATGAACTACTGCAAAACTATTTTTAATTATTTAATAAATTTAATATTTTTAACGAAATCATAAAAATTTGTCCTATATACTTATATAAATTATAAAAACTTTTATTCTTTTTTAAATTTAATTTAAATTTTAGTCTAATTTAATAAATAAAAAAGGAAGAAGATAATCGAAAGAAAGTGCAATCAACTTTTTAAAATAATAGACTTAAAGAAAAAATGAAAGTGAATAATATAAGAAAAAAGTTAGAAATATAATAGTTTAGAGTAAATTATAAAGGCTGCTATGATTCTACAATAAGCTAAAATTTTCTTAGCAAAAGCAACAAGTATTAATACCTATTAATACCTATTTCTTTTTTTAATTTAAAAGGAAATGTCACTTTTAAAATAACATTTTTTTAATTTTAGATTTTGTTAATAAAAAATTTAAATTAGAAAATTTGAAAGATTCTTAAATAAATCTAAATTAAATTTAGAATGTTTTTGAATTAATAAAATATCTTTCTATAATAAATTTAGATCAGATTTTATTTATATATGAAACTAACTATAATAAGAAATTTTTATTTTATATCTTAGCATCTTAAGCTCTTTCAGATGCTTTATTTTGCAAATTCTTTCTTAAAAATTATAAACTTAAAGAAATTATAAAAAGCCATTGAGAGCATATGAAATTAATTAGTTAAATAGCAATAATCTATATTTATTTTAATTAATAATTTTCTCCTTCTTTCTTTATAAATAAATAAATAAATAAATAAATTTGATTGTAGAGCGCGTAGCACTCTCGTTGGTGCGCAGCTCTTTAAAAAAAATGTTTCATACTAACAAGAATGTTTGTTACTGATAAAATTATCAGATACTGATAAACCTTGTTCAATACTGGTATAATTATTCAGTACTGATAAAAATGTTCAATACTGATATAATTTTAGAATACTCGTAATCTTTAATACTTGCTGGAGGTCCAAGGACATGGCAGGATTGTGTCTCATTGCCTCACCAAAGCAGAGGACGACATGTGTCAATTATGGGTACTTAAATTCCCCACCTCTGATGAAGCTCGCAATATTATTTCTTTTTTGTTCCAGAATTAAAAATAAACGAAGCCAAGCCAAACCAGTGTCGAAGGTCTAAGAATCTTATGTCTCGAGGTCAAACCAAAGCAGAGGAAGACATAAAGTCGATTATGGGTACTTAACTTCCCCAACCTCTGATGAAGATGACCTTGTTGTTCACCTTCGAACAACTATGGCGGTTTTAAAAAATATTATAGTAAAGATTAAATGGAAGAACATTCCTTTTGTTAATTTTTATAAGTTGATAATATGAAGAAAATAAACTTAATAAATAATCTTTAACCAAATAAAATGGTGGAAGGTTTCAAATCAGGCTTCTATACCACCTCTTCCTAAGCCAAAAAGGAAGGGAGGAAGCAGGAAGCCAAGACTTAATAATCTTCTCTATCTTAACGCTAATCTATATTGAAATAACAACCTGGAATTTAGCAAGAAGAGGGGAAGCAAGTATTGAAGACAGCCCACATAGATACTCCAATCTCAGCTGAGAAATCAAGAAAGCAGATGAAATCTGCTCTCCACTAGGAGGTGACAGAATCTAATCCTTCTGGCTAGATGAGTATGGAATAGCTCTTCAGAGTAGTGCTAAACCTCCAGGAAGGGGTTAGGAAACTCAAGAAAGATAATGACAAATTAATGGAAAAGCTTTACCTAGCTGAAGGAATAGAGTCAAGATTTATGTCTTAAGAACGAGAACTGAATGCTTTCTGGAACATATCGTAGGATTAAACTAGCTAATCCCATAATTAGCATTAAAAACAGACTGAATTTGACAACAGACTTGAGAGACTAGAAGAGAATTAAATGAGCAGAAAGGCGACCCAATGATGATTGAAGAAATTGACAAGAACTTGAAGAAGACCAAACCAGACAAGATTGTAAAAAGATGCTATTATTGCAATTCAGAGCAACACTTGTGAAGAAAATGCAAGGAATTCCTGAGCTTCAAGAACCAATACTGGGAAAAATAGAGAAAGCAATAAGCACAGAAAAAAAGGCTAGACAATTGCAGCAGAGGAGAATAAAAGAAAGACTATGAATGACGGAAATTGGAACCATTTATAAGAAGAAACTTTCGCGGAACGCAAGATGGAACTAGCCATAACAAGATTAAGCGAATTTGAGAGGGGAAACTTTTAAACTTTTTGATTTAATCCCGGAGCAATCCGGTGATTGGCGGGAAGAGGTGAAATTCCTCAAAAATCGCCTAACTTAATATTAATCTATAATCTATAAATAATCTTTAAAAAGTAAGTAATGCTAAGATGTTTTATTAGATTTTGGTTTTTTACTAGGAAACTGAATTAATAAATAATTTACAATAAGGTAAGCATGCTATAGAAATAAATAAAAAAGAAAAATTAATAAAATCATTAGTTAGTGATTAATTAGTTAATATCATTTATACCCATTCATAAAAATTAATATGAACTTAATTATAAATGAATTTTAGCAAAAATAATTAATTATTTATTTATTTAGATTTAAAAGCAAATAACAAATATCTAAATTTTATTTTAATTTTGCAAAATTAAAATCTAACTAAATGAAGATATTTTTTAATCTCTAAATAATAGATATTTTTTGCTTTATTTAAATCGAAGTTAAAGAGTATTTTATAAAAGTAGTGGAAATCAAAAGCAAAAGAAAATAATTTTTTATCTTTTTTAATTTAATTTCAAAATTTTTTTAATTAATGTAATGCTTTCTATTTTAAAATAAAATATACAATTTTTCGAGATTTCGAAAACTTCGAATTTCATAATTTTAAATATCTTAAGAGCTTTTAAAAATTAACTCTTAGTTAAATTTCGAAATTAAAAGCTATTCGATAACTATTGCTTGATAAATTCTTCCATAAAGATTAAACACCTTAACTAACACTTTTTAGTTAGTCTATAATAAAGATAATTTATTTATTGTTTATCTTAACTCTTTGCTATGATTAACTTTTATTACTTATCATTGCTTTATAGTTACTTTTAAATAGAGATATTTAAATTTCTAGACTTTACTTAGCTTAAATTTTGAATGTAGAGACTTTTAAGTATAAAGATTTAAAAATAATAGTAAAGCTTAAAAATAAAAATAGAAGTTAAACTTGATAATTGATTAATAGCATATAACTAAAATAAGTTAAGCATTATTTAAGCAAAATTAATAATTTAGTCACTTTTTAAAATAAATTTTATAAATCTAAACAGAAAATGCATATTATTTAAGTCTTTAGTTTACATCTTAAAATTAAACATTCTATCAATATCTAGAAATTAAAGCTAAATTAGATAAGAGTTATATAAATAAGCCTATTAACAAGTTCATCACAAGCTTGTATTAATGGTGGATATCTTCTATTCTTATTACTATTAAAGGTATCAAAAGTTACAAGCTTCTTTAAGTCTAAAAGATAAATTATTCTTAAAGAAAAAAATTAAATTTTCTAGTGATATTTTGACTGTTCCTAGATATTTATGAGTGGTTCTAGTATTAATAATTAGTCAGCTAGATTATAACAAAACTTTATTATTTTATTGTTTAAATTTATTAAATAATATACCTTTAAATTAGCTTAAATCTATCATAGTACATTCTTTCTTAATTTCAATAAGAGCTATAAATTCTTTTTAATTTATAAAATACCTTAAGCTATAAATTTCTAGGCTATTTAATATATTTAAGAGCATTAACTATCTTCCTATTAACTAGTTTATTAATAAATGTAATTAAGAATTTACTATGTAGAGAATAATCTTTATAAATAGGATCTTATAATCACTTTGTTCAAATATTACCTAGTTTCCTATTTTTATTTCTTAAGCAGCTGTCTTTATACTTTTAATCTTTAAATTATTTTTCAGTTAATATCAGTTTTAAAGATTTAGAATCTTAACTTAATCTCAATTTGATGAAAAGTCAGATTATCAAATATTAAAAAAATTAGAAGTTGAGAAAGTTGATAAAAGAGATTCAAAAGGATCATCTTATACTGCTTAAGAAATAAAAAAGAAGTAATCTTAAACTTCAATCATGTAAATCAATTAAAAGAAGAAGAAGAGATATAACTTAAAAAGGGCTATTTGATAAGTAGAAACAAATATAACTAAAAAGATATAATTAAGCTAATCTTTAAAATTTGAAGAGTAATAAGTTAACTTTTAATAAAGAAATAATCTTAATTATTACAACTTTTCAAGCATATAGCCTGGTTAAGCATGAAATATACTCTAATTTATTTTTAATTATTTAGACCATTAAAGTTTGGTTAAACTTATCTAAAATAAGCTTGCTTTTATTATTTAATAATGGAGCATATAAACATACCAGAGAAGCATTTTTACACTTAAAATATCCTTTCATATGTTAAAACAAATAAATGCTTAATATTTGAAGTTTGTCTTATTAATGAGCATCTGGCCATGTAAAGATTGAATGAAAACTAAAAATTAATCTTAATTAGACTATTTATCCTAAATTATTTGATCTATATAACTAAAATTATTTCTTCGATACTTCTTAAACAGTATAAAAGAGTAAGCAAATAATTAATGAAATCTCATGTTATAGCAGAACTCTTATAAAGATTTTTCTCATAGGTATGCTTTTAATTGAAATTAGTCAATTGTTGTGTATTTGAAGATATTCGTGAAAGATTTATAAAATGAATAAATGACAATTAAATGAGTTATAATAAATAAGATGGTTATTAGTAATAATTAGTCTTTATTTGAGTGAATATCTTAGATCTATATTGCTTTTATTAATTTGTTATATTTTAGTAATTAATAATTGAATACATTGCTATTTATTAGGAGAGTGCTGGCTATTATGATTTAATGAAAAGGATAGAAACTATAATTGAAAAATTTATATTTATTGGCTACTTTTATTAATTAATGTAAAGTTGGTAAGTTGTAATAAAGTAGCCCATTAATTTAAAATGAAATAGATATTGAAGCGATGATTCCTTCTTATAACTTATAAACAATAAACTTATATAAATATATTAATTTTTAAGGTTTGCATAAATAATTATTATAGATAAATCTTCTAAATTACTATATTAATGGATGCAGAATAAACAGAATCAAGTGTATATTTTCTATTTCTCCCTTTAATTCTTAATATTTACTCAATTCTATGTCTTTTTAAATCTTTAGTTGCAAAAAGAGTTAAATAATTGCTTTATTTTCTAGATAAAATACAAAATAAAGAGTAAATAGACTCTTCTTACTTACTGAGAGCTTAATTATTAGAAGAATCTAATATTTAATTAAAGACTTAGCAAGGGTAATAGTAATAAAATACAGTCTAGGTTTAATAAGATGCTTTGTTTAGATAGTGCAAAGCAAAAGTTAGATATCTATTAAACAATTCATAATTTTAAAGTTTAGATTAAGTTTACTGAATTAATATTAATTTACTATTTAAAATCCTTTTGTTCATTTATATCTCTTTATTCAATCTAGCTTTGTAAAATTAAATGCAGTTGGCTATTAGAACATAATCGATGTAAATTATTTCTATATAATAATAGATTAATTACAAGATAAAACAAATCTTCCTTTTTATTCTACCAGTCAAGTTATATTTCTATATCTATTCAATATTGCTTTTCTAGCATCAACTTTACCATCTACATAACCAACTATTTAAGAAACAAAAATTATATATCATAATAAATTAAGAAAGAAAAAGAAGTATTAATATGTTAAACGCTCTATACAAAATCATTTTATATGTAAAGTTTTAATTTAGGAAATTAATTTGGAATGAATGTCTCAAATAAGCAAATCTATTGTTCTAAATTATATATCTCTCTTTTTAAATGTGTTAAATAGAACTACTCTTAAGTTTAAAGCTATCATATGAAATATACCAAGCTATTTTTATAAATCTGAAGCAACCTCAATATTAAGTTTCTATCTATCTAATTTTATTTATAGGGATATTTACAAACTAGAGCAATTTAATTAAATTTGTTTCTTAAGGAATATTTCATAGAAATCCTAATATTTATATTTAAAAACAAATGAGCTTAATATATCATATAGTAGCATCATAGCAGATGCTTAAATTTATGATTAATAGTTTATCATTAAATTTAAAATCATTACAATGTAATCAATAGCTAATGTTTATGATATAATGTGCGTGATTACTTTATTTAAATACCAGTCAATCTCATTTAATTATAAAATGATTTATCCCGAGGACTCTTTAAACATACCTAAAGAAGACTCATAAGAGGTAGAAAATGTTGCAAATCTTTTGTAACAAGAGAACGAAAGAAGAAGTAAATAGACTGAAGAGTTTAAATAAACTGAAAATCCTTAAGAATAATAGAATTTATAAGTTCTTCCAGTTTCTCCTAAAACTATAAGATAAAGTGGAATAGGAATTGAGCTTTATTTCGATTGAGTAAAGTGATTAATTTTCGTTTTTGCTATTTTAAGTTGCATAAGTATAGGAAAAATTTATTTGAACTATAAAGGAAAAGGCTATTAAAAAAATGAGGCAGGAATTTTAGAATCTCTTACGATTGGAAATCTTGACACTGGAAAAAAGATATTAAATTTTTGGATTTTCGATGAAAATTACACAAAACAATAAAATTTGAAAGGAAAGTCTAGTAAATATACTTATAAGTGATATAAGCTACGAGGAATAGAAATTGAAAATGTAAAAGGTTCTTTAGACAAAGATTAACAGCAATAGTTATATGAGTAAGATATCTTAAACTAAACAAAATTGAGAAACTTATAAGAAGGATTACTAGACTTTGCTTAGTGCATAGTATTTCTAGTTTTCTTATTTTTTTACTGACTAAAAACGAAAAAAAGATTAAAACGATTTAAGTTATAAGGGACTAGAGTAGGAAAATATAGTATTGAAATAAGAGGATTACCACAGCAAGGAATAAGTGAAAAAGAAATTAGAGATTTCTTTAAAAAATATGGACAAATTAATGAAATAGTAATAGGAAGAAAGAATTAAAACTTATCTTTTTATATATAATGTTATGATGATGTTGAGAAATTATAAATAAAAATAATAAAGTAAGATATTTAAAACTAACTTTAATCAAAGAGAAAATAAAATAACAAACTAGAATAAAAACTAAATAAAATTCTAAATGAAGTAAAATCAACTTCTTTGAAAGAATAAGATGAAGAATAAGAAATAGTAAAAGTGTTCATTATTTTTGAGCATGTTCAATCGTAAATCAAATGTATAAACGATTATAGAGAAACTTAATATTTTCCATAAATGTAACCTAAAGAAATTTAATGGAATCAAAATTAACCTCTTATTGTAAAAGAAGCATAAGAACCTTCTTAGATATGTTGGGAAAATTTTGAAATATTTTATTGGGAATAAAAATTATAATCGTTATATATATCACTTATTTCAGGAGTTATAATAGGTATCTCCTTACTTTTAATTTGATCAATTAGTAAAGCCGAAAATATGAATTTTCCAACTTAAACAGAATGTGAGTAATATTATATTGCTGTAAATAGAAACATTTTAAAGGATAGTAAAATAAAAATTTAAGACTTGTAGAAAGAATATGCTAAAGAAACTTATTAATACGATACTTCTTCTAAAGGATATTATTGCTGATGCTATTAATAAGATGTTTATGATATTTTGAAAGGTTAATCTGATGAAGCTAAGTTTTGTAACAATTTTAGAGAAGACTTATTAAAGCATTGAGCTATTTAAATAGGAATAGGTTTAGTAATAGTTTTTTGGAACAAAGTTATAATTTTAAGTTTGAAGAAAATAAACAGAGCAGAAAGGCAGCATGAATAAGTTGAAACTTAAAAAATCTTATGATAAAGGATGTTTATATTTTAGTTTTTCAACTATGCATTTACTATTATGGTAATAGATTAACTTTATAGGGAAATATTTATAAGATACTGATATATTGAAGTTGGAAAAGGAATAACTATAACTATGATTGTGGCATCAGTTATTCCTAATTTACTTAAAGTTATTCTGAAACCTTTCAAACTATTTATAGCAAAGTGAAAATCTAAAGATAGTATTAATTTAACTTAAAATAGCCAACTAAATGGTCCTGAATTTGATTTATCATAATAAAGTGCATTTATATGTGCAATAGTTTTTACTTCCTTAGTTTATTCTTCAGGTATTCCTTTGATTATAATAATATCTACTTTTACTCTTATTATTGCATATTTATCAGATAAATATTTATTGCTTACTTTCTATAAGAAAATATAAAAATATTCATTTAATATACACATTAGTATCCAAAATTTGATACCTTATGCTTTGATAGCACATGCAATAGTAGGAATTTTTATTTTTGGAAACAGTGAAATATTTCCTAAGGGATATTAAACTTGCTTAAATGAATTTGAAGACAGATGCTACTGATATAATTATGTTCTTGGATTTTCAAAAAAAGACTTTGTAATGGATGATTAATAAAAAACTTGCAGTTACTCATGTTTAGAATATTTTTCAAAAAATGGTAGATGTGATTAATAATGTAACATTGAATAATGTAATTTTGATAATTGAGATTGCTAATGTCCAATAGCATGCGATTAAATATTATTAGGTGATTAATTATGTGATTAATAATGTAATTTATAATAATGTAACTGAGATAATTTTGACTGCATGTGTTCTCTAAATTGTAGAAAATAAAATATAGGTAATGGAGTGTGTAACTAAGAGTGTAACATTGAATAATGTAACTTCGATAATGGTGATTGTTTATGTCCATCATCTTGTACTTAAGACTTGTTATAAAATGAGAAATGTGATGAAGAATGTAATTTTGAAGTCTGTAATTATGACAATTAAAATTGTCTTTGCCATTATAATTGTACTGCCTAAATTTCAGGAAATTTTTTATGTGATTCAGAGTGTAATGTAGAATAATGCAACTATGATAATTGAGAATGCTTATGTAAATAAAGTTGCATTTAAGAATTGTGATGGAATGGAAAATGTGATGAAGAGTGTGATTTTTATAGTTGTGATTATGATAACTGGGAATGTGCCTGCTCATGAAATTGTCCAAAATTATGGCAGGGTGATGGAATATGCTAAAGTAATTGCAATTTAGAATAATGCAATTATGATAATTGAGATTGCTAATGTCCTTCATAATGTAATTAATTATTATTAGGAAATGGAGAATGTGATGAAAGTTGTAATATAAATGAATGTAATTGAGATAATTTCGATTGCTAGTGCTAGATGGATTGTAAGAATGAGTACTTAGGAGATGGATATTGTGATGCGACATGTAATATGAAATAATGTAGTTACGATAAAGGAGATTGTAATTGTCCATAATCTTGTACTTAAGATTTGAGAGAAAATGAAAAATGTGACGAAGAGTGCAACTTTAAATATTGTAATTATGATAATTGAAAATGTGCATGTGCATAATATTGCGCAAATAAATAGCAAGGTGATGGATTTTGTGATTATGAATGTGATGTTGAAGAATGTGAATGAGATAATTGAGATTGCAAATGCCCATATTTTTGTGATCTTTCCTAAATTGGAAATGGATAGTGTAACGAAGAATGTAACTATGCTGGATGTTACTTCGATTATTAGGAATGTGTCTGTCAAGAATGATGTCCATCTTACATGAGAGGTGATTAAGTATGTAATGAAAATTGTAATATATCTATATGTGACTATGATAACTGAGACTGTTTATGTCCATAAAACTGTACTTAAGAATTATAGTAGAATGGAAAATGCGATGAAGAATGTAATTTTAAAGGTTGTGATTTTGACAACTGAGATTGCACATGTGTATAAGGATGCTAGAATAATTTTTTAGAAAATGGATATTGCGAAAATGCTTGCAATTTAGAATAGTGCAATTATGATAGTTTTGATTGTTGATGTTCATAAACATGTATTAAATTTTTAATAGGAAATAATATATGTGAAGACGTTTGCAATAATTAATAATGTAATTTTGACGGATTTGACTGTGGATGCTTAGTAGGTTGTAAAAAAGAAAAATTAGGAAACAGAATATGTGATATTGAATGCAATGTTGATTTGTGTAATTATGATAATGGAGATTGCTAATGCTCTGAATTTTGCAGATAAGATTTAAGAGAAAATGAAAAATGTGACGAGGAATGTAATGTTATAGATTGTGATTATGACAATTGAATATGTACTTGTGCAAAGTATTGTCCAGATGATTATTTAAATAATGAAAAATGCAACTTTGAATGTAATGTAGAATAATGCTAGTGAGACAATTGATAATGTGTTTGCCCAGATCTATGCGACATTTCTTTGATGGGAAATGGATAATGTAATGCGGAATGCAATTATGCTGTATGTAATTATGATTTATATGATTGTAGTTGCTCGATAGGATGTTATCCTTGATTATTAGGAAATAATTATTGCGATTCATAATGTAATGTAGAATAATGTAATTATGATAATTGAGATTGCTTATGTCCATAAAACTGTACATAGGAATTGCATTAGAATGGAAAATGTGATGAAGAATGTAATTTTAAAAGTTGTGATTATGACAATTGAGATTGCACATGTGCCTAAGGTTGCTCAAGCAGCTTTTTAAATAATCTCCTTTGTGATAGTGTGTGTAATAGAGAATAGTGCAATTGAGATAATGGTGATTGCTAATGTTCTAAAGCTTGCAATTTATTTAAATTAGGAGATTAAAATTGTGATTTCTAATGCAATATTTTATAATGTAACTATGATAATTAAGATTGTTTTTGCTCTAAAGAATGTTCATTTAATTTATAGAATGATCAACTATGTCAAGATGAATGTAATAATTAATAATGCTTATGAGATAATTGAAGTTGTTTGTGCTCTTAAAATTGTACTTTAGATTAAAAACATAATGAAAAATGTGATACTGAGTGTAATTTTAAAGGCTGTAACTATGATAATTGAATTTGTACTTGTGCAATAGAATGTCCAAATGATTATTTAGGTAATTAGATATGTGATAACTAATGTAATAATGAATAATGTAATTATGATAATGGAGATTGCAATTGTCCTTTAACATGTACTTAAGATATGCTAGATAATGAAAAATGTGATAAAGAATGTGATCTAAATGATTGTAATTGGGATAATTTTAATTGTAGATGTGCAAAAGATTGTCCATATTATCTCTTATTAAATGGATTATGTGATTTAGAATGTAATGTTGAGTAATGTAATTATGATGATTGAGATTGCCAATGTTCACCAAATTGTGTTACAAACCTGTTATAAAATAATAAATGTGACACAGAATGCAATTCATTATCCTGTAAATATGATAATTGGGATTGCCTTTGTGTGGTAGGATGTACAAATGAGTTGCTAGATAATGGAATATGTAACAATGAATGTAATTTTCAACTATGTAACTACGATTAAGGAGATTGTCTCTGCTTATAGTAATGTGATTAATCTTTATTAGGGAACGGAAAATGTGATTAGCAATGCAATTTTAAAGATTGCAATTATGATAATTTTGATTGTAGATGTGCACTTTATTGTCCCGTATTTTGACTAGGTGATTCTTAGTGTGACAAAGCATGTAATTTTGAGTAATGCAATTGAGATTAAGAAGATTGTATCTGTCCAACATCTTGTAATTAAACTTGGCTAGGAAATGGAATTTGTGATTAATAATGTAATAATGAACTTTGTAATTATGATAATTGGGATTGTAGATGCAACGAGTAATGTACTTTCGATATGTTAGGGAATGGAAACTGTGATTTTTAATGTAATAATGATTAATGCAATTATGATAGCGGTGACTGTTAATGTTCTACGGAATGCATTTTAAAATAAGGAGATGGAGTTTGTGATCTCTTATGTGATAACTACAAATGCAATTATGATGGTTAAGATTGTTGATGTTCTATTGCATGTCACTTTTTATTTTTGAATAATGGATTTTGTAATCCTGAATGCTATAATTAATAATGTAAATATGATGAAGGAGATTGTTTGTGTCCTTATGAATGCTAAATACTATCTTTAAACTAATAATGTGATTCGAATTGTAGTTAAATTGGTTGTAACTTCGATTCTTATTAATGTGAGTGTTCTATTGGATGTAATGCTACGTCGTTGGGAAATGGTAAATGTGATTTATATTGCTTAACTTAAGAATGCTATTATGACTATGGAGATTGCGAATGCTCTGAATAATGCTAAGCTTATTACTTAGGGGATGGATATTGTGATATTCAATGTGATGTAGAAAGATGTAATTATGATTATGGAGATTGTGAGTGTTCTACTGGTTGTGATTTAAGTTAGTTATAAAATGGAGTTTGTGATTTTTATTGTAAAGATGAAAAGAATTGTAAATATGATTATCTAGATTGCTTGAACTAAACTTTTGAAATGCTTCCTTCTACTTATAAATGTTCTTAAGATTGCTCTATAAATTGAATAAATGATGGATTATGTGATTATAGCTGTTATAACTTCGAATGCTTTTATGATGGAGAAGATTGTAGTTTTTAAAATAGAAGTTAAAGCACTTGCAACTGTAATTAATAGTTAAGAAATAATAAAAAGTGTGATAAATAATGCTTAAACAAAGAGTGCTAATATGATTGGCCTGACTGTCAATATGTATAATGTAGTGAAAATTGTTATTGATCATGAGTTTATGATGGAGAGTGTGATGTTTCTTGTAATGTAGCAGAATGTGATTTTGATGGAGGAGACTGTGAAAATGTTGATTAAGATGAGTAATAAAATAAATTAGTAAATGATGAAAAATGTGAATAGAAAGGATGTCCTAAGTATTGATTAGGAGATAGAATATGTGATTAGAAATGTAACATTCCAGAATGTAATAAAGATGATGGAGATTGTAGTAATTGTACTTGTGCTAGTTAACTATTAGGAAATAAGAAATGTGATTAATAATGCTTTAATATAGATTGTAAGTTTGATAAAGGAGATTGTGATGGTTAACTTACTTACTTAACAGATTGCGCTTAAAAGGGATGTATTCAACAACATTTTAATAACTTAATTTGTGATTTTGAATGTAATATTAAAGAGTGTAACTATGATAACCTTGAATGTTTAGACTGAAAAATAAAAGTTTAATAATAGAAATGCTTAAATACAGGATGTCAGTTTCTATCATTTATATAAAATGGAGTATGCGATTAAAAATGTAACAATGAGGAATGTAAATATGATGGAGGAGATTGTGAATAAGACGCAATAAAATACCAAAAGAAATGTAAATTTACAAATCTTTAGAGATGTGTGCAAACCAACTCATTTTATGACAAGTTAAACTTTAGTTCAGGAATTCTAATGTGTATTTTAATAGCTCTTGTTCTACTATTACTACTAATTAAGTACATTTATAATGAAATGAGTTGGAAATAAATAGTAAAATCAATTGATTAGCAAAAATTAAAGAGTTATTCTGAAGGTAAGTTTTTAATATAGTAAAATAAGAAATAGGAAATTAAGAGTTGATTTCTTACAAAATGGAACTAAATCCTAAGTATTTGAAAATTATAAAGTTTGTAAATGAAACTAAAAATCAATTTTCATAATTTCAAAGTTAAGAATTTTCTTTTTAAGATAATAGCAAAGTTTATTCATCATAAAAAACGACTTTATAATAAGATAAAGAAGTAAGTAAAGCAATAGATACCCAAGAAGATAAGAAAGAGTTTTACTTTGATAAAGCATAATTTTCTCGAAAGCAAGACAAAAAAATATAATCAGAAAACTATTAATCTGCAAATTAACCATTAAGCTAAAATGATCAAAAATTTAGAGAGAAAATCGAAATAGATGATGAAAGTGAGAAGGAATATCTAATAATAGTAGAAAAAGAAGAAGTTTAAGAAAAGTAAGTATGAGGAAAAGCTAAATACACTTTATAAATAATTATTACTTTAACTTTAAAATTAGCAATAAATATTAAAACTTTTTTAATTTTACTTAATATATAATTTAAAGCTGTCAAACATAGTATTAGTTAATTACGTTATCAAAAGCATATGTAAAATATTTATAAATTTATAGATACTTTTGTCTTAAAAGTTATATTCTTTTTATTGTAAAAGTAAAATCGTATTAAGCATTAATAATTTTAGATCTAATACATTTTATTAAAATCTCAACTAAAGATTTTTTAGATAAAGTTTTATTAATTATAGAGTTTATCAAAATCAAAAGAACTAATCTTATTAAAATAATTCTATTATAAAATCCTATAAATTTGCCTAATCACTATAAATAACAGTGTTTCCCTTAATAATCTTTATTTGCATTAGGTATGTTTTTGAGTTAAATAGAAGGTAGTTGTTATTATATTAATAATAAAGTATTAATTAATATATTATATAAAGGATTTAATACCAAAGCTTTATAGATATATTTATATGTCTTTTTTTTTAATGCTACGCATTTTTTATGGAGCTTGAAACTTTTAAAATAATTATATAATTTTGCTTAGTTTTGTGGTTTATATATTATATAGTAAAATAAACTAAAACAATAATATAAATGAAAAACATTTGAGAATAGTTTAACCTTACTTATGTAAATGTGAAAAACGTTAAGTTATTTTCAGATGTTTAGTGTCTAATTAGTTAAATAGAACAAAAAATTATAAAGAACTAGTTTTAAGCTAAAAGTAATTAGATTAAGTACAAATTTAGATTATTTAACTTTTAGAACATAAATTAAGTGCTTTTGTAGTTAATTGATATTGCTTATCAGAATTAAAGTTTTCAACCAAATATTAAGCTTAATATTCTTTAAAGAACACGTGAAGAAGATGATATAATAATTCCATTGGGAAAACGTATAATCAAATATAATATAAAAAGAGTGTGATAGAATCTTATGTTACTTCAATCTACTTACCTATAACTTTAAAAATTTATTAAATCAGAACCTTGAAGATGTCCCTAGTATGAAATGTGTAATATATAGATATGTTAAATTTAATTAAGATTTAAAATAAGGAACTGTAGATAGTTTGAAATTAAAATAAATATAGATTGAAAACTTCAAAAAATATACGACCCAAGTAATATATATTTTGATACAATACTTTCGATAATATCCTGATTATGGAAAATGATTAGTACATATTTAAGTCAATCAACAAGGATAAAAGAATATTAGCATTTATAAATGAACTACGGCAGGATCTGAGAATTTAGAAAAGATTAATAAATTAGTAAAAAAGATGGGATATATAAAATTTAAAAAAATATATAGTAGAATATAAAGTCCTTATCGGAGATAATAATATAGATGTTTTATCAATAAATAAAACCTGGTAAAAAGACGAATTTCCTCCGAAAATAATAAACGGATATAGAATATATTTTAAAAACTCAGAAAAAGATGTCTAGTAGTAGGAGAATAATTGAATAATATAGAAGTGCAAATAGAAAAGACAAATTATAAATTATAATAAATTTTATATTTTATCTTATTTTAATTTATTTCCTTTCATTCTTTTTATGTTAAAAGAAGAGAAAAATGTTGATTAAATTAATTTAAAAGAATAAATTATTTATTAAACATTTTTATCTTTTGTTTTTTCTAATTTGTTTAAAGGTTTATGAACACTAGAAATGTAAATTATTTATAAAGAATATAAGTATTTACTAAGAATTTCAAAAAATATCTAAGTTAACTATTGAAAATACCTATTCTATATAAAGGATTTTAGATTATTGTAATTTTTATACTTTTAGTAATATCTTTTTAAATAATTATTTTACGTTACTTTTAAAAGAAGATTAGATAAATCTATCTTCTATAATAAAATGAAATAATAAAACGTATAAAATTTAAATTATTAATCATTTATAAAATTAGTTAAGCAAATAATATAATTTATTTCAGAATTTTAGAAATTCAACCTTTTAATTTTTATTTCTTTTTTAATATTCTTTAGTAAAAATTGTAATCATTTTCTTAATTTTTATTTCTTTTTTAATATTCTTTAGTAAAAATTGTAATCATTTTCTTAATTTTTATTTCTTTTTTAATATTCTTTAGTAAAAATTGTAATCATTTTCTTAATTTTTAGCATAAATTCAAAAGTTATTCTTTATAATTTTTATAAAATTTTTGTTGTAAATAAGTTTAAAAATCCTCCATTATTTAAAAAATTAAAATAAGAAATTTTAAGATTTAATTTTTTATTTAATTTTTAAAAAATTGAAATAAATAACTAGAATGAAATAACTAGCTTTTTTATTAGTTATGGCCAAATAAATAAATATCAACTTTATCTTTTATTTACTATTAATCTAACTTAAAGATATAAATCTAAATATAATTAAAAAAATACCAAAGTAAGTAACATCCTATTGATCCTTCCTTATTTATATTATAAACAAATTAGAAAATACTGTAAATGGAGTTTTTCTATTAAGCAATTAATATAATACGCAACAAAATTCATTTTCTAGTTTTGCTATTTCAATTTAAAATTAGTTAATTATAGAATAATTCTATTTCCATCTTTTTTATAATAAAATTTTAGAATTTTTTGAATAATATAAACTTAAATAATTTTAATATAACTTTTTTATAAACTTAATATATAAAAAACTAATTATTAGTAGATCCTTCTATATTTAGCAAAGAAAATTAATGATAATTAGTTTAGTTTGATGTTAGTGTACTTATAAATTTAAGCAAAGCTGCATGATTATATAGTTAAATTGATTTATGTAATTACTTATATTTATATATAAAAGGATATTTTACTTTAATCTTATTTTAAAAATTTTAAGTTATTTATGTTGCAGGAAATATTTCTCTAATTATTATAAATTAATATTTTCGTTTATTTTTTAGGATAAAAGATTTCAAAATACTATTTTAAAGAAAAAATAGATAATTAAATTATAGAAGATATTAGTCAAATCTGATTAAATAAATTTGGTTATATTTTTATTATATTAATGTGATTTCATGACTATTTTATTAAATCTAATAAATGTTAAATTTAATTTTTATAAAATATAAATATTTTTTCTAATATCAAGAGAAAAATTTATTTTAAGTTTATGAAGAACTAGAAAGGGATTTTCTACTAAATAAAATATATTTTCCATGTCTATTTGTATAATAATTAAGTATTTCCTTCTTATTCATCTTCAAGTTTAATAACTAATTAAATTTTAGATTCTTATAATATGAAATTTTATCTTTTATTTAAAATAAAAAAGATAAATATTATATTATTAAAGGTTATTTTTATTTTAAATAAAGTAGAATTTCAAATAAGAAAACATGAAAACATATTTTATTTCCATTAATTATAAATTTCCTTAAAAATGGAACAAATCTTAATTGATTAAGTTAACATAGATCTTTGTATCTCTAAAATGGTTTTATAAAATTTCATTTTACAACATGAAAATCAGCAAACATAATTAGAAAAATAATTTTAAAGCCATCCATACTAATAATTTGCTTTTTCTTATTTTTTTTAAATGTTTAACCTTCCTATTATCATAGATATCATTTTCTATTTTGGAATGTTCTAATTTTTAACATGATCATAATTTATTAAATATACAAATATTTGAATAACTTTTAATACATTCTTTTCTTATAGTATTTATATGGACGCTAATTTTGTTATTATCTCAGTTCTTAGACTGTGAAAAAAGCCTCTTTAGATTATGATGTTATCTATTTTTCATGATCTATATCTATTTTATAGCATTTAAAACTATGAAAATTTATTTCTCCTCAATCTTTTAGTTAGTTTAAATATCTATTTTTACTAATAATTGTTGCTTAATAAATCTTAATATAATACTAATGTTAATTAGGTAATTATTTATTTTTTCGTATATTGTATCTTAATTAATTCACATATTCATAATTTTAAACACTAGAACTGGTTATTATATTATAAAAGTACTGGTTTTTGATTATTAGTAAAATCTTAAGAGATAAAGTAATTTAATTCAAATACATTGCCTTTTTATTTTTTATTCATTTATTTAAAATTATCAGCATCATTTAAATTTAGATATTTACAACGCTATCTTCTTTTATAATGCTACCTCTATTATTTACTCTTAGCATTTCTTTACAATTGAAGCTATCTTTTGAGAAAAAAATAATAGTAAAAAATAAATGTCCAAGAATTTAAGTTTTATTTGTTCAATGAATTTCTCTATAAAAATAAGAACATTTTTCAGATAATTATACTAATAGTTTCTATATTTTTAGGCTATTAACTATATCTTTACTTTATTAATTTTTCCTTATTGTTTATGTAGATAAAAGTAATTGCTTTACAATTAAGTAATAATTAATGAATATTATTTTCTAGTTTATCCTAGAAAGAATTATTGAGTCACAGATCTGATACAAATATTCTTTATTATAGAGAAACCATCTTAAGTATCCATAATTATCTAACTATTTAAAAAGAAAGAGTCATCAAATATTTCTAGCAATATGTTTAGATATAATTATGAATGTCTTTTAGTGATTTAATATCAGTCTAGAGCGCAGTAAAAGATTAAAAGGAAAATTCTTAAATATTAAAGCAAAAAATGAAGTTATAAAATATAAAAATAGCTGTAATTACTAATTAAAAATAAAAAACATTACACTTACAAATTTGCTTGCAAGGATGAAAAATAAAATACAATAAGCTTAAAAAGTGATATATATCAAAAGATTTAGAGCAAATATAATTAAGAAATAAAGAGTTTAGCTTTTCTTCAGATTACTAAGTGTAATAACTCTAACTATTTACTTAATAAATATATACTAAAACTAGCATATTTTATAAATTTAGATAATTATAAGATTTAATATAACTCCATATATTTGATTTTTTCTTTTAACTAATTAAAATTTTAATAATTATATAAATATTCTAAATAGAAAGTAAGCAGCTAATTATTATATTAGAAAATACGAAAATATATTTAAATTTAGTTTGAAACATTCTACTATGAGAAAAACCTAAAAAAGAAGCAATAATTTTTAGTTAGTCAATATTAAAAAAATAAAACAAAAAATAATGTTTTGTTATTTATAAGCTAAGATTCTATTACTAAATATAATTTAAAATTTATAAATAAAAGATAAAAAACTCAGCTAAGGAATTATTTAATAAGAATAAGCAAGTTTAAAACAATAAATCTTAGTTAGT
The DNA here is from genome assembly GCA_946699065.1 of Loxodes magnus. NCBI lineage: Eukaryota > Ciliophora > Karyorelictea > Loxodida > Loxodidae > Loxodes > Loxodes magnus. Next base: position 411,225 of record CAMPDV010000076.1, on the reverse strand, counting down.
TCTTAAGAAGGAATAAATTTAATTTAATAAGAGATAGAATGAACTAATATGTTTAATATTATAATTTCTTTTATAAGTTAATGTAAAAGTATAATATCTCATACCTCTAAAATAAATGTTATTCATATATTAGATAACCATAAAATTATTTATTTTTACATTTATTTAGTTTAATATAGCTAAAAAATTAATATATCAGATCAAAATGGTAAAATTACATTAGAAAACAGCAAAATTTAAGTTTAAGATAAAAAATAGAAAAGCTTAATGCATATAAAATTAAATATTAGATTACACTTAATAAAAATTAAATTAAAGCAAAATAAAACAAAACAAAAGATTCATTGACTGTTCTTCTGAGTATCTATTACTTTCACCTAAGTTTTTATTTGGCTCAAGAGAGAAATAGGTTTAAATCTATAATTTGATGAAATGATTGTAATTCTAACTCTAGATTGAAACTGAAAATAAGCAGTTACAATTCATTTGGTTCTTTCTGCTGATTTAAAAGAGGGAAGAATACAAGATTTATTCTGTAATAAATCTTCAGACTAGGTAAAGATTAAATTTTTTGTTCAATTTACATTAGACAAAGAAATTAATTTGCTTAATCTATTTTAATTATATATATCTAGAATAAAATAAAAATTCTATATAAGTTCTTCAACTATAACATTTATACTATTAATTTTTTTTTTTATTTTTGAAGAATATAATAATAGAAAAACTTTTAAAAAATGCACTCTCATATATACCAATGCAAATAAAATTAAAAAATTGATAGAAATAAAATAATTTAATAAGTAATATTTCTTATATTAAGATATGCTTTAAAAAAGATATAAATTAGTTATAATCTTAAAGTCTTTCTCATTTTTTAATCTAATCTTCAAAATTCATGAATTCAAACTTAGATGAACTATTCTAAATTTCATTTTCTTTTCTTGATTTTGATAGCCCAGATTAAAAGATAAACAGCTCTATTTGATTATCATCTTGTTCTTCTTTATTTTCTTCAATTGATTCTAAATGAAATTTGTTAGCCTTTTAATGCTCAACTTATATTCCTTCTTTACTAAATTTTTTATGCTGAGAAACTAAATTTTCTTCCTTCTATTTTTTATCTACATCAACATCTTCAATGCTTTACTAGTTGATATTTTCAGCTTTAGTTACATCTAGTTCTGAAGTTTCTTCTTAGTTAGTTAAAAAGACAAAATGGTGGTAAAAATTAGTATATTTGTGAATAAAGATTTAGATTCTTTGTTATCAATAATCTTTAGGATTCTAATAGAAATGAGTAATATTTGATAAATATAGATTAACTAAACTAGTATTTTATAAGATGCATCATTCTACTTTCTTTAGAGTAATAATATCTTGGACTTATAGGAGTTAAAAAGGTATTTTATTATATTTGTTCTATTGGTTAGAATCATAGAACTGATGATGCTAATGTTAATGGTCTTAATTAGAAGATGGTTTGATTCTTAATATTAATCTTAGTTTGTTCTTTATTAACTATAGTTTGGTAATTTTATTTGATGATGGGTTTTCTCAATTCTAAATAACTTCTTGTAAGTTAATTTGCCTTTTTATAAACTTAAAGTTAAAATATCATTTGAGTGAGTTCTTAAGGAGATTATTGCCTAACTAAAGGAAAAGATAGTAAGTTCATAAGAAGATAAAATAACCATTAGATACGACTAGCAATAGAAATGCTATTATGTCTATTAAAGCATAACGCTCGCCTGAGTTAAAATAACTTCCCAAGTATAGAATAAAAGCTGAAATGACTAAATAATGAATTTCTAGTCTATTTAACTCCTCTTTTATAAAAGGTTGATACTTAAACTAAACTAAAATGCATACTATTAAAATGAAAGTTAAGCACCAAAACTAGAAGATAATAGTAGATTTCTATAGAAATATAAACACTGAGGAAATACCAAATGTTTAGTACATCTTTACAAACTCCCAGTAATAGAATTCTTATTTATATCCTATTGTTAAAAACCCTAGTTTTGATTTTATTTTATAGGAGTTAATTTATTTCTTGTTTTTATAAAGATAAACTATGATTATGAAGGGAATTAGAAAACAGTAAAATAATAACGAAGATAATCCTATTGTAACTGCAAACTTCTTATGATTCCCCTTTCAGCAACTTATATCACTATACTAGTTCAATACATAGTACCCTTCTGATATTTAGTAACAACTAAATACACTCAAAGTTGTTTAAATCAAGTTACTATAAATTTGAAAGAACGAAACACTCATTATAGTCAAGAAAATTGATTTATCAAACTTCCTTCATTTCACTAAAGATCATGATAAAAGAATTAAAAGAGAAAACAATAAAATAATGAAAGGAAATAAAATTGTCACTATAACTTTGCTATAATATCTATTTTCATTATCTTAGTCATAGCAATCAGAACTAAATACATTTTAGCTTACTGAAATGTATATTTAATTAACTTGGAATAACTTATCAAATATACTAGGCCAGTCAAAATTAAAATTCTATATTAGAGTAGAAAATTTCATATAGTTTGTTAGTATTTTGAAATAAACTCCATAAAGAGTACTTTCTTCTCTTGCTGATTTCAAAGTTTACTTAACTAAATAAAAAATGAAGCATATAAATACCAGAATAATAATTACAGCATAAACTATGGAAGTTTATTTGCTTATACATTTTTAACATTTATTTAATGAATCTTTTGCTCAATTTTTTTCACAAACATCACATAAGACTCCTTTATATCCTTCCTAGCAATTTCCTTATCAATTCATTTACTTTTTTAACTCTTCTCTTGCTTACTAAGTTGTAGTTTATAAATATTTAGTTATAAATAAATTGCTGACAGTTGTTCCTAAACAAGCTGATGGGTTAGGACATTTATGAATAATATCAGTATCAAAACTTTCTCTTCAATAACCTTAGTTTGGAGTAATCAAATCTGCTCCTAAGCATTTTGCTCCTTCGATGCATTCTTTACATCTTTCATCCTTAACCCTTAAAGTATATTATCCATAGAAACAATTTAAGCACTGCTTATTATCTACTAACACTTATCCTTCTAGACACTTTGTTAATAATACTTCCATTCTTATTGTTTTAGTCATATTATTACCTTAAGGTAAATTATTTAAGTCAATAGCATTTGTTTCGAGCTATAAATGAACAAAGCTATCAGGAATACCTTTTATGCTAATATCCTTTATATCATATTTACCATATACAGCTTTTAATGTAGTTTTGCCTGATATTTCAGCATCATCAGAGGAAATAGTGACTATTGAATAATTATCAGTTTTAACTATTTATCCAAATAAATCAGTAATAAGCATTACATTTTCTTAAATAGGGAAGCCAGGCAAATGAGTCACTAATAATCTGTCAGAATTATTTTATACGCAATGATCTAATATTTCATTAATTGAAGCATTACTCAGTTTATATGCAAAAGAAGCAATATCATTACCATAAAATGCTTTGTTGTTTTTAAATAATTCGCATATTTCTCTGCTCCATATATCTGGAATAAAAATAGGTATAACACCTTGGAATGAAATTGCTCCTCCTTCTCCCATTTTATTTAGAATTTGGTTGCTAACAAATAAACTATTTTCTATTTTATACTCACAACTTTACTACTAATCACAAACTAACCTTAAAGCTGCTCCTTTTGTAATCACATCTTTTAGTCCTATTATTGTATTGTTTTCAAATATATTCTAATAGAAGGTAACATTACCATTTAAACAATACCCAACTCCTCCACTTAGCTAAGTAGTACAGAATGCAAAGATATTATTAGATATGAAGTAATTATATTACAACTTGTCATTTATTATAGCAAAGCATGAACCTTATTTTGACTATTAATATAAGCATTTGCAACCTATTATGTTCATTTCTGAGTTATGCGAATAAACTCCTGATCCTCAAGTAACTTCACTTACTCCATAAATAAATTATGTAGCGGAAAGATTCAAAAAGCTACTATCTTCAATAGTTAAAGCAGTATTAAAGTAATTGTCTATAATACATTTATCCATCTACATTTAAGACTTCAATATATAGGCAACTGATCCATAACTTTAGGCTTCTATATTCTAAAATTAAGAGTTCTAAATATTTAATGAAGAATCAAATGCATAAATTACTCCTCCTTATTATTTAGCTTTAATATGTTTAAAGCTTACTAAGTTTATGTCTAATCTAGATTATGATGCATAAATTGCTCCTCCTTAGTCTCCTTAGCTATTTTAAAATTATGAGTTAGTAATTTTTATTATAGACTATAGCTCTCCAAATATATAAGCACCTTTATTTCCGGTTTAAGCTTCAAAAATAGATTAATTAATGAGCACTGAGGACCTTTGGGCATAAATTCCCGAAGTTATAGATTAAAGTTAATTTTTATTAATCTAGCTTTATTAAATGTTTATACTACTTTGTTAAATATAAATCAAAGCAGTTTTTCCATTATTGCTATAAATTTATGTATTTTAGATATAGCTTCAATTATATTAATTCAATAAGCTTATAATTCCTACTATTGAACCTTTATTCTCAAAAACTCTGCTATTTTATATTCAAAACTAAGAATTCTCAGAATAAAGAAAAGCTCCTTCTTTTGCTAAACTACCCTATACCTCTGAATTCTTCATCCAAAATTTACTTTATAGATCTAACAGTCCAACTCCACCTTTATTTATTGCTTAATTTCTTATACATTAGATTTAAAAGAAATTTAAGTTAGTAATTTAGATATAAAATACTGCTCCTTCGTCTGCTTTGTTGTCTGTGAAGTTAGAATTGATAACTGTAATGTCACAATAATCTGATTCTATAATACCTCCTACTATACCTATATTATCAAAGCTAATTGTTCTTTCTATCAATACATCTACTAAAGAAAAAGAAAACACTGCTCCTTTAGAAGCCTAATTTTAGGAGAAGATGCAATTTTAGATGAATATATTATCAAGACTTGCACTGATAACTCCTCCTCTACTTTATGCTTAGTTGGCATGGAATAAAATTTCTGATATTTAATACTCTGAAAGCTATGAATAGATAGAAGCGCCTTTCATAGCTTTGTTATGCATAAAGGTTGATTTAGTAACTTAGCCTTTTATTTAGTTCAAATTAACCATAAAACCATTTATAGCTTAATTTTCTGATATAGAACAGTTAACTAATTGAAATAGCTTATTAGAAGCTTCTACTAAAGATCCACTAAGCATTTCATTTGCCTCTAGTTAGCATGAATAAATGTCTAAGTTAGCATTTTTAGTTTCGATAATACTATGATCAGCTTAGTTAGCTATAAATTAACTTTGCTATAGAAAAATATAATCTAAAAATGATGCTTGAACTATTGAAAATGCTTGGTCTTTATAAAATTAACATTCTCTAATTTATAAAACTCCACAATTTGAAACTTCAATAGAGGCTCCAAATTAAGAAGTGTTATTGTAAAATTAGCTTTAGTTAACCTATATCATTTGTATTTACGTTAAGTATAAGCAAGAACCTCGGGTACCTTTATTTTAACTAGCTTTTATATTTAGTAAACTTAATTTTCCTTTTTCTTAGTAAATAACACCTCCTGTATCTTTAGCTATGTTTTAGGAGCATTAAGTATTCTATATTTCTAAATCTGTAAAAGTGCTATAAATGAAAGCTCCTTTGTTTGCTTTGTTATTTTAAGCAACATTATGCTAAATAGTTATTTACGATTAATCAAAGTATAACCCTCCACTACTATAAGCTTCATTTTAGAAGAAATTAGAATTTTCTATGTTTATTTGCTGCTTATAGAAGTATCCAATGCTTGCTTAGTCAGCTTGATTAAGAATATATGTATTATTTCTATTTTCTTCTCATTTAAACAGTTTATCTGAATATATTACGAATACTCCTCCCTAATACAAAGCTATGTTGCCATAGAATACATTATTCTATAATATCTTAAACGTAGTTTAGAAGAAATAGCCAAACCCTCCATTAAAGCCTATATTATTACTACAATGTGAGTTTCTTATCTCATTTAAAATAGACTCTTCAGCAAATATACCTCCTCCATAATATTTAGCTTTGCTCTTTTCTATTTAGCAATTATCTATTAGTGATATATTAGAACCATCTGAGTATAGAAATCCTCCACTTGTTGCATTGCTTATAGAAGAAAAAATATAAGTTAATTAAGTTAAGTTAGAATATAGAATATAAAAGACTCCTCCATTAAGATAAGCATCATTAGATTCAAGAGTGCTATTTTCTATTAATAATATCTAAGAACTTTCTAAATATAAAAATCCACCAATAAAAGCTTTGCTTTATTAACAAGTAATATCTTTAATTATATCGATATTACTATTTTAAATACACATTGTACCCCCATTATAGCTAGCTTCATTCTCCTGTAATACCAAATTTTCCATCATTTAGATAAAAGAATACTTCATAAAAAGAAATCCTCCATAATCAGCTTTATTGCTGTAAGATAATATATTTCTTATATGCATTATACTAGACCTCTCAATATAAATAGCTCCACCAAATTATTATTAAAGTGAATTAAACTTTAGTTATTCCATTGAAAATACTTTAGATCTATAAATACTTATAAATCCTCCTTAGCACCCAAAGTTTTTAGTAAGTTCAATATTTTTAATGTATGTTATCTAAGAGTCGCTTATTTAAATTACTCTACCTAAAGTTCCAATTTGATAATCTTCTAACATGCAGTCTTAAATTGTAATTATAGTAGATTTATCAATATAAGAAAATACACCATCAAAACCTTTAACTTTAATAGAGGTAAAATTACAAATTATGTCTATTTTAGATTCTATAATGTATGCTACTCCTCCAACTTAGATATTATCAATACTATTAACTTAACATTATTCAATTAAGTTTATATAAGTGTTTTCTACAAATATAAATCCTCCATATTATGCTCTACATTATGCTAGATTTACTAATCTTATTATGCCAATTATGGAATTTTTAAACCATGCAAACCCACCTTAACTCTATATTTATATCTCCTTTAATCAAAATTTGTCTGCTAAATTTATCTTAGAATTATTAAGCCAAAAAAATCCCCCGCTGAATGCTTAAATCATAGCTGAACTTATATTTTTTAGCTCTGTAATATTAGAATTCTAAGCAAAAATAGCTCCTCCATTCAATCAAGCTATACTTTATTAAATTTAGCAATTTTCTAGTAAATTAACTTAAGATTAAAATAGATAAATAAATCCTCCGTTCTATGCTTGACTAATGCTTTAAAATATATTTTTTAGCTCTGTAATATTAGAATTCTAAGCAAAAATAGCTCCTCCATTCAATCAAGCTATACTTTATTAAATTTAGCAATTTTCTAGTAAATTAACTTAAGATTAAAATAGATAAATAAATCCTCCGTTTTATGCTTGACTAATGCTTGAAAATATATTTTTTAGCTCTGTAATATTAGAATTCTCAGCAAAAAAACTCCTCCATTTAAACTTGTCTAGATTTTATAAAAATAGCAATTTTCCATTGTATAAATTAAAGAACTAAATAGGTAAATAAACCCTCCATTTTATGCTTAACTATTGTTTGACAATATATTTTTTAGCTCTGTAATATTAGAATTCTCAGCAAAAATAGCTCCCCCATTCAATTAAGCTATACTTTATTAAATTTAGCAATTTTCCATTGTATAAATTTAAGATTTAAAGAGGTAAATAAAGCTTCCATTTTATGCTTGACTAATGCTTGAAAATATACCATTTAGCTCTGTAATATTAGAATTCTAAGCAAAAATAGCTCCTCCATTCAATCAAGCTATATTTTATTAAATTTAGCAATTTTCTAGTAAATTAATTTAAGATTAAAATAGATAAATAAATCCTCCGTTCTATGCTTGACTAATGCTTGAAAATATACCATTTAGCTCTGTAATATTAGAATTCTCAGCAAAAATAGCTCCTCCATTCAATCAAGCTATACTTTATTAAATTTAGCAATTTTCTAGTAAATTAATTTAAGATTAAAATAGATAAATAAATCCTCCATTTTATGCTTAAACATTGCTAGAGCTTACATTTTTTATCTACTTTATCTAAGAACTTTTGATATAAATAGCTCCTCCATTCAGCTTAGCTATACTTTATTAAATTTAGCAATTTTCTAGTGAATAAATTTAAGATTAAAAGAGGTAAATAAATCCTCCGTTCTATGCTTAAATATTGCTAGAGCTTACATTTTTTATCTACTTTATCAAAGAATTTTCGATATAAATAGCTCCTCCATTAAACTCAGCTATGCTTTATTAAATTTAGCAATTTTCTAGTGAATTAATTTAAGATTAAAAGAGGTAAATAAAGCTTCCACTTTATGCTTAACTATTTATAGAGTTTACGTTTTTAATTATATTTATTGTAGAGCTTTTTAGGTAAAACAGTCCTCCATTCTAATCTGATTTACTTTACTCGATCCATCAATTTTAAACTGAATTAATATAGGACTCAAATAGAAAAATAAAGCTTCAATTTTAAGCATAAGTATCTTTAGAAGTAATATTTTAGATTTGCTTAATATAAGAGTTTTAGACATAAATAACTACTCCATTCTAATAGAAATTACTTTATGCAATTAATTGATTTCCCATTATTTCTATTGAGGAATATAAAAGATATATTAAGCATCCTTCAGATTATCAATATAATTCAGCTTAAATATCTCTAATTTCTTGCACAAATGACGATTCAATATAAAATATACTAGCCTCATCGAATCTATAATTTGACGCCAATTAGCAATTCTTCACTTTTAATATACTAGAACTATATACATATGCAAAATTTCCTTGCTATGCTTATCCTTAATCAGATGCTATATTTAGTATTTATTCAACAATAGATTATAAAAGATATAAAGCTCCTCCATTTAAAGATGCGCTATTGTAATTAAATTAACTATTTGCTATTATAATTATTTTAGAGTTAATACTATACAACAATCCTCCATCTTATGCTTCATTCCAATCTGCTCCAATGTAATTTATTTATGATATGCTAGATGCATCAAGAAATATAACTCCACCCTAGTTAGCAAAACCAGCTTGAAATTAGGAGTTTTCTATTGAATGAATAGAAGAACTTATAAGACATAGAAATCCTCCAAAACTTGCAAAATTTTAACTAGATTATACATTTCTTATATATTTTACATCTGAATTCTAGATATAAATAACTCCTCCTTTCTCTACTGCTTCGTTTCACGAAAAATAACTATTTTCTATTAAAGATATTTAAGATCTAATACTGTATAAAAATCCTCCAGCTGAGGCTTTATTTTAATTAGAGCCAATATTTTATATAGAAGTTATGTTTGATTCTACTAAACATAAAACTCCTCCTTAACTTGCAATATTTTAATAAAACTGGCATTCTACTATTAATTATATGGTAGAACTATCACAATATAGAAATCCTCCATATAAACCTTAAATTTATTCAGATTTCATGTTTTTTATTAAGGTAACATTAGCCTAATGGAGATAAAATACTCCTCCAAATCCTTAGTAATCCTAATTATTAAGATAGAATGAGCAACTTTCTATCAAATCTGCTTTAGAATTTCATAATGCCAAAAATCCTCCTTTACCAGCTTAGTTTTCAATTTCATTAATATTTTTGATTGTATTTATGACTGAATTTCAACAGCAAATAGCTCCTCCAAAACCATCCTCAAAAGCTTTATTTTAGTAAAAATAAGAATTTTCTATCTAAAATATTTGAGAGTAAATCATAAAAATAAATCCTCCATTATAAGCTTTACTTTATTTTGAACTTATATTTTTTATTTTTATTATCTATGAATTAGAAAGATACATAGCTCCTCCTTACCATTCTGCTTCGTTTTCTATAAAATAGGTATCTTCCATTGAAATAAGTTCAGAGTTTTAGCTATATAAAAAGCCTCCTTCTTCAGCTTTATTTAATTAAGAGAAACTATTTATTATTTATGTGATGTTAGAATCCAGAATATATATAGCACCTCCTTATAAGGCTTTGCTATTCTCGAAATAGCATCTTTCTATTGTAAATAAGTTGGATAATATAGCTCAAATTGCTCCACCTTATTTATAAGCAGTATTTTATAAGAAATTTACCTCACTAATATTAATCATTGTCGAATGACTTAAATAAAAGCAGCTTCCTTCATCAGCTTGATTTTCTTGAAAAGTGCTGTTTTATAATAGTTGAACTTAAGTCTTATATATATAAAACACTCCCCCTTATAATGCTTGATTTTACTAGAATAAGCACTTAGCAGAACTTAAATTTGAATTTTCTAAATAAAATCCTGCTCCTAAGTTTTGACCCTAATTTCTCTTAAATATGTTTTAGTTTAATTGCAATTATGAAAATGAAGCTTATAGAATACTTGCATTAAATCCAAAGTTGTCATAAAAAAGCGAATCTTATATTCTTAACTCTGAATTGGATCCTTTAAAGATACTATTAATTACATAATTTTATCTAAATGTTGAATTATTTATAGCCATAAAGCTTTAAAAGATTTCTATAATAGTTATTTTATTATAGCTAAGCTAACTGCTTTAAATAAAAATCCTAGAATTACTTGCATTTAAAAATATTCAATTTAGACTTTTATGGTCAATGTTGCTAATATTTAAATTAGACTATTCTCTTTATTCCTTATCTTCCATATTTTCTTCTGCTTATTCTACTTCTCTATTGCTCTGATAGAATGAAAAGTTATAAATAGCAGTGTTATAAACCTCTAGGTTAGAGTAGTTAGCTGCTATAAGTTAGAACAATGCTGTGTTAGAGCATTAGTTATAGTATGTAGGGTTAGAATAATAGTATAAAATAGCAGTGATAGTAATATCTTATATTTATAGGCTATCATTATATAACACTAATTTAATACAAGGGTTTTTTACTATTATTGTAGATTCTTTTATTACTTTCAACACATTTACTTAGCTTCCTACCTTTCAGAGCAATTCTAATATTTATTAATACTTATTATTTTACGCCTTTCGCTTTATTCTCCTCCTCGTCAAATTTCGCAACCGTTCACACAATTTTCACATTCTAAGCATTCAAGTTCATGTGCATGAGGAGATAAAAATATTTGATGTTCAGATCCCTCATTTAGAACATAAATTGATTTACACAGTTATTATTATATATTTGATGGTATTTATAAATGTAAGAATATATGATAAAATAAATTTAAATATTCACCATAAATAAAGATAGCATTTATTGAAAATAGCAAAATGGCAAAATAAAACTAAAAAGGAATTGGAATAGCTGAAATACTTTAGGAATGAAAGAAATAAGAAATATTGTCAGAGTAATAAAATCAGAAAGTTTAAATATAGTAGATAGTCAATTTGGAGAAGGAAACAGAATATTCTGAAAAGCAATTTGAACTATTGAACTTTGAATTAAAGGAAATATTTAAAAAGTTTAAAGAGCAAGAATTAAAAAAATATGGAAATAATAGAAAATATATAAAATATTTTTGTTATTTCTTTTTTTATGAAATGGTAAAAATTAGAATTTATAGCAAATTAATTTATTTTTCTAGAAATCATAACGTTAAAATTCTGTCAAAAATATTAAAATTAAATTGAGTTTTTTAATATATACATTTATTTTTCAGCTAAGTAGAATGTTTAATTTCTAGGTAAAAATGATTTTATTATATATTTAATATTAATTACTTTGGGAAGTGAGAATCAGCTATCATTATTAAAGAATAATTTTTCTTTATATCGTTTATATACTTGGAAATCACTTAGTTTTTTATATTCAAAACATATTAATTTTTTGAATTTTAAAAATTTTTTCTATCAATTTAAAATTTTTTTATAAAGATGAAAATAAAATTTAACATAAGTTAAAGAAGAATCATAATAATTAAAATTATTTAGAGTTTAAAATGTATAAAAATCCTCATTAGTCTTTAAATTCCTCTACTTCTAACAGCTCATTTTCGTTTTCCTCTGTCATTAAGTTGATCTATTAATTTTAGACAAGATCATCATTCTTCTTCATTTTTGAAATAATTTCTATTCCTTGGTTATTTTATTTGGTAAATATTGAGGAGTTAATAAACGATTAATCCTCACTTTGATATGCTTATTCTTATTGATTAATTGAAGAAATTTATTTTGAAACTTCTTTATAAGAATTTTCAAAAATTGACTCTTGAAATGTATCTTTTTCTTATTTAGAATTATCTATAATATTTTTCTAAGAAATAGAATGTTTATAGTAATTTTGAAGTGTTGTTTAAGGTTATTAAACTGATTAACATACTTTCAATTCTTCGTTTATTAAATTCAACAAATTTTTATATTTTGGATTCTTTTTTATTTCATAAGAATTCAAATCTTTTAAGATATCTTTTACTAAAAATAAAATAATTACCTTAAGTATAACTTTTTAGATTCTATTTATCTAATTTCTTTACTTTCTATTTCTTATGTTACTTTTTATAGATGTATTATACTAAAAAAACTAGAAATATTAATGTTATTAAGATGATCATTAAATATCCTGAACTATAATTTATCTTTTCAGCTAAAGAATTTTAGAGAACACATCTCTAAAGATTAGTGAATTTGCATTTTTTTGAATATTTTATGGCTTCTTATTCACAATCTCCTCCATCATATTTACATTCTTTATTGTTACATTTCTAATCACATCTTCCATTATATAGATACTATAAATATGGACATCCTGTATCTAAGCATCTTTATTGCTAATCTTAGATTATTCAATCAATGCACTCAAGATTATCATAATTACAATCTTTAATTGCACATTCCTAATTACAAACTAAGTTATTAAATTATTGATTAATGCATCCTTCTTCTGCACAAGTTTTCCAATAAGTTAATATTCCTTCACAATCTCCCTTGTCGAACTTACAATCTATATTAAAGCATTATTCTTCGCATTTCTTATTTCCTAGTAATTAAAATGAACATGCACAATCTGAACAATCACCTTCATCTTTATTACACTCAGGGATATTACATTTCTAGTCACATATTCTATCTCCTAACCAATATTTAGGACATCCTTTCTGTTCACATTTTTCATAATCTATTAAGTTATTTTCCTATGTTTATTAACTATTTTCGCAATCTCCTCCATCATAATCACATTCTGCTACATTGCAAGAAATATCACATTCACCATCATAAACTCATTATCAGTAGCATTTTTCATTGCATTAGACATATTAACAATCAGGCCAATCATATTAACACTCTTTATTCATACAATCTTTATCACATTTATTATTATTTCTTAGCTAAAAATCGCAAGCACAATCATTTTCAATGTTAGATGAACTACAATCCTCACCATCATAAGAGCAATCAAAGGTATAGCAACTATAATCGCATATTCCATCATTAATTCAGTTTATCAGGCAATCTTAAGAACATTTATAAGTAGAAGGAAGTATTTCAACAGTTTAATTCAAGCAATCTAGATAATCATATTTGCAATTCTTTTCATCTTTACAATAAAAATCGCAAATACCATTTGATAGTTAGCTTAAATCGCAACCAGTAGAACACTCGCAATCTCCATAATCAAAATTACAACTTTTAACATCACAAGAAGTATCACAAAAACCATCTCCTAAATAATAAATTTAACAGTTAATAGAACATTAACAATCTCCATAATCAAAATAACATTCTTAAGTTAGGCAATATAAATCGCATTTTCCATTTCCCAATAAAGTAGCGTTACATCCTATTGAACATTCACATTCATATGAATCATAATTGCATCCTACTTAACTGCAACCGTAGTCACATTTTCCATCATATCATTTACTAATACACTCTGCCGAGCAATAACAGTCTCCATCATCAAAATTACACATTTCACTATAGCACTCAGGATTGCAAAAGTTATTATTTAGTAAAGAAACATGACAAGCAATGGAACATCAGCAATCACCATTATCATAGTTGCAATTATAATTATCACATTCTTTATTACATATTCCATTTCCTGATTTATTTAAGCATTCATTTGAACATAAGCAATCTCCTTTATCATAACTACATTCTTAAACATTGCAAAAAAGATCGCATTAATTGTTTCCCAACATACTTTAAATACAATCTTTTGCACATCTACAATCTTGATTATCATAGTTACAATATTTGTTATTGCATTCTTCATTGCATTCATCGTTACCTAGTAAGGATTTATCGCAGTTAGTCTAGCATTAGCAGTCTAAATTATCATAATTGCACTATTCGATGTTACAATCATTATCACATTATAGATTTCCTTATTAACTTCATAAGCAGTTTGGTGCGCATCTACAATCATAATTATCATAATTGCATTCTTTAAAATTACATTCTTCATCGCATTTTCCATTTTATAAAAGTTCTTTATTACACAATTTCGAGCATTAGCAATCACCATTATCATAATTACATTATTCAACATTACATGGAGTATCACAAATTCCGTTACCTTGCCATATGCTAGGACAGCCAAGTGAACAAGCACAATATCAATTATCATATCGACAGCCTTTGAAATTACATTCTTTATCGCAAATTCCATTGCTTAATAACTCCTTATTACAAGTTTCAGGACATTAGCAATCTCAATTATCATAATTGCATTATTCATTATTACAAGCATAATCACATTATCCATCACCTAACCATTTTTTAATGCAATACGCAGAACATAAACAATCTCAGTTATCAAAATTACAGCCAATTAAATTGCAACTTTCATCACATTATCCATTTCCAAGATGAAGGGGATCACATGCTTTAGAACATAAGCAATCTTCTTAATCATAATTGCATTTTTCTGTATTACACTCATAATCACATTGTCCATTTCCTAATAATTCATTTGAGCAGCCAACATAGCAAGAGCAATCATAATTATCATAATTACAATTTAAATTGTTGCAATCTTCATCACACTTACCATCACCAATTAAAGCATTCTAACAAGATGGTTGACATAAACATTACGAATTATCATAATTACATTATTCATTGTTACAAATTTTATCACACTTTCAATTAAATAGTTAATATTAAAAACAACCTAACGAACAAGAACAATCCCAATAATCACCAAAACAATTTGAATCTTAACATGATTAATCACACTCACCATCACCTAACAAAACAGGATCACAAAATTATGTGCATTAGCAATCTCCTCCATCATAATTACACTTCTCATTATTACATTTATCTTAACAAATTTTATCACCTAATAATTTTTTATTGCAATCTTTTGAACATGCACAATCAAAATAATCATAATAGCAAAATTAATGATCACATTCTTCATCACACTCTCCATTACCTAATCGAGATTAATCACATGAAAGTGGACATCTGCAGTCTCAATTGTCATAATTGCATTATTCATTATTACAAAAATTATTGCATTAATCATTCCCTAGAAATTAAATTCCACAAAAAGTAGAACAATAGCAATCTGAGTAATCTCATTAGCACATAAAAGTATTACATAAGTCGTCACATTTTCCATTTCCTATTAATAATGTACAATTTGTAAGACATCCGCATTCTTAGCTGTCATAATTGCATTCTTCAACATCACATTACCACTCACAAAATCCATCATTTTGCATCCATTTTAAACATTCAGGCGAACATCTACAATCAAAATTATCTTAATTGCAACCTAAAAAATTACATTCTTCATCACATTAGCCGTTTTCTAGAAGAGTTTAATTACATGTATGAGGACATTAACAACTTCAATTATCGTAATTGCATTTTTCATAGTTACATTCTTGATCGCAATTATCATTATTCAATAGTTCATCACTACACTATATTGCACATTTACAGTCAAAATTATCATAATTGCAACCTAAAAAATTACATTCTTCATCACATTTTCCATTTTATAATAAATCTTAAGAACAAATTGAAGGACAGCTACACGATCAATTATCATAATTACATTCTTTATAATTGCATTCATTATCACATATATTATTACTAAGCATGAAATCAATGCAATTCTATGAGCACCTGCAATTCCAATTATCATAAAAACAATCAGCTAAATTACATTCTTCATCGCATTTTAAATTCTATAACTTCTTTACTGAACATGAAGGAGGACAATTACAATTTCAATTATCATAATTACATTGCTAAACGTTACACATCAAATCACACTAATCATTTTTAAATAATAAGGCTGAACAACCTTCTTTGCAAGTACAATCCCAATTATCATAATTACAACTAGCAAAGTTGCACTCTTAATCACATTTTCCATTTTCTAATAGGTCTTAGGCACATGGACATCTACAATCCCATAAATCTCAAGTACATGATTCAACGTTACATTCTTCATCACAAATATCGTTATTTTAATGAATATAACATAATGGATCACAAGAACATTCATTAAAATCGTAAGCGCAAGCTGATAAGTTGCATATTTAATCACATTAACCATTATATTATAAAAATGTATAGCATTCAATCTCACATGAGCAATCGTAGTTATCGAAATTACACCATTAACTTCAGCATTCTTAATTACATAAATGGTTATCAAGAATATGATCTGGACAATTAATCGCACAAGTACAATCTCAGTTATCATATTAGCAGCCTTAAAAATTACATTCTTCATTACATTAACCATTACCAAGCTCAGTTTAATTGCAAGTTGAAGGACAATTACAATCTCAGTTATCGTAATTACATTATTCAGAATTGCATTATTTATCACATTACCCATTTCCTAAAAGTTAAATTGAACAGTCAAAGCTACACCTACAATCTAAATTGTCGAATTAGCATCCTAAAAAATTGCATTATTCATCACATCATCCGTTACCTAATAATTTTTTATCACATGATGAAGGACATTAGCATTCCCAGTTATCAAAGTTACATACTTCAGAATTACATTATTAATCACATTAGCCGTTTCCAGAGTATTATTCCTTACATCTATAACTACATGTTTAAGTTTAGCCTTCTATTTAAGAAAAATCTTTCTTCGAAAACCCGAGGGCATAATTGTATCAGTAACATCTGTCAAGAAATTCAGTCAGACATGTAGTGTAACCCTAAGGAAATATTTCATTATTTCCTAGTATAAAAATAGCGAATATTGCATGAACTATTAAAGAAAAAGGAATCAATTTTAAGATAAATGAATATAAATGATGAGAATATCTTATGGGTTTTCTATAGAAAGTAAGTAGCATATATTTATCTGATCAATAGATTATAATAATTGTTATAGTTGAAAATATTACTATAATTGGAACCCCTGAAGAATAAACAAAAGTAGTAAATACTATAGCAAATATGAAAGATATTTACCTCACTAAATCAAACTCTGAACCTATCAAGCATTAATTTAGCTCTTGTTAAGTTTATACTTTTTTTGATTTCAATTCTTTTATACAGATTATTATTGGTTTTAATATCACTTTCATTAAATTTGGTATAAACATCGCAACAATCATAGTTGTTATTATTCCTTTTCCAACGTTTATATATCAATACTTTATGAAAATATTTCTACTTAAAGCATCAATCACTAGGATTGTAAAAGCATAATTGAAAAACTATAATATGAACATTTAAAAAAATATGGTTAATTAGCCTTCTACTTAATCTTACTTTCTATCTATACTATTAAGTTTTTTTAAACAAAATATAATAATTTTGTTTCATATAATAACTACTAAGCCTACTCCTATTTAAATTTCCCAATATTTAATCAGTTCATCTTTATAATTTTTGCAAAATGATGCTTAGTCAGAATCTCCTTTAAAAATATCATATTGATTTTAAGAAGCACACCAGCAGTAGTAACCTTTAGAAGAGGTATCATATTAATATGTCTCATAAGCATATTATTTTTATAGATCTTAAATTCTCACATTCTCATCTTTTAAAATGTTTTTATTTACAGCTATATAGTATTACTCACATTCAGATTTTGTAGGAAATTTTTTGTTTTCTGACTAATCAATAGACCAAATTAAAAGCAACGAAATACCAATCACTATAGCAGAAATAAAAAAAACGAATAAGGAACTTAATTTTCCTCTCCATTTGGAAATATTAAAGTTTTCCCAATTTATTTATGAAGGTTCTTTGGCTTTACTCACATTAAGTGAAAATTATTAATTCCATCTTAATTATTTCTTTTAAAAGCACTTAAAGTATTAAGTTTATCTATAATCATTTAAGCATTTTTACTTCGACTAAATATTTTCAAAAATAATGAAAGCTTTAACTATCTCATTTTATCCTGCTTATTATTTTTCTTTTTCTTAAATCTCTTTAATTTCATCCAAAATACTTAAAAGTTAACTCTATAACTAATATTTTAATTTTCATCTATAAAGCACAAAAAATAAATTTTCAATAAACTAGGTACACTTATTTTAGTTATAATCTAGCTAATTTTTTAATTTTTCGTTGGCTATTTTAATTTTTAGATTCATAATTTTATTTCATTTATCTTAATAAACCTATAAGTTTTTATCAGCTTTTCCTAATACTACTTCATGAATTGCTCCGTATTTTTTAAAGAATTCTCTTATTTATTCTTCATTTACTTCATATTTTGGTAAGCCAGTTATCTAAACTGCATAATCACCTACGCTTAATTCTTCTTCTTTATGATTTTAGATTATTTTATGGAAATAAATTCAGTAAATGATTATAGAAATAAGGAATACTAAGCACTGAAAAAAGTCTATTAATCCTACTTATAGATTTCTAAGTTAAGTTCTATCCAAAGATTCCTATTCATATTTTTGCTAAATCTAGTCTTTATCTAATGATTTTTACACATTTTCTATTTTGATTCCTCGTTGCTTATATCATTTGTATGTATACTTAGCTGTATCTACTCTTAAATTATTAGTATCAGAGTAGTTTTTATCGAAAGCTCAGAAATCTATCGCTTTTCTGCCTGTGTCTAAGTTTCCAACCGTAAATTATTCCAGAATACCTGCTTCATCCTTTTCATACCCTTCTCCTCTTTAATTTATTATTATTTTCCATACACTTAAAAGACTAAGAAGAAAGAAGGTAAAAGCCAGTCACTTAACTAAACTGAAATACAATTAAATGCCTATTCCAAACCTAGTTAAGTCTTTAGGAGAAGTATAAAGAACTGAGAATCTTTCACATTCTCCTTCATAGGACTTATAAACTGAATTAATTTTGACATAAGTAACAGCTTTACTTTTTTAACCTCTTTGAAGTAACTAATCAAAATTATCTTAAACTAGATTTAGTTCTTCCTCATTCACATTGACTATATACTCCTAAGGAGCTACCATTTATAATAATAGTTTTTGAAACTGTATATATATTAATTAAATTCATTAGATTTAAAGAAAAAGTTTAATTTAATAGCGTTTTACCTTTAAATTAAACGCAACTGAATTAAATTAAAAATAGGATTATAAAAATGGTATGAGAGGTATATATTAGTGTATAAATCTATATAAAGTATAAAATATATAAATAGGAATATGATTAAATAGCTTAAAATACTTCATTATTATTTAACTAAGAACCTTATATAGTCAATCTTTTTAACTGCATAGAATCCTAAATTCTTACTATCATATTTTCATCACTTTATTTTTAAACTTTTAAAGAGAGTTCTGGCTTTACAATCAAAAGAAAGCAGGAGCAAAATTTATAGTTATCTTATTATAACCTTAAATTAAGAGAGTTTTCACGCCTAGATATTGAAGGCAATGCATCCTAAAATTATCTGGCCTTTATAGGTCTTTAAATATTTATTATGGATTATGCCTTCAATTTCATGGATTTTATTACTTGTAGAGACTGATCAGTAGAATATATATATAAAGCCACTATAGCATTTAAAGTAAGCAGCAAGGGAGATTTTAGCTGTCCTAAAACAATTAAAGCTTGTCAATGAAAAGAGATTTGGATAGATAATATACAATTAGAGAATTCTAAATTAAGTAAATGCAAAATAATCAGCTCTGATTGTATTTAAAGACATGCAAAACATTTATATGCTATAAAAAATAGATCATCTATTTAACCTCTGAGAAGGAACAAAAATATAAAGCTTAAAACTCTTTGAGGTATAAATATAATAGAATATATTAAAAGTTCTAGCTTGTATAAAAATTTATAAAGAAGTATAGATAATTAAATTAAATTAAATTAAATTAAGTCAAAGAATGGGTATAATCTAAGTTTAATAAAGATAAAACTTTGAAAAATACATTTCAAAACAAAAAATTTTCATTTGTAGAAGCAAACTATTAAAATAAATTTTCTTAAGAATGGGAGTTGATATAAAAAATTATAAGGCATATAAACTGGGAAATATTTTGAAAAAAAGATGTAGTACAAAAAGAATAATGAATATGTGATTTAATTTAAATTAAGAAATCCTATAATGTTTTAAGCAAAGAAAAAAGAGATATACGTTTGAATGATTATTTCAATATTTATACCTTAACTAGGCTTAATCAAATCAAAAAATTTAAAGAAAAGCTAAATTGAATTTTTCTTTAAGAGCTTAAATAATTATTAATTTCATTTCGTTTTGAGATTCAAGTCAATTAATAGATAAAAAAGCTTTAACTATTTTCAAAATCTGAAAGATGAGCTTAGTCTAGTTTTTTAGCCAAAATTATTATTACTTGTGAAAAAAGGATTTTAAATAATTTTCAGCAAATCATTGGATTTTGGCATTAAAATTTATTTTCCAACTAATTCCAAAGATTTTAATTAATTAGAAGCATACAAGAAATTTATTAATTAACAAATAGATTTCATTTTATTATTCAACTCTTTATATCATTAAACTATGTAGATTTTATTATCCAACATACTCTAAAGTAGTTGATATTTAATTGTTTTATAGTTAAAGGCCAAGATTTACTTTGTATGGTATACTTTGTTTTGCTTATAAATATTCGTATATCAAATTCGCTTATATACTTAATTTAATGGGTATAATTTTCTGGGTACGAGGTTAATGCAAATTTCAAGCAAACAAATAACAAATCTAATAAAATTATCAAACACCCAATTTCTAGGCTTGCCAAGTTTACATCTTTTATTTATTTAAAAACTTAAACAAAATAAATTTATTTTTCTAAAAGACTAGCAAACAGAATTCAATAGCTTTAAGGATCTAAGTTTAATTTAATTTTTATTTTAGCATCGAAGAGAAAAGAGATTTCAATGTTTTTGTTTTAAATATATTGTAAATAATAGCTTTGATGGATAAATAGGTATATCATTAAAATTAATATGATAGAGTGAAAAACAATGAGTTTGATAGTTGGAAATATAACAAAACACTAGTAATAAGGAAATTAATAAATTTTCCATTTGAAATTTATTAGCTCCAGGCGCATTATTTCTTTTTGCATATAGCTAACTCAGCTTCATTATGCTAAGCTTTTCTATTACAAAAATAAATTTCTTAATAGCTTACCTATCTTATCTTTTCATATCTAGATATTCACTTCTTTTAATAAAATTCCTGGAGTTAAATTTAATTAAAGTGAATATTTTTTCTTGGCTAAGTTTATCAAGCTCTTATTTTTATGCTACTAATTATATCCAATCTAATTAAAACTTGATATATCTAAGAGTATTTTTTGATTTTTCGTAAAATTTATTTGAAATTAGATTTGTTATTAGCCTATTTAAAATGATAATAGTTAGTTATTCATTTTAAAGCTATTTGAATGAGACTAAATGCAAGAATCAGAAGAAATTATAAACAAGTTTGCTACAAAATGGTAATCATTTCACAGTTAATTACATAATAAATTCTTTTAGCTTAATATGAAAAAAGAGATATGATATAAAGGAAAATTAATTTCCTAGTTTAATAAGAAAAATTAATATTTAGTTCCTTCTCTATAATAGTAGCTATATTGGCTAAGTAGGCTTTAAAGAATGATTGTAAGAGTAATTTTATACTTTTTTTAATTTAATTTAATCTATTTTCTTTAAACCAGTTAAAGTATTTTAGGTTTATATTTTTATTATCTTATGCTTAGAATGGTTCAGAAGAATTGTCTTTTATTATTTTTTAAATTTAATGCTTTAAATTTAACTTAACTCAAAAAATAATTTATAGTGATTTTTAAGTTTATTTTTGAGTTTGTTTGAAAATGTACCTTTTATATTTTTCTATTTTCTATAAATTTAAATACAATCATAGAATTACCACAAAAGCAAGCTATTCATTATTATAAGTTGCTAAATTTAGAAGATCCATATTATTTTTTGATAGAGTATAAATATAAAAGTTGCTTAAGAAAGAAAGACTTTTTTAGAGAAAAAGAAAATAAGAAATTATCACTTTATTACTAAAAATATATAAATAAACTCACTAAAATTTCAGCATTAATAGCTTATATCGTTATTATAAACATATAAGGGATAGAAAAAATGCTTAGTGATAATTTATTAAATATTTTGCTTATATTATAGCAATACAAGCATGATATATCTAGTTCAACTTTATTTAAATATTTTAAGATGTGAAATTAAATTAATTTGCTCTACTTAATATTTTAATTTGATGCTAATGAAAATAAATAGTTATATTAGCAATAATTTAATGCTTCATAGAATTTATCATCCTTTTATAGCTTTGCTTCTTTTTCATTCCTCTAGGATATTAAATATTAATATAGATATTTTGGATTTTTTCACGTGCATAGAGCTAAATTTTTGGATTAAGATGCTTAAATAAGTAAGATAGCTTAGAATTTTCACTTTCATTAAAGAAAGCTTTACATGTTTAGCGAAATGAGCCAAGATAAAATTTGTCTTAAAAGCTAAAAATAAAGACTTAATTTGACCACATCGTATAATAAACATATGATAAAAGAAAAAATAAATAAATTATCATATCTAAGCTTTTCTTTTTATCAGTGTCAAAGATAAAATTATCTTAAAATAGGTTATTTAAACTTGAGAAATAAATAAAATATATTAAAGGATTTTAATGCTTTGAAAGCTTTTCTAAGACAGTATACATAGCTTGCTATATATTCGCTTACAATATATCTTAATTAATTTTTCAATGAGCATATTTAGTGATATGGTAAATAAGCTTTTATTAATGAAAGTGGTGAGAATAAAATAAAAAAACCCTAAGCTTAAATAGAAAGAAAATACAATTTCAATATCTAGGAATTAATATAGCTTAATTAATAGCATATTAGCCTTTATTTTCAATTCTTTAACTATTATATTCAATTTTAATGAAATTCTAGATCTATTAATCTTTTTTTAATTGATTAAATAAAATTATTGTATATGAAAGCTTCTGAAAACTTTACAGTAATATTTTAGAGAAAAAATAAAGATTAAATAAATAGTTTTTTAAGCTTTATGAATCATTGCATTGAAAGTTAATAAAATATGCATTCTATTGCTCCTTACATAATCCCTTAAAATTTATTTAAATTTAATAAGAATTTTCTAATTTTTAGCGTGATTTTATTTGATTTTTTGGTTTGGATATGAATAATAAATAAATATACTGATATTATAAGTAGGTAGTTGGTTTTCTTATAAATATAATTATTTGTAGTTGTTTAATAAGAAGATTTTCATATAATTTGCAAAATGATTTGGTTATTTGAATATACATTTTATAATAAATGCTCTTTCCTTTTTATATAGCCAAATAATTAAAAATGGTTTCTAGATTATTTTAAAAGATCAATCTAAGATGATTTTGAAAACATATTAATTAATTAATTTTAAATTATACTTGAGTTAAATAATCAGACACAGCTTTATTTTTTAAACAAATCTTATTTTTCAAAGAATGTGTAAAGATGTGCAATCACTTTAGCATAAATCCTAAAAGATATTAGTATCAAGGATATTTTTATCTTAAAATTTTGGCTGAATTCCTTAAAAGGAACACTAAATCTTACTTATTTAATATATTTTAGGGAATGCTATTGATGTCTCAACTCTAATTAACTATGTGTATTAAACTATTTAAATTTAATTTACATTTAGAGATTCTTTTTTAATATTGTAAGCCCATAAGATAGAATTTAGAACAAATTTTTAAGATAAAATTCCAGAATTTAATTGAGTCAGAGTTATCTAAGAATAAATAAAAGATTTTGCATTTAAAGATAGAAATAAGTGAAAATTGAGATATAAATCTGGGTTAAGTTATTTTAAGAACAAATCCATTAAAATAAAAATTCTAAAATTATAGATAACGTAGTTATAAATAAATTGGAGATCCTTTATAATTTTTATTTATAAGATAAAATATTATTCACAAGCAAAGTTGAAATTTAGCTATATGAGAGTCACTATTATTTTAGTAAAAATATTATATCAAATTTGTATAAATAAAGCACAAATAAAAAGGCAATGAAGCAGCTTTTTATCTAATTAATAAAGAAACTTTAGGGGTTATGATTAATTATCTAATAAAGTTTATTTTAATAAAAATTAGAAAGAAAAGTTGATTGACAGGAATGATTTAAATTTGATTTTGCTTTAAATAAGAAAATAATATAGCTAAGAAGATAAAATTTAAAATGTTATAAATTAATTATCTTTTAGATTTTATTAATTAAAAAGTTATTATGAACAATATCGAAGTGATATTCTTTGATCATTATAAATATTTTATGATTTCTTTATTTTCTTATTAAAGGACTAGACCTAACTAAGGATTTTGATTCTTTTATTTAAATATAAGAATAATGAAATAGCTATATTTCTATCTTATAGTTAAATGAAATCTAATTTTTTATAGTTTAATTTAGGAATATTTTAATATTTCTATATATTTTTCACAAATTTATAATAAAGTTATGTTGAAAAGATACTAAATTTAAATTCCTTCCAATTATTTATCAACTTGTACAGTATATTTAATTATTTATTTTTATACTATTTTTTTATTTCTCGCTTCAATTCAGATACTTTTTCTCTGAAAGTTAGAAACTAACTGAAACTAATCAGAATGAATTAAGGAATTATTTAGAATTGAAGATTTTGATAAAACGTTGGAATGTTAATTTCAAGGAATTACTTTGTAATGATAATTATTTCTCTTAATATCTAACTATGTAAGTATATTATAATCCTTATTATTGATTATCTATTTAAACTTGCTGAATGTTTATTAAATTAATTTAGGTAGGACTATAATTAATTAAAAGAAAATAGATAAAAATAATAAATATATTAGAATATAGAGAAATAAAGTACTCATTCAAATTTAATAGTAAGCTATAACAATTTCATAAGCTTATCTTTTCAAATAACCTAGAAAATATTAAATTTAATAAAATGAAAGTTAAATCAATTTCTTTAAAAGATTTATTTATCTAAGTACTTATCAAACCCAATAAAATTAACTTAATAATAAAAAGTTATTAATGGATTTGATGTTAAGAATTAAGAGAAAGCTTGTACAATTTGCAATATTTTTCTTTAGTTGCAATAGTTTTATAAATTAAACTTATTTTCTTAGAGATAAATTTAATATAGGATTGTTTTTTTTAATTTCATAATCTATATAATATCTTATTGATATTTATTCCTTACATTAGCTTTAAAATGTTCATACATTTCTTGGATATTGCAAAAAGAATGTAGATTGATAAAAATTTGGAAATAATCTAAATTTAAATTAGTTTATTAGTAGAAATAAACTCTAATCCATTAAGATTAAATCTAAAATAAAAAATAAAAGCTTAGTCAAAAAATTAAGCTTTGCTTCTACAATATTCATAACTTTATAAAATTTTTTAGTTTACAAGTTTTAATAATTGTATTTCTAGAGAAATCTTAACTAAAATAAATAATAAATATTTAAATTATCTAATAGATGATAGTTGGATTATTACATACTCTCAATTTTTATAGCTTCAAGAATAAAGTAAACATAATAGTTATATTACTAAGCTTATGTATAATACAAATATCATTGTAATCATTTATTAAATAAAAGCATTAAGCATGAGTATTTACTTAAGATATAATTCAGACATTATGCATTTAAACTTAGTTATTTTATTTTAAAATTTATAAGAACATTGTTTAAGCATTTTTATCTAAGAAACTGTAAATAAAGGAAAATTTTTAATAGATCTAGATAAATAAAAATTATAGATAGTAAATGATATATAAAAAAGAAATCATACAATTAAAATAAAATCATTTAGTTAATAATATATATTATAATATGAGCCAAATCGAGAAAATTAGCTGAATAATTATTTAAAAGGAAGCTAGTTAATATAATAGAATAATTACTAAAAACATTTATTAAAACTTAAATTTAGAAAATTCTTGGTTATATCATTTAAATGTTTTGATACTAATATTTAAATATATATCTAGACTCTTTTAAAATAATGATATAGTATAAAAATTTAATGATTATAAGATAAAATATTATAAATCTATTATTTTTTCTTTAGACAAATAAATATATTTATAAGATAATTAATTTCTTTTTTTTCTTATAAATAATCATATTCATTATAAGCAAAATTACTATGCTTAATTAAGCAGATCATTTATTTATATAATTAACTTGATCAAAGATAAATGCTATAATGCATCTATATATCATTAATCTTAACTTCATTTATTAGATATAAGAATTAATTAGATGTTAGTTTGGATATAAATTATAAATATCAATATAATAGTAAGAATCCGCATTAGTCTAGTGCTTACCATATTCGCCTCTCACCCCAAAGACCCGGGTTCAAGTCCCTGATGCGGAATTTTATTAAAATTTTAATTAAAAATAGTCAAAAAAAATTCTAAAATAAACTAAGGAATAAAGTTCTTAAAATAAGCCCCAGTATAACCTTTAAAAATTCAGAATTTTAATTTTAAGATTTTGAAAAGCAAATTATTAATTTTACTGGGATAAATGTTTCTCTGTATTATTGGTTTAGGTAATTATTAAATCAGTCTTGAAGATATTGTTCAATAATTATAATTTTCTTGTTAGATATAAATTAAAAAAATTTATTAGGATTTAAATTTATGAAGCTACAATATTTTTATAAAATAATATTAAAATTAATATTCACAATTGTTCTAAATACTTTGAAATATTTCATCTTGGCTTATAAAAATATTAATTCATATTTAGAAACTAAGATTATATTTCATCTATAGTTTCTTCATAATTAAATAGAAAATATCATCAGATAGAAAATTAAAAAATAAATTATTAAGATTTAATAAATTTTAATATCTAGCTACATTCAAACATTTTTAATATAGACAGCTTTCAAAAGTCGCTCAAAATAAAGATAAAAAGAGTAATTTGTGAGTAATTAGTCGATATAAAGGAAAAAATGCATAGCAATGAATACACTTAAATTTTTATATATTAAAGGAATAACGAAATAAAGTAAAAAACAGAGATAAATAATAAAATTAGCAACAATGTTTTAGTAATATATTTAAGTTAAAATTTCTATAAATAGAAAAAAATATGTTTATTATATTTCTCTGGAAGAAATTATTATCTATTTGCTTAACTTTCATATAAGAGGATAATCAAGATTTAATCTTAAACATAAAAATTAAATAAATTTAAAAAATTAGCTATTAATGTAGTTATATTTTTACTTTTTTATTATTAAGCAAACTCTTAGAATCTCTTGTTCTATTTAAAAATTATACGAAAAAAGCTAAATATTTCTTATTTTTTAAAGGAAAAATTTTATTTACAACTATAAATTATTTTCTAATTTTCTCTCAAAGATAAAATATATTTATTTGTGCAAAAATATTTAGTTATTTCTCAACTTTTGATATAAGTTACTGGGAGATAAGATAAAGAGAAAAATTTTAAAAGAAATATAATACAATAATAAGCATAATTAAATGTTTTCTACAAGCTTTACCTATTTAAACTTCATAGAATAAACCACTTTCTATTTTTGCCAGTCTAAATATAAATTGCTAGTTTACGAAGAACTTAAGATGCAATCAATATTTAGTTGATTTCTTCTAAATTTTTTTATGCTAGTACTTCTTTTAAATTATTTGCTTATAGCTTCTTGAAATATGAGAGATTTTTTGTTTTTGCTATTAAATCTTTAACTGATCTTTTTTAACCAAAGAATGATTATTTTATATAATAATTTTATATAATTAATAATTATAATCCAATTATAAAAGTCATGCTTATTTGATGAAATTATTCCTATTATTTTTATTTTTTCATTAATTTCAATTTAATTTTGTAATTATAAAATTAAATCTATTTAACTTTATCTAAGCTCTGACAAGATAAGCATTAATAAATTAAAAAAAAGAAAGAAAAAAATTTATAATAACTTACCTAGGTATAATTTTTTTTGCCTTTGTTTAATAAAAGATTTAACTATTTGTGTTGTTTAAAATTTTCAATAAATTGTTTAGAACTTAATTTGTTCATATTTAGTCTTAATGTAGCTTCTTCTTCTCTTTCGACAACTAAAAGCTTTAATAATCAGACTTTTAATAAACTATTTGAAGAAAAAATTTTAAAACTGATATAATTAATATTTAATATATATTTGATAAAGAATTTATTTTTTAAATATGTTAAAAACCCTTGAAATAAAGTAGCAAGTTAAATAAATTTTTATTTTCAATAATTTTAGTCTATGAGAATGAAAATTTAGAAGCAACACTTAGAGATTTTTTTATGCGTATTTAAAATGAAATATTTTAGAAATTTACATCATATAATTTATTATTAAAGATTTATTAACTCTAATTAATTTAGTGAACTATTGCATCCAACTAATTATAATTATTTTTCGCTTAATAAAACATCAAATTTATGAAATAATCCAATGTCGTAATTATCTTCCCACATTATCAACTTTTATTTGATAAAATGCTAAAATTTAGTCAAGACTCCTTACTATGATTATTTATATATAAAGATAAATTATTTTAGTTTAAATAATAAGTGTTTTTAAGAAGCATTTTAGATGGCTAAATTAAAAATGAAAAAGATAAAAATAAAAATTAAATTTAATAATAATAAAAATTAAATAAATATCTTAACTAAAATATAATCGCTCTTTATTATTTTGATGAAATACTAAATTTTATTTTAGACTATTAAGCAAATATTTAAATTATAGAAAATAATTTAAAATAAAAATAAAATAAATTTAATTTAGTAAAATGTTTAAGTTTGTATAATTTATATTTAAAACTTGTTAAATTAAAAAATAAAAATAGGATCAATGCTAGAAATCCATCAAAAAGTTGAAAATAAAATTTTATTCTAAGTATTTTCTTATGAATTAATACTTATAACTTTTATAGGCTAATGCATATTCTTTTAAAATTGAAAAAAATTAAAAAATTTCTTTATATCTCATGTTGTAAAACTTAATTTTATTATATAATAAAAGCTTCATTTTTGATATATAAGAGATAAAGACAAAGTTTATTATATATTTTCTATTTAATTATACAACTCTAGCTTTTATAATTTTAAATTTGATTTATCTATCTTATGATTTAATACTAATTCAACTTTTTAAGTTTATCTTATGAAAGTATGTAGAAATATCTATTTTGATAGTTTAGTTTCTAAGTGCATAATCTTCATAGAAAAAATAAGAAGCGAAATATTTATTTAATAATGATTTTTAGTTAAAAAGAAAAGAGTAAAAATAGCTATTAAATTAAAATTATTTGTTAACTAAAAATCATTTTATCTATAAAAATAGTTTCTAATTTATTAGTTATCACTTAAATCTGTAATATTTTAAACTATTAAGAGTGAAGCTAATTATTATTCATATAAACTTAAATTAATTTTAATTATTTATTAAATAATTAATTTTAATTTTTAAATCTTAAGTTTATTATACAAATATTTATAGAAGCTTATAAATTATTATTTTTTAATTTTATTGTTATTATTATAATATTAAATTAAAATTAACTAGTAGCTAAATTATTCTGCTTCATGCTTCATAATAAGTTTTATTAAAACCTAAAATTAATATAATTAATAGCTCTTAAAGGCTTATTAATGTTTTTATATATTCTTATTATACTTTTCCAATCTTTTATTTATTTATATATTAAAAGATTAAAGCAAGCTTATCTTAATTATTACAGTTTTCTATTAAATCTGAAATAATTATTTTAGGTATTAAAAGAGATGCTTAAATCATGTATCTGCCTTTGCTTTTATAGAAGCACTTGAAGATTTATTATATACTTATTGATTTGATTGGTATCTAAAATGAAAGTCTAATAATAAATAAATTAGTGTTAATGTAGATATTAGGATATATTATAACTTCTTATATATTTAAAGGCTTATTTTATTATGTTTATTCTTGCTTCTTTAGCTATAATTTTTAATTTTCTTATTAAATAATTCAACTATATATACCAGGTATATTTATCTATTATGCCACTATATTTCTAAATTGCTTCATATTATTATTTTAATTAACTAATAAAAATAATTTTAGACTAACTACATAACTAGAAATAAATTTAAAATACTTAAATTAAATTAACGAGATACAATCTAATTAAAAAATAAAAATAATTACTTATAACTTTAATTTTACTAAAGATTCATCATTCTTTATTAATTAAAAGAGACTAAGATAGTTTAGGATTTAAAATATTAAATTTACATTTAGTATTTATATCATTAAATCAGTATTATATATCAAAATAAAAGAACTAACATTTTAAGGGAGATGCTAGGTATTGCATTATTCCAAATATTTCAAGAAAAGGATTAGCCTTATAAAAATAAGTTTGCTAGAAATTAAATTATAAAGTTTATCATAAATTTGCTATAGCTTTTTAAATGTTCACTGTAGAAAATAATAATGAATAATTACAATCAATAAATTGATAAAATTAAAGTTATCAACGTACTTTAAGCTATTATTTGCTTTAGACGTAAAAGCTGATAATAAGCTTATGTTTAAAAAAAAAATACATAAATAAATAATTAAAAAAAATCTTCTTACTAGATTTGAAAAAATATAAAATAAAGATTGAATAAATTCTGAATCAAATAAAATTTCTAAATATTTTATTGAATTTTCTTAAATTATATAATACTTTTAGACTTTAAGGAATTTAATACGTAAAATTAAGAACATAGCAAAATTATTAAATGAAATTCTAAAAAAAGAACATGAATTTAAGTCTTTAGTAAAAATTAATAGGAATAAAATTCTATGATCTTAAAAATATTTAAGCACTAGCATATGTTTAGTTTAATATTTAGGTAAATAAGTATTGTAAGATAATTTTTTATTTAATTTCTAAATAATTTTAAAGCAACCTTTATTTTCTTTTTTAATCTAAATCTAAATCACAAACAATTTTTAATCAACCACTACTATGAAAGTTGCTTCAAAAATTGTTTATAATTCATTATTTGGAAATATATCTGAAATTTTAAGAATTTTGTGTTTTTAATTATAAATTTTCTTTAATTTAACTTACATTAATTTTTTATAATTTTTAAGTCATAAATCTAAGTAAAATGGTAAAGCAAATCTTAATTTCTAATTAATTTAGTCTGAATAAAGAAGATATTAATCTCATTTATTTATATGAAACAATGTGAATTTATTATTTGAGGGAAACATTATTATATTTTTTTAAATCTAGTACAAGGAAATATAGTTAAAATTCAATTTTTTATAGGTTTAGTTAGTATTTTTATTATTTATTTAATTTGATTGCTGATAATTTATTTTCTTAATATAAGCCTTTATCATTTTTTAGATTATTAGATGAGTTATCAATTAAGAAAATAAATAAATTTATTTTATTCTGATTTTTCAATTTAAAAGTTTAAAGAAAAGATACTCATAAAGAGTATTTTTAATTTTATCTATCTTTATTGCATCCTATACAAAAGATTACTTTTTAGTAATCAAATATTTAAACTTTATATATGAATTTAGCTATTTTTATTTAGATAATTATTTACTTAGAACTTATTGCATAGTAGATAAAACACTCTATTCGTTTTTTCAGATTTAATATTTTATCTAAAACTTATTTAATCATGCGTTTGCATTTTTTAATTTAAGGTAAGTTTTATTTTTTAAGTTAAGCTTTATTCTATTTTTATCTTATTTTAGCTTTTAATTAAATTAAAAAACTAATTGTAGTGTAGATAGTTAGCTATGAATAAATAATTAGAATTATTTTTATCTTAAACTAATTAGTAATTAAAAGACATTCCTTAGTGAATAAATTTAGAATTATATCTAAAACTAAATTTCTTGAGTATTATTAATAATTTCTTTTAGTTGTATCTTTCTTAATAAATATTAGCTTGTTTAGGTACTAGTTTTATTTAATTTATTTCTTTTTAGTTGCTGATAAAATTATTTTTATAGCTTTAGTAGCACTTATTTTAATTATAAATCATACAAATTAAAGTTAATTACACATGCAAACGCTTATATATCATTATATCATTAAAACCTAGCCCTTTCATCTAAAAATAAATGAGTGTGGTTATATAAAATGCTTAAGCAAATTTAACTAGCTATTGAACTACAAATAACTCTGTCTAGTCAGATATTTATATTTTCTATATAAAGCTTCATTCCTACTCTTATATAAGTATTAATTTAACTAAATTGCCTTTATAAATAATAATAAGCATATATAGTTTATATAACTTTAATAATAGTAAGCAAATCTAAAACATATAAGATAAATTAATGAGAAGATTATATAATTAGCTTTCATTTCCCTAAAATTAATTAATAGTTACAGTTGCCTTTTGCTTAATTATTTATTTAAATAGAACCCTAATTTTTATAAAATGGATAGCTAGATAAAGAAACTTAGTTTTATAATTATCATTTCTTTATTTTTCTTACTCAACAGTCAAGCGCTGCAGCTATTTGTAACTACACCTTCTAATTTTATGGAACTTAACTTAACCTAATCTCTAGGAACCAAAGAATTCCCTTATACCTCCTTATCTTAAGCAATTTATGTTCTAAATGAGGGATCTGAACATCAAATATTTTTATCTCCTCATGCACATGAACTTGAATGCTTAGAATGTGAAAATTGTGTGAACGGTTGCGAAATTTGACGAGGAGGAGAATAAAGCGAAAGGCGTAAAATAATAAGTATTAATAAATATTAGAATTGCTCTGAAAGGTAGGAAGCTAAGTAAATGTGTTGAAAGTAATAAAAAGAATCTACAATAATAGTAAAAAACCCTTGTATTAAATTAGTGTTATATAATGATAGCCTATAAATATAAGATATTACTATCACTGCTATTTTATACTATTATTCTAACCCTACATACTATAACTAATGCTCTAACACAGCATTGTTCTAACTTATAGCAGCTAACTACTCTAACCTAGAGGTTTATAACACTGCTATTTATAACTTTTCATTCTATCAGAGCAATAGAGAAGTAGAATAAGCAGAAGAAAATATGGAAGATAAGGAATAAAGAGAATAGTCTAATTTAAATATTAGCAACATTGACCATAAAAGTCTAAATTGAATATTTTTAAATGCAAGTAATTCTAGGATTTTTATTTAAAGCAGTTAGCTTAGCTATAATAAAATAACTATTATAGAAATCTTTTAAAGCTTTATGGCTATAAATAATTCAACATTTAGATAAAATTATGTAATTAATAGTATCTTTAAAGGATCCAATTCAGAGTTAAGAATATAAGATTCGCTTTTTTATGACAACTTTGGATTTAATGCAAGTATTCTATAAGCTTCATTTTCATAATTGCAATTAAACTAAAACATATTTAAGAGAAATTAGGGTCAAAACTTAGGAGCAGGATTTTATTTAGAAAATTCAAATTTAAGTTCTGCTAAGTGCTTATTCTAGTAAAATCAAGCATTATAAGGGGGAGTGTTTTATATATATAAGACTTAAGTTCAACTATTATAAAACAGCACTTTTCAAGAAAATCAAGCTGATGAAGGAAGCTGCTTTTATTTAAGTCATTCGACAATGATTAATATTAGTGAGGTAAATTTCTTATAAAATACTGCTTATAAATAAGGCGGAGCAATTTGAGCTATATTATCCAACTTATTTACAATAGAAAGATGCTATTTCGAGAATAGCAAAGCCTTATAAGGAGGTGCTATATATATTCTGGATTCTAACATCACATAAATAATAAATAGTTTCTCTTAATTAAATAAAGCTGAAGAAGGAGGCTTTTTATATAGCTAAAACTCTGAACTTATTTCAATGGAAGATACCTATTTTATAGAAAACGAAGCAGAATGGTAAGGAGGAGCTATGTATCTTTCTAATTCATTGATAATAAAAATAAAAAATATAAGTTCAAAATAAAGTAAAGCTTATAATGGAGGATTTATTTTTATGATTTACTCTCAAATATTTTAGATAGAAAATTCTTATTTTTACTAAAATGAGGCTTTTGAGGATGGTTTTGGAGGAGCTATTTGCTGTTGAAATTCAGTCATAAATACAATAAAAAATATTAATGAAATTGAAAACTAAGCTGGTAAAGGAGGATTTTTGGCATTATTAAATTCTAAAGCAGATTTGATAGAAAGTTGCTCATTCTATCTTAATAATTAGGATTACTAAGGATTTGGAGGAGTATTTTATCTCCATTAGGCTAATGTTACCTTAATAAAAAACATGAAATCTGAATAAATTTAAGGTTTATATGGAGGATTTCTATATTGTGATAGTTCTACCATATAATTAATAGTAGAATGCCAGTTTTATTAAAATATTGCAAGTTAAGGAGGAGTTTTATGTTTAGTAGAATCAAACATAACTTCTATATAAAATATTGGCTCTAATTAAAATAAAGCCTCAGCTGGAGGATTTTTATACAGTATTAGATCTTAAATATCTTTAATAGAAAATAGTTATTTTTCGTGAAACGAAGCAGTAGAGAAAGGAGGAGTTATTTATATCTAGAATTCAGATGTAAAATATATAAGAAATGTATAATCTAGTTAAAATTTTGCAAGTTTTGGAGGATTTCTATGTCTTATAAGTTCTTCTATTCATTCAATAGAAAACTCCTAATTTCAAGCTGGTTTTGCTAACTAGGGTGGAGTTATATTTCTTGATGCATCTAGCATATCATAAATAAATTACATTGGAGCAGATTGGAATGAAGCATAAGATGGAGGATTGTTGTATAGTATTAACTCTAAAATAATTATAATAGCAAATAGTTAATTTAATTACAATAGCGCATCTTTAAATGGAGGAGCTTTATATCTTTTATAATCTATTGTTGAATAAATACTAAATATAGCATCTGATTAAGGATAAGCATAGCAAGGAAATTTTGCATATGTATATAGTTCTAGTATATTAAAAGTGAAGAATTGCTAATTGGCGTCAAATTATAGATTCGATGAGGCTAGTATATTTTATATTGAATCGTCATTTGTGCAAGAAATTAGAGATATTTAAGCTGAATTATATTGATAATCTGAAGGATGCTTAATATATC
Organism: Loxodes magnus; assembly: GCA_946699065.1. Lineage (NCBI taxonomy): Eukaryota > Ciliophora > Karyorelictea > Loxodida > Loxodidae > Loxodes > Loxodes magnus. The sequence continues at coordinate 375,563 of CAMPDV010000076.1, read as the reverse complement.
TTTTATATTCCTCAATAGAAATAATGGGAAATCAATTAATTGCATAAAGTAATTTCTATTAGAATGGAGTAGTTATTTATGTCTAAAACTCTTATATTAAGCAAATCTAAAATATTACTTCTAAAGATACTTATGCTTAAAATTGAAGCTTTATTTTTCTATTTGAGTCCTATATTAATTCAGTTTAAAATTGATGGATCGAGTAAAGTAAATCAGATTAGAATGGAGGACTGTTTTACCTAAAAAGCTCTACAATAAATATAATTAAAAACGTAAACTCTATAAATAGTTAAGCATAAAGTGGAAGCTTTATTTACCTCTTTTAATCTTAAATTAATTCACTAGAAAATTGCTAAATTTAATAAAGCATAGCTGAGTTTAATGGAGGAGCTATTTATATCGAAAATTCTTTGATAAAGTAGATAAAAAATGTAAGCTCTAGCAATATTTAAGCATAGAACGGAGGATTTATTTACCTCTTTTAATCTTAAATTTATTCACTAGAAAATTGCTAAATTTAATAAAGTATAGCTAAGCTGAATGGAGGAGCTATTTATATCAAAAGTTCTTAGATAAAGTAGATAAAAAATGTAAGCTCTAGCAATGTTTAAGCATAAAATGGAGGATTTATTTATCTATTTTAATCTTAAATTAATTTACTAGAAAATTGCTAAATTTAATAAAGTATAGCTGAGTTGAATGGAGGAGCTATTTTTGCTGAGAATTCTAATATTACAGAGCTAAAAGGTATATTTTAAAGCATTAGTCAAGCATAGAACGGAGGATTTATTTATCTATTTTAATCTTAAATTAATTTACTAGAAAATTGCTAAATTTAATAAAATATAGCTTAATTGAATGGAGGAGCTATTTTTGCTTAGAATTCTAATATTACAGAGCTAAATGGTATATTTTCAAGCATTAGTCAAGCATAAAATGGAAGCTTTATTTACCTCTTTAAATCTTAAATTTATACAATGGAAAATTGCTAAATTTAATAAAGTATAGCTTAATTGAATGGGGGAGCTATTTTTGCTGAGAATTCTAATATTACAGAGCTAAAAAATATATTGTCAAACAATAGTTAAGCATAAAATGGAGGATTTATTTACCATTTTTAATCTTAAATTAATTTACTAGAAAATTGCTAAATTTAATAAAGTATAGCTTGATTGAATGGAGGAGCTATTTTTGCTGAGAATTCTAATATTACAGAGCTAAAAAATATAAGTTCAGCTATGATTTAAGCATTCAGCGGGGGATTTTTTTGGCTTAATAATTCTAAGATAAATTTAGCAGACAAATTTTGATTAAAGGAGATATAAATATAGAGTTAAGGTGGGTTTGCATGGTTTAAAAATTCCATAATTGGCATAATAAGATTAGTAAATCTAGCATAATGTAGAGCATAATATGGAGGATTTATATTTGTAGAAAACACTTATATAAACTTAATTGAATAATGTTAAGTTAATAGTATTGATAATATCTAAGTTGGAGGAGTAGCATACATTATAGAATCTAAAATAGACATAATTTGTAATTTTACCTCTATTAAAGTTAAAGGTTTTGATGGTGTATTTTCTTATATTGATAAATCTACTATAATTACAATTTAAGACTGTATGTTAGAAGATTATCAAATTGGAACTTTAGGTAGAGTAATTTAAATAAGCGACTCTTAGATACATTAAAAATATTGAACTTACTAAAAACTTTGGGTGCTAAGGAGGATTTATAAGTATTTATAGATCTAAAGTATTTTCAATGGAATAACTAAAGTTTAATTCACTTTAATAATAATTTGGTGGAGCTATTTATATTGAGAGGTCTAGTATAATGCATATAAGAAATATATTATCTTACAGCAATAAAGCTGATTATGGAGGATTTCTTTTTATGAAGTATTCTTTTATCTAAATGATGGAAAATTTGGTATTACAGGAGAATGAAGCTAGCTATAATGGGGGTACAATGTGTATTTAAAATAGTAATATCGATATAATTAAAGATATTACTTGTTAATAAAGCAAAGCTTTTATTGGTGGATTTTTATATTTAGAAAGTTCTTAGATATTATTAATAGAAAATAGCACTCTTGAATCTAATGATGCTTATCTTAATGGAGGAGTCTTTTATATTCTATATTCTAACTTAACTTAATTAACTTATATTTTTTCTTCTATAAGCAATGCAACAAGTGGAGGATTTCTATACTCAGATGGTTCTAATATATCACTAATAGATAATTGCTAAATAGAAAAGAGCAAAGCTAAATATTATGGAGGAGGTATATTTGCTGAAGAGTCTATTTTAAATGAGATAAGAAACTCACATTGTAGTAATAATATAGGCTTTAATGGAGGGTTTGGCTATTTCTTCTAAACTACGTTTAAGATATTATAGAATAATGTATTCTATGGCAACATAGCTTTGTATTAGGGAGGAGTATTCGTAATATATTCAGATAAACTGTTTAAATGAGAAGAAAATAGAAATAATACATATATTCTTAATCAAGCTGACTAAGCAAGCATTGGATACTTCTATAAGCAGCAAATAAACATAGAAAATTCTAATTTCTTCTAAAATGAAGCTTATAGTAGTGGAGGGTTATACTTTGATTAATCGTAAATAACTATTTAGCATAATGTTGCTTAAAATAACAAAGCAAACAAAGGAGCTTTCATTTATAGCACTTTTACAGATTTAGAAATATAGAATACTTAATGCTCCTAAAACATAGCTAAAGATACAGGAGGTGTTATTTACTAAGAAAAAGGAAAATTAAGTTTACTAAATATAAAAGCTAGTTAAAATAAAGGTACCCGAGGTTCTTGCTTATACTTAACGTAAATACAAATGATATAGGTTAACTAAAGCTAATTTTACAATAACACTTCTTAATTTGGAGCCTCTATTGAAGTTTCAAATTGTGGAGTTTTATAAATTAGAGAATGTTAATTTTATAAAGACCAAGCATTTTCAATAGTTCAAGCATCATTTTTAGATTATATTTTTCTATAGCAAAGTTAATTTATAGCTAACTAAGCTGATCATAGTATTATCGAAACTAAAAATGCTAACTTAGACATTTATTCATGCTAACTAGAGGCAAATGAAATGCTTAGTGGATCTTTAGTAGAAGCTTCTAATAAGCTATTTCAATTAGTTAACTGTTCTATATCAGAAAATTAAGCTATAAATGGTTTTATGGTTAATTTGAACTAAATAAAAGGCTAAGTTACTAAATCAACCTTTATGCATAACAAAGCTATGAAAGGCGCTTCTATCTATTCATAGCTTTCAGAGTATTAAATATCAGAAATTTTATTCCATGCCAACTAAGCATAAAGTAGAGGAGGAGTTATCAGTGCAAGTCTTGATAATATATTCATCTAAAATTGCATCTTCTCCTAAAATTAGGCTTCTAAAGGAGCAGTGTTTTCTTTTTCTTTAGTAGATGTATTGATAGAAAGAACAATTAGCTTTGATAATATAGGTATAGTAGGAGGTATTATAGAATCAGATTATTGTGACATTACAGTTATCAATTCTAACTTCACAGACAACAAAGCAGACGAAGGAGCAGTATTTTATATCTAAATTACTAACTTAAATTTCTTTTAAATCTAATGTATAAGAAATTAAGCAATAAATAAAGGTGGAGTTGGACTGTTAGATCTATAAAGTAAATTTTGGATGAAGAATTCAGAGGTATAGGGTAGTTTAGCAAAAGAAGGAGCTTTTCTTTATTCTGAGAATTCTTAGTTTTGAATATAAAATAGCAGAGTTTTTGAGAATAAAGGTTCAATAGTAGGAATTATAAGCTTATTGAATTAATATAATTGAAGCTATATCTAAAATACATAAATTTATAGCAATAATGGAAAAACTGCTTTGATTTATATTTAACAAAGTAGTATAAACATTTAATAAAGCTAGATTAATAAAAATTAACTTTAATCTATAACTTCGGGAATTTATGCCCAAAGGTCCTCAGTGCTCATTAATTAATCTATTTTTGAAGCTTAAACCGGAAATAAAGGTGCTTATATATTTGGAGAGCTATAGTCTATAATAAAAATTACTAACTCATAATTTTAAAATAGCTAAGGAGACTAAGGAGGAGCAATTTATGCATCATAATCTAGATTAGACATAAACTTAGTAAGCTTTAAACATATTAAAGCTAAATAATAAGGAGGAGTAATTTATGCATTTGATTCTTCATTAAATATTTAGAACTCTTAATTTTAGAATATAGAAGCCTAAAGTTATGGATCAGTTGCCTATATATTGAAGTCTTAAATGTAGATGGATAAATGTATTATAGACAATTACTTTAATACTGCTTTAACTATTGAAGATAGTAGCTTTTTGAATCTTTCCGCTACATAATTTATTTATGGAGTAAGTGAAGTTACTTGAGGATCAGGAGTTTATTCGCATAACTCAGAAATGAACATAATAGGTTGCAAATGCTTATATTAATAGTCAAAATAAGGTTCATGCTTTGCTATAATAAATGACAAGTTGTAATATAATTACTTCATATCTAATAATATCTTTGCATTCTGTACTACTTAGCTAAGTGGAGGAGTTGGGTATTGTTTAAATGGTAATGTTACCTTCTATTAGAATATATTTGAAAACAATACAATAATAGGACTAAAAGATGTGATTACAAAAGGAGCAGCTTTAAGGTTAGTTTGTGATTAGTAGTAAAGTTGTGAGTATAAAATAGAAAATAGTTTATTTGTTAGCAACCAAATTCTAAATAAAATGGGAGAAGGAGGAGCAATTTCATTCCAAGGTGTTATACCTATTTTTATTCCAGATATATGGAGCAGAGAAATATGCGAATTATTTAAAAACAACAAAGCATTTTATGGTAATGATATTGCTTCTTTTGCATATAAACTGAGTAATGCTTCAATTAATGAAATATTAGATCATTGCGTATAAAATAATTCTGACAGATTATTAGTGACTCATTTGCCTGGCTTCCCTATTTAAGAAAATGTAATGCTTATTACTGATTTATTTGGATAAATAGTTAAAACTGATAATTATTCAATAGTCACTATTTCCTCTGATGATGCTGAAATATCAGGCAAAACTACATTAAAAGCTGTATATGGTAAATATGATATAAAGGATATTAGCATAAAAGGTATTCCTGATAGCTTTGTTCATTTATAGCTCGAAACAAATGCTATTGACTTAAATAATTTACCTTAAGGTAATAATATGACTAAAACAATAAGAATGGAAGTATTATTAACAAAGTGTCTAGAAGGATAAGTGTTAGTAGATAATAAGCAGTGCTTAAATTGTTTCTATGGATAATATACTTTAAGGGTTAAGGATGAAAGATGTAAAGAATGCATCGAAGGAGCAAAATGCTTAGGAGCAGATTTGATTACTCCAAACTAAGGTTATTGAAGAGAAAGTTTTGATACTGATATTATTCATAAATGTCCTAACCCATCAGCTTGTTTAGGAACAACTGTCAGCAATTTATTTATAACTAAATATTTATAAACTACAACTTAGTAAGCAAGAGAAGAGTTAAAAAAGTAAATGAATTGATAAGGAAATTGCTAGGAAGGATATAAAGGAGTCTTATGTGATGTTTGTGAAAAAAATTGAGCAAAAGATTCATTAAATAAATGTTAAAAATGTATAAGCAAATAAACTTCCATAGTTTATGCTGTAATTATTATTCTGGTATTTATATGCTTCATTTTTTATTTAGTTAAGTAAACTTTGAAATCAGCAAGAGAAGAAAGTACTCTTTATGGAGTTTATTTCAAAATACTAACAAACTATATGAAATTTTCTACTCTAATATAGAATTTTAATTTTGACTGGCCTAGTATATTTGATAAGTTATTCCAAGTTAATTAAATATACATTTCAGTAAGCTAAAATGTATTTAGTTCTGATTGCTATGACTAAGATAATGAAAATAGATATTATAGCAAAGTTATAGTGACAATTTTATTTCCTTTCATTATTTTATTGTTTTCTCTTTTAATTCTTTTATCATGATCTTTAGTGAAATGAAGGAAGTTTGATAAATCAATTTTCTTGACTATAATGAGTGTTTCGTTCTTTCAAATTTATAGTAACTTGATTTAAACAACTTTGAGTGTATTTAGTTGTTACTAAATATCAGAAGGGTACTATGTATTGAACTAGTATAGTGATATAAGTTGCTGAAAGGGGAATCATAAGAAGTTTGCAGTTACAATAGGATTATCTTCGTTATTATTTTACTGTTTTCTAATTCCCTTCATAATCATAGTTTATCTTTATAAAAACAAGAAATAAATTAACTCCTATAAAATAAAATCAAAACTAGGGTTTTTAACAATAGGATATAAATAAGAATTCTATTACTGGGAGTTTGTAAAGATGTACTAAACATTTGGTATTTCCTCAGTGTTTATATTTCTATAGAAATCTACTATTATCTTCTAGTTTTGGTGCTTAACTTTCATTTTAATAGTATGCATTTTAGTTTAGTTTAAGTATCAACCTTTTATAAAAGAGGAGTTAAATAGACTAGAAATTCATTATTTAGTCATTTCAGCTTTTATTCTATACTTGGGAAGTTATTTTAACTCAGGCGAGCGTTATGCTTTAATAGACATAATAGCATTTCTATTGCTAGTCGTATCTAATGGTTATTTTATCTTCTTATGAACTTACTATCTTTTCCTTTAGTTAGGCAATAATCTCCTTAAGAACTCACTCAAATGATATTTTAACTTTAAGTTTATAAAAAGGCAAATTAACTTACAAGAAGTTATTTAGAATTGAGAAAACCCATCATCAAATAAAATTACCAAACTATAGTTAATAAAGAACAAACTAAGATTAATATTAAGAATCAAACCATCTTCTAATTAAGACCATTAACATTAGCATCATCAGTTCTATGATTCTAACCAATAGAACAAATATAATAAAATACCTTTTTAACTCCTATAAGTCCAAGATATTATTACTCTAAAGAAAGTAGAATGATGCATCTTATAAAATACTAGTTTAGTTAATCTATATTTATCAAATATTACTCATTTCTATTAGAATCCTAAAGATTATTGATAACAAAGAATCTAAATCTTTATTCACAAATATACTAATTTTTACCACCATTTTGTCTTTTTAACTAACTAAGAAGAAACTTCAGAACTAGATGTAACTAAAGCTGAAAATATCAACTAGTAAAGCATTGAAGATGTTGATGTAGATAAAAAATAGAAGGAAGAAAATTTAGTTTCTCAGCATAAAAAATTTAGTAAAGAAGGAATATAAGTTGAGCATTAAAAGGCTAACAAATTTCATTTAGAATCAATTGAAGAAAATAAAGAAGAACAAGATGATAATCAAATAGAGCTGTTTATCTTTTAATCTGGGCTATCAAAATCAAGAAAAGAAAATTAAATTTAGAATAGTTCATCTAAGTTTGAATTCATGAATTTTGAAGATTAGATTAAAAAATGAGAAAGACTTTAAGATTATAACTAATTTATATCTTTTTTAAAGCATATCTTAATATAAGAAATATTACTTATTAAATTATTTTATTTCTATCAATTTTTTAATTTTATTTGCATTGGTATATATGAGAGTGCATTTTTAAAAAGTTTTTCTATTATTATATTCTTCAAAAAATAAAAAAAATATTAATGGTATAAATGTTATAGTTGAAGAACTTATATAGAATTTTTATTTTATTCTAGATATATATAATTAAAATAGATTAAGCAAATTAATTTCTTTGTCTAATGTAAATTGAACAAAAAATTTAATCTTTACCTAGTCTGAAGATTTATTACAGAATAAATCTTGTATTCTTCCCTCTTTTAAATCAGCAGAAAGAACCAAATGAATTGTAACTGCTTATTTTCAGTTTCAATCTAGAGTTAGAATTACAATCATTTCATCAAATTATAGATTTAAACCTATTTCTCTCTTGAGCCAAATAAAAACTTAGGTGAAAGTAATAGATACTCAGAAGAGCAGTCAATGAGTCTTTTGCTTTGTTTTATTTTGCTTTAATTTAATTTTTATTAAGTGTAATCTAATATTTAATTTTATATGCATTAAGCTTTTCTATTTTTTATCTTAAACTTAAATTTTGTTGTTTTCTAATGTAATTTTACCATTTTGATCTGATATATTAATTTTTTAGCTACATTAAACAAAATAAATGTAAAAATAAATAATTTTATGGCTATCTACTATATGAATAGCATTTATTTTAGAGGTATGAGATATTATACTTTTACATTAACTTATAAAAGAAATTATAATATTAAACATATTAGTTCATTCTATCTCTTATTAAATTAAATTTATTCCTTCTTAAGAACTAACTAAGATTTATTGTTTTAAACTTGCTTATTCTTATTAAATAATTCCTTAGCTGAGTTTTTTATCTTTTATTTATAAATTTTAAATTATATTTAGTAATAGAATCTTAGCTTATAAATAACAAAACATTATTTTTTGTTTTATTTTTTTAATATTGACTAATTAAAAATTATTGCTTCTTTTTTAGGTTTTTCTCATAGTAGAATGTTTCAAACTAAATTTAAATATATTTTCGTATTTTCTAATATAATAATTAGCTGCTTACTTTCTATTTAGAATATTTATATAATTATTAAAATTTTAATTAGTTAAAAGAAAAAATCAAATATATGGAGTTATATTAAATCTTATAATTATCTAAATTTATAAAATATGCTAGTTTTAGTATATATTTATTAAGTAAATAGTTAGAGTTATTACACTTAGTAATCTGAAGAAAAGCTAAACTCTTTATTTCTTAATTATATTTGCTCTAAATCTTTTGATATATATCACTTTTTAAGCTTATTGTATTTTATTTTTCATCCTTGCAAGCAAATTTGTAAGTGTAATGTTTTTTATTTTTAATTAGTAATTACAGCTATTTTTATATTTTATAACTTCATTTTTTGCTTTAATATTTAAGAATTTTCCTTTTAATCTTTTACTGCGCTCTAGACTGATATTAAATCACTAAAAGACATTCATAATTATATCTAAACATATTGCTAGAAATATTTGATGACTCTTTCTTTTTAAATAGTTAGATAATTATGGATACTTAAGATGGTTTCTCTATAATAAAGAATATTTGTATCAGATCTGTGACTCAATAATTCTTTCTAGGATAAACTAGAAAATAATATTCATTAATTATTACTTAATTGTAAAGCAATTACTTTTATCTACATAAACAATAAGGAAAAATTAATAAAGTAAAGATATAGTTAATAGCCTAAAAATATAGAAACTATTAGTATAATTATCTGAAAAATGTTCTTATTTTTATAGAGAAATTCATTGAACAAATAAAACTTAAATTCTTGGACATTTATTTTTTACTATTATTTTTTTCTCAAAAGATAGTTTCAATTGTAAAGAAATGCTAAGAGTAAATAATAGAGGTAGCATTATAAAAGAAGATAGCGTTGTAAATATCTAAATTTAAATGATGCTGATAATTTTAAATAAATAAATAAAAAATAAAAAGGCAATGTATTTGAATTAAATTACTTTATCTCTTAAGATTTTACTAATAATCAAAAACCAGTATTTTTATAATATAATAACCAGTTCTAGTGTTTAAAATTATGAATATGTGAATTACTTAAGATACAATATACGAAAAAATAAATAATTACCTAATTAACATTAGTATTATATTAAGATTTATTAAGCAACCATTATTAGTAAAAATAAATATTTAAACTAACTAAAAGATTGAGGAGAAATAAATTTTCATAGTTTTAAATGCTATAAAAAAGATATAGATCATGAAAAATAGATAGCACCATAATCTAAAGTGCTTTTTTCACAGTCTAAGAAGTGAGATAATAACAAAATTAGCGTCCATATAAATACTATAAGAAAAGAATGTATTAAAAGTTATTCAAAGATTTGTATATTTAATAAATTATGATCATGTTAAAAATTAGAAAATTCCAAAATAGAAAATGATATCTATGATAATAGGAAGGTTAAACATTTAAAAAAATAAGAAAAAGCAAATTATTAGTATGGATGGCTTTAAAATTATTTTTCTAATTATGTTTGCTGATTTTCATGTTGTAAAATGAAATTTTATAAAACCATTTTAGAGATACAAAGATCTATGCTAACTTAATCAATTAAGATTTGTTCCATTTATAAGGAAATTTATAATTAATGGAAATAAAATATGTTTTCATGTTTTCTTATTTGAAATTCTACTTTATTTAAAATAAAAATAACCTTTAAAATTATAATATTTATCTTTTTTATTTTAAATAAAAGATAAAATTTCATATTATAAGAATCTAAAATTTAATTAGTTATTAAACTTGAAGATGAATAAGAAGGAAATACTTAATTATTATACAAATAGACATGGAAAATATATTTTATTTAGTAGAAAATCCCTTTCTAGTTCTTCATAAACTTAAAATAAATTTTTCTCTTGATATTAGAAAAAATATTTATATTTTATAAAAATTAAATTTAACATTTATTAGATTTAATAAAATAGTCATGAAATCACATTAATATAATAAAAATATAACCAAATTTATTTAATCAGATTTGACTAATATCTTCTATAATTTAATTATCTATTTTTTCTTTAAAATAGTATTTTGAAATTTTTTATCCTAAAAAATAAACTAAATTAATTAAATTTATAATAATTAGAGAAATATTTCCTGCAACATAAATAACTTTAAATTTTTAAAATAAGATAAAAGTAAAATATCCTTTTATATATAAATATAAGTAATTACATAAAGCAATTTAACTATATAATCATGCAGCTTTGCTTAAATTTATAAGTACACTAACATCAAATTAAACTAATTATCATTAATTTTCTTTGCTAAATATAGAAGGATCTACTAATAATTAGTTTTTTATATATTAAGTTTATAAAAAAGTTATATTAAAATTATTTAAGTTTATATTATTGAAAAGGTCTCGGATTTTATTATAAAAAAGATGGAAATAGAATTATTCTATAATTAACTAATTTTAAATTGAAATAGCAAAACTAGAAAATGAATTTTGTTTCGTATTATATTAATTGCTTAATAGAAAAACTCCCTTTACAATATTTTCTAATTTGTTTATAATATAAATAAGGAAGGATCAATAGGATGTTACTTACTTTGGTATTTTTTAAAATGATATTTAGATTTAAATTTATATCTTTAAGTTAGATTAGTAGTGAACAAAAAATGAAGCTGATATTAATTTATTTCTTTGATATTAATAATTTAAAATTTATAGTATTGAGTTTTAAAATTTACTATATAATTAGAATAAAATTCATCATTTATTTTAAAGTATCTGTAATAAATCATCATTACAACAAAGGTAAATTTCACTTAAATTATCAATTTAAAGATTTTAAATTCATGCATCTCCAAAAATTTATAATTAATAAAAAATAATATTTGCAACTTTATTTAGCATTTTAAGATTCTTATACTTATAATAAATTAAGTTAACTAAAGAAATTTATGTATTTTTGAGATAAATTAAGTGGTATTCATTAATTATTTTTCCTATTAAATAAGTTTTAAATTTCTTCCACATTTCTGTCAAGTTACCTTTATTTATATGATCCATAAATAGGTTAAATTAATTTTTGTAGTCTTTCTTCCTTGATTAAATATATTACTTTCTTGCTTTCTAAAAATTTTCCATATATTTATTTATATATTCTTTCATTATTTTCCCTATTCACCTTTTCGATAGATTTAATTTATTTACTGTACTTTCTGAAAAATTTCTTTCTCATTTTCGTAGTTTCTGAGTATTTGCATTTCTCCTGTTGTTTTTAATTATTCCACATATCTTTTAAGCACCTTCTTCTACCTTTTTTATTCATCATTTGTACATTTATTCTCAATTCTAATTATTAATTTCATCTTCCTACACATTTTCTTATATGTATCTTTCGAATTGTTCTAAACTCTTACTCTTAAATAGTGCGTAATTTATCTTTGTTATTTCTTCTTTTTTCCTGATTTCATTCCCAATCTTAATTTATATAATTCCCGGTCTATTATCTAAATTATATGCGAGTAATAAAAATCACTTTTAACTACTTTTTCTCATTATTTCTTCTATTACAAAATAGTCAATTTTATATTCATTTTTTTGGTGTATATACATTCCTAAATTGATTGGATCTATGCAAATTAAACTATTCTGGTTCATAAACTAAAGCATCTTCTTTCCTGCTGAATTTGCTTATCTCGGCAGTCATCTTTCAATATGTGTATTCCAGCCTCCTACTATTATTACATTTAGTCCTTTTCCTACCGCTTATAATTTAAATTCATTTAATAAGTTGTAGAAGGGTTCATATTAATTGCTATCGATTGCAACTGTGCATATACGTTTATTACAGCTAACTTTTTCTTCACTTCAATGGCTATCATCCGAGCCCCAAAAAGAGCCACTTAATTTACTCCATTTTATATTTCTCTTATTTCATCGCATAATTCATTTTTAATATAAAAAGCGACTCCTTTTCCTTTTTTTATCCCATTTTAATTAGGTTTTTAAAACCTGCAATATTGCACATTTCGCTTTAATTTTCAATTTATATTTCTTACATGGTCATAATGTGAATCATCTTTTAGTTCAATAAGTTTGCTAATGCATTCTTTGTGCTTCTGATTTCCCTTACATTTGCTGCACCTATTTTTAATATTAATTCTTATAATTTTTCTTCTTTATGTTACACTATTACTCTTTCTTCTCTTTCTCCTTCCTCTTTCCCTTCCTTATCTTATTTCCCTTTATATTAGCTTTCTTTTCCTCTTCTGTTGTCTTACCCTCTTTAGATTTCCTCTCTTCCTCTTATTTCTTATTATCTTATTGTTCTCTTCCATTTGTTGGTCTTTTTGCTTTATATAATTTAGTTAGTATTTGTTGTTTCTATCTGCTTCTGTTTTCTCATTTTTTTCTTGCTTGTTATTCTCTACATTCCTAATTTTTCTTTATTTCATTCTGCTATTTTTTATTTTCTTTCTTTTTTACATACTATATAATGCTGTTCTTCCTGTTTGAGTTCTTTCACTTCTCTTACAATACTTTTCGGTTTATTTTTAGCTTTGTAATTTTATTTAGTTCTTTAAGCATTTCTCTGTCACTTCACCTTATATATGTCCAGTCCCATTTAAAAGATAAATAATATTTATTCATTCTTTCAGAGTAAAAATTGTTTTATTTTTTAAGTTTTTACTTGTTTTAAAACTCTTCTTTATTTCCATCTTTTCTTTCATTTGCTTCTTCTCTTACCTCTTCTATCATTATTTTGTTCTCTTCTTCCCTTATCATCTTATTTTCTTGAGGCACTTTTAACCCCGGTTGGTTTATTATTAAGTTTGTTTCGACTTGTTAGTTTTCTTGTTATTATAGTTATCTTTTTTACTCTTTTGCGGCTTCCAATCTTTTACATTGCTTGCCAGTGTATCCTTTCCTTCCACATTAATTGCATACGAAGTTTGCTGTATGTTATATCGTATTTATCTACCGAGTATACTTATTACTTTTGGGATTCTGTTAGCGTCTTCTAGGCTTTATAGGTCTACATAAACTAAGCATTTTCCAGCTAATATTGTAGTGCCCGGAATCTTATGAATTATAACCCCTCTGATCTATCCGTATTATCTGATTATTTCTTTGATTCATTCATGTTTGTGTATTCGTTTAGGGTAAAGTAAATTGGGTATTTATGGTAGTCGTTGTATTGCTGAAGATCTTTTTCTTCTATTGGAATTCTCGCTCCCAAATAGTTTCATTCTCGATTCTATTGAATTTCTTAAAACTCTCTCTATTATTAAAGACTACGAACAACATGCCGTTAGTTTTAGCCGTGACTCTTGCAACTGTTTGCTCGTATTCCTTCCATAGATAGTCCTTGAACGCTTTTATTGCCTCTTATTCATTAGCGTTCTGCCCATCTCATTTAATATTTTCTAGGTAGTGGTTAAAATATGCCACTGATACCATATCTGACAGGTCCGAATATGCATTCTCGTAGACTCTCATTATTTAATTTTTGGGTACCATTGCCTAAAAAAGTTCATTATTTAAGTGTTGCATTATCATTTGGTTTTTTTTTTGCTATTAATGAACCTTTTGTTGATAATATTCTTTCCTTGCATTCCACCTTTCATTGGAATAGTCGAAATTCAAATTCTGGAGGTATTACCAAACTAATTGCCCTATTTCTAGTGCCTTTAGTTGATGTAATTGGTTCCATATGACCTACTAATTAGATTCTTAAGTTTAACCTCCATTAAAAAAAGTTAATATAATTTAATAATAATATATAAATTTAAGTTTTCCATTTTAAGGTATTTCAACCCCGCCCATATGACAGCAGTTCATGCTCCCTGCTGTTAAACAAAAATTTTTGGCATCGCCAATTTTAGCGAGATTGGAAACTCGGGATTTTCCAGGTTTACCTTCTTCTCCTTTCCTGTTCTTGTCTTATCTCATCTCTCCTGATTTTATAAATTTCTCCACTTAGACTACAATACATTCGGTTTAATCCATCTTCTTCTTGATTCTTTCTTCTTTCTTCTTTTTTCTTGAATCAAAATAGTTCAGTTTTTTCTTCTAGAATTTCTTATATTTCCTATATAAATGTCACAAGTTTCCACAACAAAAAAATTATTTCTAATTTTTATTTACCTCTATTTTTTTAAGGATTTCTGATAATTTCTTCTTCAATTAGCATTGGGTCACTTTAATGCTCTCTTATCTCCATTTGAAATTGTAATTTTTGCTAACTTTCTTCTATTTTCTCTATTCTATTTCCGATTTCTGTCTGCTTCTATAGCTAGCTTTAAGATTGGTTGTTTTGATCTTATGAAATGCTTCAGAAAGCATTTAAATTTCTTTTCATGAACATGAGTCTTGATTCGATTTCCCCTTGCTCGTTCAGATTTCCATTAGCTTGTCATTGTCCTTTTTCAACTTCCTGACCTCTTCCTGGAGGTTCAGTACCACTTTGATGAGCTATTCCATACTCATCTGGCTAGAAGAATTGAACTCCGAGACCTCCTAGTGAAAGAGCAGATTTCATCTGATTTCTTGGCTTGTCTATGAGGTTGAAGTTGCATGTGCTGTCTTCTGAGTTTATTTATGTTCTTCTCCAGGTTATTAGGATTAAGGAAAAGATTAGGGTTAAGTGAAGTGAGACTGTTCAAGAATGGATTCAGGTTTTTTTTCCAATTTTTTAGGAGGTGGTGTAGAAACCTCTTTTAAATTGTTCCATTTGTTAATTTTTTAAACTTTATTTAAGAGATATTATTTAATATATTTGCAACTATTTTCTTTCAATTAGTTAACATATTCATTGCTCTAAGTTTATCCTTCATATTAAAATGATATAATTTATAAAAGACATATCAACTATTCTTATTTACAGATACATCCTAGGCAAAGAATATTCACATAGGGAAGCAAAAGAGGAAAAGTACCGATCAATATAAATTCGTTTAAGCAAGTAGTACAATTATAAATTATGAATATTTGGTTTATAATAGCAAATTAAGGTAATTTAATGGACGAAATTTACTATATTTGCTTGAAAATAAGATATATTTAATTTAAATAGTAAATATCTTAAATTAACTAAAATAGATATTCTAAAAGCTAAAAAATATTAATTTATTGCTATATAAATCTATTTAATGAGGGAAGTATTATAATATATGGAAATATGGGAAGGAGGTAGAGTTTTAATTGACTGATTTATATATAACCCTATGATGTTTCTAATTGGATAATTTAGATTGAAGAGAAAGCTTCTGAAAAATTATAATGAAGTCTTATTTAATTTTCTTTCTGAGTAGATTTATATTTCTAAATCTATAGAATAAATAAGATTAGAGAGTGCGTAGTATCTCAATGGCGCGCAGCTCTTTAATAGAGATTTTTAAAGCCAGAACAATTCTTTTTTGAAGTCTTCCAAAGTGCTAGCATCCTTTGTGAGTCTCGTCTTCTATAGGGTGTGATCGGAATACTTCCTAAGAGACCTTAGTATCTGGCATCTTTCATCGATAACATTACTTGATGCTTTTTTTAATCTTTGTCTTCTCTCTTGGCTCTTACCAAGATTCTTATCCGGCCCTTCGCCTATGGGTACTTCCTGGATCCGATCTTAAGCCAATGTCAGTTGGAGGATTACTCCTCCTATTTATTTAATATAACAGCTAAAAAATGATTGAAATGATAGATTTGTTTATCCACTATTATTTCTATTCTTATTATGTTTAGAATTACTCTTGCAATTTTAGTTTCAAAACCTAATTCTCTTTATTTATATAAAAAAAAGCATTTAAATAGGTAATTTTTTAGATGTTTTTTCTTTGCTAAATTTCACACAACATTAAAATGAAATCAGTTCAAATATATATTTGTCTATAAATATATTAACACACTAGCATTAATTTTATCCTTTAGACCAAAAATATTTTAAGAAGTTAATTAAAAAACTTAAGCAAACTTACTAGATTGAAGCACGAAAAAAAGAAAAGCTCCAAAGCAAATAATTTAGATAAGAAATAAAGAATTGTATTTAAATATATATCAGAAATATTTGATAAATTAAGAGATAAGCTATATAAAATAAAATAATATTACCCATTTATAATTATATTTTAATTCATTATCACTGCATGTAGTTAAGTCTCTTTATTTACTAGCATCGCTTTTATATTATTTTAGCTAAATTTCCTTTTCATTTCTCTAAACCAATTTATTTTTTATTATATTTTAAATAAAATAACCAATGAAAATAGTTCTTAGTGATTAGAATAAATCCCTTGATTTATGTACTTTTTAGAATTATAATCTAAAGATATCTTTGAATTAAATGACTTTGAAATTCTTTAATAAAATTAATATACCTAAATATTTTATATTAAATAAGGAGAAAATATAATGAGTATAGAATAATAAGAAAATATTTAAAAAGATATTAATTGATAATTAAGTAAAACCAGAAATTTAATTATCTAGAATAGCAGCAGCTTAAGGATATATTTATGCGACTTTAGGAAACATTTATGCAACTGAGTATCTATATAAAATATAAAATAATAAAAATTGAAAAATATAAAGAAAATAAAATTATTAAAGTTTAAGAACTTTACTTTTGTAATAATTTCTTAGTTTTAGTAATAGAATTCAATTTAAATTAAAGAAATGCTTGAATAAAAAACGCAAAAATAAAAATTTTAAGAAAAGAAGCAGGATAAAATCATCCTTAATAAACTAGAACTTTGAAATTGAAATTCCAACAATATAAACTCACTGAGTAAATAAATATTGCTTAATAAACTCATTATTAGATAAATATACTAAAGTTGGGTGAAATCAATTCTTCAGCACATTTAAATATTAGTTTTGCATAAACAAATTAAATTAAATAATTATTATAAAATGTCTAACTTTAATAAATTTTTTATCAGACTTCTTTTTAAACTCATTGCATTAATAAACTCTTAAGCAACTTAAGTTTATTTTTATTATAAATAAATGTAAGACCTTGAGAAATGTCCGGTTTGCGAAAAAGAATACAACTTAACCAACGCTCTTCCAAAATTATTATTTTGTGGGCATACTTCATGCAATGTTTGCCTAGAAACATAGTACTATTTATTAGATAAATATACTTGTTCCATATGTAATCAAGTTTATTTCTTTAACTATAAAAATTTACCCTCAAATAGAGAATATGTAAATAAGCTGGAGAAATAAGACCATAAAAATCAATTACTAGCGAAAGCAAAGCTTAAAAGTAAAAAGTAGTTTGATTAAATAATAGAAATTGCAACTAAGATTTATTTAATTAAATCTAAGACTACTAATTCCTTCATTTAATAGATTTTTAGCATATCACCGCTTAAAAATATGCCTAAATGAGAAATTTTTACTTAAATTATTATATAAATTGATAGTAAAGCAGATGAACTTAGGAATATTCTAAGGAACTAAGTTTATTAGTATCGATCAAGTCACAGAATTAAAGAGTTATTGAACTCAGAATTAACAGAAGAAGTAAAAAAGGAATTAAATTAGAATATTGAGAAATTATTTTCCTATAGAGTAAATTTATTAATGCTTATTTAAAAAATATTAGAAATATCTAAAAATTCTGGGTAAATTTCATAAATACGAGAGTAAATCTAAAATAAACTATTTGATTTTAAAATATAAACAACCTTTCCATGAGAAAATTAAGAATAATGAGAAAGTTAATCATAGAAATCTTTTACGTCAGAAGTTTCTTAAGAGGAAGAAGAGCTGAAATTTTAAGACGTAATTGTGAAAAATGAAAAAGATGTTATCAATATACTAAGATGTAATAAAGTTGTAAATGATTAATTCACATATTTCTAATCTGAATCTGATTTTTTTCTCACGTTTTCAACTAATACTACTTGCTACTTAACTGGATTCGGAATTTTAAAAGGAGTTCAATCAAATTAGCAAATCTTTATTTTATATCAAAAAGTTTTACTAGAAAATCAATATAACGTCAAAGAAGAAAAAGTATGCTATGAAGACAATGACATGTATGAAATTTAGTAGAAAGACAGGAATTGTGGCGAACTTCATTCACAAAAGCTAAAGTAACCAGTTTAGATATAGGCTAATTTACAATATAGTCTCGTTTTATTAGTAGAAGGCTAGCCTACTCATATTGGTTTAGAAACTTCATTTAAGAAAATAATAACGGAAAAGGGATTGACGGTCACTTTTTAGGATATTAAAAGACCTTCAAGCTTTAAAAGCTTCTAGTAGTCATCATCGTATGGAAATGTTCTAAATTTGATGTTTAAAATGACTATTTGAGAAAATTTTAATTTTATTATTTTCTTTAAATTTAATTTTCCAGATAAATTACTAAGAGATAAAAAGAGCTAATTTATTTACATTAAAATGACAAACATAAGTCTATTTTGATTTATAAAGAAGCTATATTCTCTCCTTATAAATAAAGGTAATTTATTAATTTAAAGTCTAATTTATTATTTAAGACAGCTTTTAATTATAAATTTATATAATAAACTAAATAAAAAGTTTTAATAACTTATTTTAGACTTATAAGCTAGATTTAAATTAACAACTAAATAAGCTCTTTAAAATAAATTTTAATTAGTGATTTTTTATTTTGTTCTAAGGAGATTTTATCAATTTTCTTCAATAAATTCTAAGAATATTCCTTTAAGACTTTGTTTTGTGTTATTTTTTCTTTTATAGCTTAAAAAAAATTAAATTTAACGGGTCTCCTACAATTTTAGCTTTTATAAAAATTTTAAATCTCTTACAATTTTTATTTATAATGAATCTCATTATTTATAAAATCTTTATTAAAATATTTTAAATTAATATACCTTCATCTACAATCTTTCTGATTGAATCTTCATCACTAAGTAGTACTTGAACATTAAAAATATATTTATTAAATAGCTTTGAATTTTAAAATTTAGCGAATGCATTTTTTATGTAAGAATTCTTTAATTTATTAGCTTAACCTTATATAGGATTGACAAATCATTTCTATTTAAATTTATTTAATATATTGACTGAATGACTTATTAAATTACCTATTTTTGATGTTGGTACTAGAAGCGAAATCAAATATTAAGTTAGACTTATAAAAGAAGATTAATTTTAACTTTAGTTTAAGTTGTAATTTTTAGGTTCATATGCATTTTCTCTTCCTAGTTTAGTTTAGTCTATTTTATAAAGTTGGAATCCTTTTTTTTTTAAAGTTTGCATATGTATAATTACTTATAGATACAAAAAATATCAGCTACTCTCTTATTAGATGGGATGAGATTTGCAAAGTACTATAAAATGATAATATGAGGGATTAAAAGTATTTTATAACTAAGTGTGCTTTATTTATTCAATAAAGAAGAAAAATTTCGAAAGGCGACACAATGCTAAAAGTATAAGGATTAATATAGAAAAAACAGGAATTAAAAAATAAAAGCTATAAAGCAAAGTGTGTATTAATTTAATTTCAAAGCAGATCTTCTTATTTTTAACTCAAAAATATATTTATATCTACGACCACGAAGATTAACAATAAACTATAAAGTATTTTTTATCTTAATAAAGAGATACTGAAGCTTCAAAATATTTATCTCAGTTTAGATTTTTTATTTGATAAATCTTATAAAATAAACTCTTTTTCTTTATCTTTTCCTCTTACTATTAAATTTTTCTTTCTTTCTTTAGATAAATTTTTACTTTTATTTTTGGATATTTTTTCTATTTATTTTACTTTTTTCTTTTTATTGATTATTGCTCAGTTTTTGCTTTAATTTTTAAATCTATTTTCACTTTATTATTTCTACTTCTTCAATTAATTCTAGATATTACACTCTTAATTAAAAATATCTTAAATAATCTACTTTAGTTCTTTAATTATTATAATTTAAAAATCTATATTTATATTTAAATTTTGAACTTACATCTACCAATTTTTATTATGTTTTAAATTATTAATTAAGATTTTTAGTTTGGTAACAAAGAAGAAACAGATAGTTATTATTTTTATTTGTTTGATATAAGTTAGAAATAATAATAGTGGGCAGATATTAGTGGAGTTAAATATCAGATATATAAGTACTTTTTTAATAGATATCTTAATAGAATCAATAATTGCATCATATTAAATTTAAATCATCTCATTTGTAATAGTTATAAAGGAATAGGCTTTTAAGAAAATAAAAAAGCAGCTTTGGGAAACTTCTATTAGGATTGAATCTTATTAGTACAAAATTGTAACTAATATTATAGTGTAATTAATAAACAAGTTAAAATTTATTTCATTATTAGAGAAAATCATAAGCAAAAACTATCGAAAAAAGTAAAAACTTTTAAGAATATAACAGCTTTTAATGAGCTTGCTAATACTGCTTCATGGATTAATAAATCATCATTGAAATGTTTATTCTAGCCGCATCAATGAATTTTAGAAATAATTTATTATATAAGCTAAAATTTTACGTTTTTAGTATTTATAGTTGGTAGTAATATCTTCGAAAATATTTCACCTAATTTTAAAATTAAGTTTAAATATTCTTCTTATTTATGAAAATTTTTAATTTTTATATTTTTTTATTAATTAACTTAGATATT
Source organism: Loxodes magnus (assembly GCA_946699065.1). Taxonomy (NCBI): domain Eukaryota; phylum Ciliophora; class Karyorelictea; order Loxodida; family Loxodidae; genus Loxodes; species Loxodes magnus. Next base: position 354,317 of record CAMPDV010000076.1, on the reverse strand, counting down.
AGATTAAGCTTTATGTCTTGTATAATTATTTCATTCTACTCAAATTTAATATAATAATAATTTATACAATTTGGTATAATTTTACCATGCATAAGTTAATTGGCTATTAAAAATAATTAAATATCATGCTTATAAATTTTTATTATAATCATTATTTATATCTATTAATATATTTCTACAATCAAGGTTTTTAAGCTCAGCTTTAATTCAAAAAAGCTTTAAATATATGTTCAGAAGGATTATAATACAATTATTTTAAAGAAATTTTGTAATATACCAATTCTAATTAATTATTACAAAATTATATTAAATTTGTTCAAAAATTTATTACAAAATGAATTGTAAATTTATTTATAATTTATAAAGAAAAAAAAGATATAATTGTTCATAAATTTATATCTGAAGAAAAAGGTTAAATAATAAATTGTTTATATTTTGCTTCTCTAAAATTGAAAATTAAAAAATAGTTTGATAGCAATGAAATTTTTGAACTTTTTAATCACATTTATTTTAAATTAATTAAATTTCTTCTGAGATTGATAGTGTACACTATTTTTTTAATTTTTAGAACTTTAAAAGAAATTTGCTAAAATAAAAGATTCTCAAAAATGTTTAAACTTTTTCTTAACATATATTTTTAGTTTTTTCTTCTTTTATTTGTTTTTTAGATTTATATCTTTTTATAATAAGCTGAATCTTGCTATTTTTTAATAATAACAAATAGAAGTTTTTATAAGTTTGAAAATAATTTAAATTAAATCATTTATATAGTTTTTTAATGATAATTGAAAGAATAAAAGTTTATACATTGATAAATAAATTAGCATTTTTCATTTTATTAAGCCTTTCATTGGTTTTCTTTAAAATACTTCTATTAGTAATTAATTATTTTTATATTAAATTTTAATAATTATTATTCTTTTTTTTAAACATAGCTGCTGCTCTATAATTATATCCAAAACATAATAATTTACATATAAATTAATTATTTGGTTCGAGTAACCTAGTAAAATGAAATATATCTAACTATGCATAAAAAAGAGTTTCTTAGTGTAAGTATTTAAAGGTTTATTTAGTTTATCTTGTTCAGAAAATAATTTTTAAGCTGCTAAATTTAATTTAATGGATATTTAATAAAATTTTTTAAGTGCGTATAATCTATTATTTTTATTTAAAAAATCAGAAAGAAAAAATTTAATCTTTCAACTCACATAATGTTATATTTAAATATTTCAAAGTTAAAAATAAAAAATCAATTTTATAATAAAGTTTAAGTTAATATCTCAAATATTGATGAATCATATGCATAATGATCTAAATTTATTACTATTAAGTTAAATTTAATTTTTTTATTTTAAAATATATTCCTTATACAATTTTAATGAAACTGAATATAAATTTAAAATATATTTGAACTTGTTATTTACTTTCTTCATAAAATTAATTATTATTTCTCCTTTTTAAAAATCATTTAAATACTCCTTAATTATTGTAAATTTTTTATTTTATAATTAATAGAATCTATAAAAATGTAAATATATAAAAATTGTAGGAGAAACTGCAAAATAACATTTTTATAAATTTATCTTTTAATATTTTTTCAGATTATACTTAAAAGTTTTGGATTTGTAAGTTCATATTTAGCAATGATAAATTTTATTTATCTAAAATAATATTCTAAACATTCATAAAATACAACATTTCCTTTTAGTTTTGATTATATTCTTCTTTAATTATATTATACTTTTGAAATCACAAATAAATAAGAAATTATTATGGAAAGTTTGGTTAGATTCTCCAGTTTAAAATAAATTATAAAATTAAAATTAAATTATCACAAAAATAAATTGCAAACCAACATAAATTATTATATAAGTACTTTTTAAATCGTAAATTTCTTTCGATTCTATAAAATAAGAATTTAACTTGTATTAAAATAAAAATAGAAAAATAGTTGAAAAATTAAATTATAAAGAAGAAAAATGCTAAAAATCTATTTCTGATGATTTTAAAAATCTAAAAACGATTTGACTTAAATATCGATTAAATTTAAATTAAGGCATTAGATTAAAATATTTAAAATATCTTAATATTTAAATTTTATAATCTATATAATTTTATATTTTTAGTAAGTTAAATATTTAAAATAAAATTTTAATTAAATTTATAAATATTAAATATTTCTAATTAGTTTTGAAATATTAAAAATATATACATATTTTATTAGCGAAATTATTATTTAATAACTTCATAATGATATTCTATTTTTTCAAATTCATTAAAATCTAGCGAGAAAAAGAAAATTAAAACTATAAAAATAAATCAGCAGAATTAGTTAAAAAGAATTTCATAAAAACACAAAATATTTAAACTTGCAATATTAATTTTAGCATATGCATTAAATTCATTCTAGACAAAGAAAATTAAAGAAGAAAGTTAGATAAATTTATTAATTTATTAGTCGATTGAAGTTGTATGAGTTTATAAGAAAAAAAATTAATAAAAATCCAATCAATAAGAGATTTTTAGTGTATGAATCAAACAATTAAGATTTTAAATAAAATACCGCAAGGAAATATTTTAAGGGCTAAAATTTAGATAAAATCTATGAATGAAAATTTAAGTTTTTAATTAATGCATACCTATTTAAAATTTTAATTTAATAGCAAAAAAGAAAGCATAATTGCAATATTTTAATGATTTAACCCTTTGATGCAAGAATCTTAATAATATAATATTTTTTTATCTATTACTTTTAATGACTAGAAGAAAATTATCTATTTTATATAAAATTTATACAAATTTTATATTTTTATTTTAGTTAATATTTAGAATAATATTTCATATTAATAATTTAAGTTTTTCCTTGAAAGATATTAAAAATGCTTATATTTAAAATTTATTTTAATTAAAACAATAAAATGTTTACTTCAAATCAAATTTTTTATCTATTTATTATTTAAATTAAATTTATATTGCTTTACTTATAAATTATATGAAAAACCTATTGATAATGAAAGAAAATTAAAAATGAAACCAAGAGATAAATTTTTTTATAGATACAATTAGCAGTATTATTTAAAAATAAAAATAGATTATAAGATAAGTATAAAGAACATAAGTATTTAGAAGTTGTATAGTATAATTTAATATAATATATTATAATATAATTAAAGATTGATATAACATTTAATTATAATTTCAAAAAAATGTGTTTGATTATTTTGCAATATTAACATATTTTATATAACTTAAAAATTTGCAATATAATTAGCATAATTTATATTAAGTTAAATTTATTAAAAATAAATAAAATACTTTGAAATTTTATAATAAATCTAGAATAAAATATTTTATAATATTTATAGAATATATTAAAATAATTAAAATTGCTTTATTTTAATATTTCTTAAATTTTAAGATATTAAAAATACCAAATTTTAGTTTTTTATGAAAATTGTATTACTATTTTTACATCTTTAACAAAATTATTTTAATTTAATTAAAAATATTTGCTGAATTATAGACTGATGAAATAATTTTCTACTTTTATTTAATTTGGACATGCTTTCAAAAGAATTAAAGTATTTAGATAGAGGAATTCTTTTTATAATGAAATTTTATAAGTATCTTTAAAAAAACAATTTCTCTATTCTGTTTGCTCAGCGATATATATCTTAGGATCTATTAGAATAACTTTAAATTTATGGACTTTATAATTTAATTTAGGAATTTTTTTCTAGGTAAATTAAAATTAATCTTAAAAGAATAACAACATTATAATATAAAAATTAATTTTAGAAAGGCAAATTTTATATTTAAACATCACCTTAAAAATATTAAATTTTTAAATTAATTTTAAATTTTTTTATAAGCTTATTTCTATTTTATTCTGTTAAGTACCATCTTGAGAAAACTTAGAAATTTATTTGCTATAAAATAAATGCAAGCGAAATATTAATGCCCGTTATGCTTATATGAATACGATTTAAGTTAATCTCTTCCGCTTTGTTTACCCTGTGGACATACATAATGTAGTATATGCTTAAAAACTTAATTTTATCTAACAGATAAAATGTAATGTTGAATTTGTTAAAGAGATTATTATTTTAGCTTAGAAATTTTACCTATAAATCTTGAATACCAAAATTTAATCTTAAATTAAATCCAAGAGAAAGAAAAAATTAGAAAGATGAACTACATTTTTTAAGAATAAAAAAGAAAAATTATAAGCTAAGATGTAGAAATTGCTCGTCTCCAACAGAAAATTTGCATTAGTTTTATAAATAAGTAAAATTCGTTCGCCAATTGAAACAACCTGAAAACTCAAGAAAAAACAAGTAGAAAAATAATTTAAATAGACAATAAAATAAAACAGCTGAACGACTTAATAGAGGGAAAAATATTCTTTAAATTTTAAAATATTAATATTGAGTAATTGTTAGATCTTGATGAAACATAAAAAATTTTGGTGTAATAAGATTAAAAAATTATCAAATTATCTTTTCAAAAAGAAAATCTTATAAATCTTTCGCGAAGCTTTAATTATATCGCAACACGCTATGCAGATATTGAGTAATTTAAAAAAACATAATAGAAAGTAAAAGCTTTACTAGAGTTTTTAGAAATGATTGCAGATAAAGGTTAAATAAGACAAACTAATGAATATTAGGAATCCACTTTCATTCATTTCTTTTAATGATAAACTTATAATCTTTTTCTGTTTAACATAAAAACAGAAGAAGTTTCAAAAACTTTAACTCAAATTAATGTTCCTTTTTCAAGTAGAAGTATTAGTTATTAAAATAAACTTTATTTAATTGCAGGCTAAAACAATTTTAAAGGATTAAAAGAGATCTGAGAGTTTGATTATGATGGAAAATGTAATTTATCAAGTCAATTAAATCAAGGAAGATATCTATTTGGAATAACTAGGGCTTAAGAATTCATATATTTAGTAGGAGGATTAATAAATAAAAATACTGAGATATAAACAGTAGAAAAATGAAAAATAGGAAGTTATGCCAATTGATAATTTTGTTCGAATTTCCCATTTCCAATTATTCTTTTAACTTTAGTAACTGATTAGAGCAACGAAAAAATTTATTCTTTTGGAGGAGCAAGGAATAAGTAACCGTTATAGGATATATGGAAATTTAATATAAAGAATGATTAATGAAATAAGCAATCTTTCAGCCTTCCTTAAGCTTTAATGGTTCCAGTAGTATTAATAAATCCTTTTATCATACTAGGTGGATTAAAAAGTTTAAATACAGATGATTATTCGTAAAAGATTTATAAAAGAGATAAGTATTCAGAAAAAGAAAATTAAATTAAAGCAAAATTTATTGATCGTACAGGAATAAAAATATTAAATAAATTTGCTTATAATTTGGCTTTTGAATATGGCAAAATTTTGGTGATAAAGACTGATATAGTTGATTTGAGTTGCGAAGCTATACTTCTAGAATGATATTTTAAAATAAACTAAAGTTTTTCTTACAAATATTTATTTAAAGTATTTATATTTTTATAAGTCTAAACGATAAAAAGAGTTTTTTCCTTTATTTACATTTAATAAAAAAAATTTATTTAAATTAAAAAAAAGAATAAAAACTTTGATATTAATTATAAAAAATATTTTTATTTTATTTTTATTTATCCTTTTTAAATATATATTTTTTTAATTTTAATGTAAGATTATTAAAATTTCTTTGTTATATATATAAATATTTCTTAAAATTTGATTTTAATAAGTTATAAAATTTTAAATAATTAAATAATTAAAAATTCTAAAATATTGATAAAAAATAAAGTTTATTTTTCATTCATTTTTTTAGGAAATGTTTTATTAAATTTTAATATAATTATTTAATATAATATTTTTATATCTTTGGTTATTTTTATAAAAATTAATGGTTATTAAAATTAGATTGTATAAAATTAATTTTAGTTTACAATAATTGATTGAAATTATCAAAAAATACTAAAATTTTTTCCAATTTTTTTCAGAAATAACCTAACCTTCTATATAGTTTTTAGCTTTTTTAGTAATTTTTTTAACATAATATTTTTTATAAGTTTTTTGAAAATTTTTTTTAAAATTTAGGTCCTGAAATTTTTTATATAATTTAAGTAAACTTATGCTTCTATAAACTTTTATTTATGTCAGATTTTTTTCTATTTTTTATTATTAATTTCTTAAATTTTTCTATCATCTCTTTACTTATATATTATTTTTAATCTTGGATTCTTTACATCCACCCATACTTATTGGAGTCAGTTATATAACTTTATAAATATTTTTAAGATTTTTGAACTTAATTTTTTTGAAAATTTACTTTTCATTAATTTTTATTTCGTTAATTTTTCTTAAATTGCACACAACTATTCAAAACTATATCTGCATCATAGCATTATACTAATTAAAATTTATATATTGTAATATAAAAAATTGTCGAATATTTTCTCAAAAGCTTTTGAGAAAAGAGAAGAAAAAAGGAAAAAAGTAAAGAGTTGAAATGACTCATGAAATTGCTCCTTCTTCCAAACCACAAAAGCACGAACATGAATCAGGGTAAACCTAAACCATGAATCTGAAAAAACATAAAATTAATAAAACCAAATTTCCTTCAAAAGTTAGACTTTTTAAGGTACATGAAGCAGAATGATATCAAGAAGACTTTGAAGAATGAGACGTGCCGGAAGATGTTGAAGAGGTAAAAAAGCTCATAAAGCACTAAGATATGAAAATGCCTTAATGAGAGAAAGGTTAGAACAAAGATCACAGGAACTGATGGATTTCTAATATATGAAGGCATCAATGTACTAGTTAAGAGAAAAAATATCGAAACTGAAAGAATCCAAAGTAGAATTTCCTGGAGTTTCAGCTGAATTTAAGCCTTCAATATCTGAGGTGGAAATGAATCTGGAGCCTACAGGGCAAAAAGTTTATCCTTGCTGTAAGAAGAAGCGGAAAGAATATGCACCAAGACCGAGACACAAGATAAAAAAATGTTACTATCGCGAATCAACTTGATACCTTCTGCTGCAATGCAAATAATAAAAAAATATAAAAAAGAAAGTCAGACGAATAATGAAGAGAAAAAACGAAAAGAAGAAAAGAAATTAAGAAGAGCGCCAATATTATTCTACTCAAGAGGAAACTTCTATAGAATATAGTTAACGGGAACACTTGCATATTAAAGAGAAACCATGTTTTTAAAAAATTTTTGGACATATCTCTCTCAGCTCATTATCACAAAATGAGAGGTTATTCTATAATTTAATAAATGATTATAATTTTTTAAGCATTTTTATGCATTTTATTTTTTCTATCAATCACTTTGTATTATTTAAAAAAATTTTATAATATTTTTTTAAATAATTTATAATAACTTATTTATTTTTCTATAAACCAATTTTCTTTCAGAGTTTTATAAGCTTTCCATCTTTTGCTAAAATCTGAACATATAAAAAAGCGGCTAACTTTCTTAGCTTATCGAATTTAAAAAGATTTTTGTCTAATATCAAATTTCATGTATTTTTTCATTTAAAAAATTATTATGTTTTAATTTAATTTTAGACTTAAAGAGTTTTGGACTGCAACTTCTTGGAGTTTAACGACCCCAACACTCCCTTCATGGGATAACGGGGATATCCTGTTGCTTTCGAAAAGCAGCTGCCAGGGAGCTCCATCTCTATGGGCAGCCAGGCTTCAAGCCCCTACCAGGAGTGGATAATCAAAAGGAAGGCGTTCCCTTGCAAAGGTTGACTTTGACCAGGGACTTTCTCAGCGACAGGAAAGGAACTTGTTCCTAGCCATAAAACCAGAAAGTATGATTCAGAAGGTCAATCTCAGCTCCCACCATCTTTTTAATTATTAAAATTATTATGCTTTTAGAACGTAAATCTATTTGGAAATTATAACTGGAGCTTCTAATATTATTTATTCTTAGTTATAATATATTTATAAAAAATTCGTCCCTTTTATGATAATTTAATTATTAGCATTTGATTTCTTTTTCGCTTAAATTTTTATCTAAGAATTATCTACTGTTTGATTATTCAACTTATTTTCTTCATTTAGCTTCCATATGCTTCTTTATTATTAGATTTTTTTATTTTTTCTTAGCAATTTTCTATTTTTTGTCTTAGCTTAGATAAACTCTATATTTTTTAGTTTTCTTACTCTTAATATTTTACAACTGAATCTTAGCTTCTTTAAGATTTTTATTTGTTTTTCTGTCAGTGTTACTTAAATTATTAATCAATATATTCTATCATTTTCAATATCGTAGATCATTCTTAATATTTTTATTTCTTTTAGTTTATATTTTTCGTCTAATCCTCTTTTATTTTCCTACTTTATCCAATTTTAATATATTCTTTGGCTTTCAAATGCATACTAGAGATATCCTTTCTTCTTTTACGAGGGAAATGTTGAAGATGTTATGATTAATGAAAAAAAATTTTCTGGGGACTAAATTAAAGGAAAAAAGGAAATAATTCTTATGCTTATAAATTAATTTTTTAGCAATAAAAAATAAATAAAAGAAAGAAGAACTTTAAAAATACTTTCTTAAAGTTAAAATCTTAATAATTTGTCTTTAAAATTAAAAAACATCTGAAATAAATAATTTTAGCCAAAAGAATCTTTATATCTGAGCTTATAGCTATTACATTTGAAAATAGACATATATATAAAAATTTATATTTAAAAAACAAAAATTAATTTACCTAATAAAAATCAAAGGCTATTAATTAAAATATTCTAAGCATAAAGTTTTTTTATTATGCTTAGAATAGTTCCTTTACATTTTTTTAATATAATATTGCGCTAGTTTTTTATATATTAGTGCTTTATTTACAAGAAAAATTATATAGGAAACGAAAAAAAATTATTTATAAAGAAATTGTATATTAAAAAAAGCAATTAATATAATTATTAAAATTATATAGGGATCTCTATTAAATTATCACATAGAAACAACCAAATCATAAATAAATTATTAAAGAGCAATTATATTTTAAAATTAAATTTAGAAAAAGCATATAGTAGAAGCTTCGTTGAAATAAGAATCTAATAAGAGTTTAACTGTAAAAATAATAAATATCAAGATTCTAGTTCTTATAATTAAATTAAAAGTTAATAATAAAAATTCAGAAAAGCATATTTTAAGTAAATAGATCAAAAGGAAATAGAGGATATATAATAAACTCCTTAAAAATCTATTTATTTAAATAATATCTCTTACAAAAATAATTTAATCATATAAGCTACCAAATTGAACATATGCTTGAACATTAAAAGCATTAATTTATATTTCTTGTCTAAATTATTTCTATTTTGTTCCATTATTAACTATTAGTAAGATTCTTTCTTTTTTAAGATATACTGAGACATTTTCACTATTATCATGTTTAAAAGTCTTACCATTTAAAAAATTTTAATTTCATGATATCTTAAATTAATAAATTTATATATATGGATTATTTTCCTTATCTATAAAAAATACACTCTTTAACTTAAGTCACATCAGCTTCTTTTTTATTTAATATAGCAAAAAATTCTAAATAAACATAACAAATTAGCTAACTAAATATTTCTTTCTTATAAAAAACAAAGATTAAAAATTGAATTTTGATTAAGATTTAGCTCTTTTTTATAAAATATTATATTTATTTGAGATTAAACAAATACAAGAAAAAGATCTTTGCAAATTTGACTGAAAAATAAATTTACTCTTGTAAAATCAAGTTATAATACGAAAAAATTAAGGAAGACATTATCTTTAAAAAGATACATAAGAAGTATAAGTATAAAGTACATTCATAAAATTAAAGCATAATTATTTAATCATTTCCTTGTATTAATAATTTTAAGAATCTCTTTTATTAAATTTTTTATTATCTAAAGTATTAAATTTAGAATTTTTAGTTTTAAATATTTTTTTATTATAACTAAATTTTCAATGATAATGCTCAAATGTTATAATTAAAATGCTTTACTTAGACTTTATTTTATTTTAGAGTAAAAATTCTTTAAAAAAGTTATCTCAGTTATTTAGCTTTAAAAAATAATTTTTTAACTATTTCCACTGCTTATAGTTCATAATGCTAAAATTTAGATTTTATTAATTTCTAATTTAACGATAATTTCTTTTAAAATTTCTGATTTTTTAAATTATTTATTCTGTCTATTTTCTAGCTTTTATTTTTGGGTAAAAATTAACTAGATTATTTTCAAAAATAAATTGAATTATACTTGCTTGTTTTTAAAGTTAAACTAAATAATTTTTATCATTTCATACATAATCCACTATTTATCATTTTTGGTTTTTTGAAAAAAAATTTTAAAGCCAAATCATATTTATAATATCCATATAAATTCTACAATACAATATCTACCTTTATAAACATAAATTCCTTAATCTTAATTATTAAACATTAAATTATTTTAATTATTATATTTAGTAAAGAGTTATAATGATTATATGAACTATAAATAAATCTAATTTTTTGCTTATTTTATCATTTAAATTTTAAAAATATAAAGAAAGCTATGTATAATCATCATTGGCTTGATTAATAATTTTATAAAGTATTAGATTCAGATATAATATTCTAATAAATATAATTAATTCAAACTTTTTAACTTAAGAATTTTAGAAGCTTTGTTTGTCAATTAAACTAGTTAATGAATATTGTGAATAAACTTATTTTAATTATTAATAATATTTACCTTCCTAGATTAGCTTTTTTCTTCTCATCCACTAATTATGCTATTTCTGGTTTTTTATAGCTCTTAAATCTTTTTAAAAAAATCAATCAAGAGCTTATTATACAATTTTAAGTTGGATGTAAGTGAACCACAACAATAAGATATCATATTATTTATAAAAAATAAAAAAATAAGCTTATCTGTTCTAAATTTATTAACTAATTAACAAATTGTAATCTCTAAATAGTTTTTCGACTAAAATTAATTAATTATGAGACCAAAGCAATCATTTAATTAATTTTGCTCAAATAGATAACTTATTTCTCTAATAAAAAACTTAAATTATTAAGAAAAATTAATTTGATTAAATAGATGCTAAATAATAAATCTACTAAGAGTTATGCTTGAGTTTTTACCGTTTAATTAATATATAATATAAACTCTTTATTTAATTATGGCTATTTTAATAATTTTAGCTATTTTTAGAAATAAGAATTATAAAATAGTTATTTTTCATATAAATTTTAAATTAAATAGTTTCCTTTTTGATATTCTAATAATTACATTATTTTTATCAATTTTCATTAAGTGTATTATAACTTCATCGAAATTAATATAATTAAAAATTAACTAATTTGCTATTTTTAAGTGGGTAAAAATATAGATAATTTATAAAAGAATAAGATTAAAGAACTGATTATAATAATTTTTAGTTAGACAGTGCAAGAGTTAATTAAAGTTGTATTAAGAAATTCTTTGAGAAGATATAACTAAAATAGTTTAGTGTCATAATATTAAAAAATTAATACAATTCTTTAAATTAGTTTCCACAATTATTTTACCTTTAATTGCTTTATAGTTAGTTTAAAGCAATAAATAGAATTAAAAAACAAATGATTCAAAGCATTTCATTAATTAAGATATAATAAATAGATAGTAAATGATGATATTCTTCTAGAAGCAATTTGGATTTTATAATTTTTCAACATATTTTATTAATTTTAGCTATGAAAAATGTATAGAAATATCAAACTCTTAATTTAAAAATAAAAAAGATTTATTAATAATCAAAAATATATTAAAAATAATAAAAAAGATCATTATTGAAAAATAAACTAGAAAAAAATAAAGCATTTGGATTTAATCCCCTATTTATTTATATAAATGAATAAAAGCTATTCTTATAGATTATATTTAATAGTAACTCATTTAGCTTTGAATTTACTTAAAAAATTTAAAAGTTAATTTTGCTAAATCTCCTTATTTTCTTACTTAAAAATTGTAAATAATAATTTAACTCAGTTATATTTTCTATAAATAAATATCTTCTAAATTTATTAAATAAAATTTACTATATTTTAAACTTATCTCAAAACTTTCTTTATTTATTAAATAAAAGGTTTTATTTCATTTCAGTGATATTATTCTTTTGATTTTCTTTTTTAATAATAAGTTTAAGATATTTATTTTTAGTCAAGAATGCTTCTATTATAAATAAATTTCAACCTAGAATTTCTAAATTAATTATTTAGAATTATTTTGCATCACATTAAATTATGAGCTCTATATCTGTTTTTTAATTTTTATTTAGATAGATTCATTATTAATTTCATAAAAAGATGCATAATTTATAATTATTTCCATTTTACTATTTTCTATCGCTAGATTTTAAAATTATTGTTTATTTATCCTGAGATGACTTTGATTTATTTAATTTCTAAAATTTATCTAGGAATTCTATGAAGCTTTATCAAAGCTTACTTTATATCAAAATGCCTCTGATTTGTAAATTAAATTTATACAGTTAATTACATAATATTAACTAAATAGAGTAAAGAGAAATCATTATTATTTCCTAAATTATTAGATTTATCTAAAAAACAGTTTTCAATAAAGAACTTTTAGGTTAATTTTAAAGTAGAATGTATCCTAGAAATACTTAAACTGTATGAGGTTTTTTAAAACTTTTAATCAAAAATATAATAAAATGCGTGAAAAATCCAAAAATTAAAACCTGCTTGAAATAAAAGATAAATATGATTCTTACATTTAACTAAAATTTAAGTTGGAATAATAAGCTAATATATTTGAAAAAAGTATATTTCAATTCTTAAAAATTTGTTGAAATTCATTTTTGTTAGTTTGCTAATTAGCCAGAAAAGCACCTTAGTATTGTAAAAGACTTAAAAATAAAAAAATTAATTTAATAAAATTTAGAACAGAAAGGATGTCCTAAATATTGGTTAGGAGATAGAATATGTGACTAGAAATGTAATATCCCTGAGTGTAATAAAGATGAAGGTGATTTTTCAGATTGTGCAAGTTCATTTTAATTACTAGGAAATAAGAAATGCGAAGAATAATGCTTTAATATAGATTGTAAGTTCGACAAGGGAGATTGTGAAGGAATACTAACTTATTGGAAAACTTGTGCAGAATAAGGATGCATTAATCAATAATTTAATAACTTAGTTTGTAATTAGGAATGTGCAATTAAAGATTGTAATTATTATAATCTTGAGTGCATTGATTGAATAATCTAAGATTAGCAATAAAGATGCTTAGATGCAGGATGTCCATATTTATAGTATCTATATAATGGAAGATGTGATTAGAAATGTAACAATAAAGAATGTAAATATGATGGAGGAGATTGTGAATAAGAAGCCATTAAATATTCAAAAAAATGCAAATTCACTAATCTTTAGAGATGTGTTCTCTAAAATTCTTTAGCTGAAAAGATAAATTATAGTTCAGGATATTTAATGATCATCTTAATAACATTAATATTTCTAGTTTTTTTAGTATAATACATCTATAAAAAGTAGCATAGGAAATAGAAAGTAAAGAAATTAGATAAATAGAATCTAAAAAGTTATACTTAAGATAATTATTTTATTTTTAGTAAAAGAGATAAAGATTTAAATTCCTATGAAATTAAAAATAATCCAAAATATAAAAAATTATTATTTACTATAAATGAAAAATTAAAGATACTTTAATCTGCTTAATAAACTCATGCAACACTTGAAAATTAACTTAGAAATTATATTTCTGATAAAATTATTTTAGAAAGTTCTAAATAAGAAAAGCAAAGCATTTAGCAATAAACATTAGAAAGCTCTTTTAAAATAGCTTCCAAGAAAGATTCAAAAAGGAGTAAATAAGAATAATTAGAGCAAGGTGAAAATTAGCAGGTTATCAAATAAAATTACCAAAATATAGATGATTTTTCAAAGAAAAATTAGGAAGAAGATTATTTATTAAATTAGTAAATAAGAGAAGGGGCATAGAAAAATGAAAATGAATCTAACGAAGTAGAGGAATTTAAAGTGAAAGATCTATGAACTACAAGCATAGTAAAATCTTAAAAAATATATTATTTAAATCCTTTTGTAAATATTTGTGAATATGGTTTGCTACATCTTTATAAATTCTTAAATTTTCTATTTTTACTTAATTTCTATAAAATAATTAAATAATTTAACTTCTTTATCTTGCCTAAAACTAAAGGATATTTAATCAGTTTATCAAATTAAAATAGTATGCTGGTTATTATGGTGATGCAATGAGACACAATCCTGCCATGTCCTTGGACCTCCAGCAAGTATTAAAGATTACGAGTATTCTAAAATTATATCAGTATTGAACATTTTTATCAGTACTGAATAATTATACTAGTATTGAACAAGGTTTATCAATATCTGATAATTTTATCAGTAACAAACATTCTTGTCAGTATGAAACATTTTTTTTAAAGAGTAGCGCACCAACGAGAGTGCTACGCGCTCTATAATCAAATTTATTTATATTTATTTTTAAAGTTTGCTTCTTTCATCTTTAGAAGCTAAAGTTTAATTTAATTTATTCTCGTCTATAAATTGAAGATTTAATCTAATTTCGCACTTTATCTTTTAGTTCTATTCTAATCGTTAATATGAACTTTTTGGAAAAGTTAGACCCTAACCATATTATTTACTCCTCACAGACTCTTAATGGAAATTGAGATGATATTTTTCTAATCAGTTTCAGCAAGCAGTATCACCATGTTTAACAAATGCAATCTAATAATCTTAGAATTAAATTTCTTACCCCGGCCGGTTCATCTCAATCTCTTTCCTTCAAAAAGTTGAATCCAACCAAAAATCTCATTCAGATTCAAAGGCATAATCAGATAGTTGAAAATCTTACTTCTATAATTATTCACTTATTAAAATGAGACTATATTTTACTAATAGTAGTATGTTTTTATTATCTTCTATAGCTCTTCTTATATTTTTATAAAAGCTTTTGAATATTTTTCTTCTTAGAGTATCTATATATTAAAGTTAAACGCTTTTTTTTCAATAATTATAGAATATATTTCATTTTTTAAATTAGCATATTTTAAATACTTCGCTAGTAAATATATAATAACCTCGATGATAAAACATTCTACGTAACTATGAAATAGGTTTATTAATTTAAAATCTCAATTTTAAGTTCAATTTTTCGATAACATTTGCTATATTATTAAATAAATTCGCTGTTATTTTCACATTTTTTCTTTCAAATTCCGAATTTTTTTAAATCCTATAATACTCTATCTCCAATTCAAAATTCCGCAATTCTATTGGGGTCTCACAATCATTTTTTTCTTCTCGAATCCTTCTATGTTGCTTTTACATTTAACTGAATTTACCAGTGAACTATAATAGTTAACTTAACTATTTTTCAATCACAAAAGTATTTAAACTATGCCATTCCTGTTTTTATTCCTATTTTTATTTATTCATTTGATATTTTAATAAATTCTAACAATATTTTATAAGGATACAATTTCTATCTTTACTCTTACGGCTTTTTTTAAATTATTTTTCTGCTAAATTTTTACTTTTCTAGTTAGTATTAGATATATAATACCAAATGTCTTAAAAATATATATATAAGTTTATCTTTTTTAGGATTTTCCATATAATATTTTTATAATAATTATAAAATAATAAAACTTTTTAATCATAATCCAATTTACACATTTTTAAGATTTTTTAAACTAAAAACATCTTGAGCTGGATAAAGAATTACTCCAGATTTAAATCCTAAGCTTGGAACTCAAGTAAAATTATAGTCTCAACCATAATTAAAAAATAATTAATCTAAGTTGGATATGTTTACAGATTATTATGTAGTTATCTTAGAATCGAATATAGCATTTTCCTTTTGATTCTTTTAAATCACTTAATAAAATTAAAAAATTTAAGTACACATCAAAATTAGAAGATATTATTTTCTAAAATTTAGTTTCTCTTATAATTTAATGAATATTTACTAAATAAAGATACTCTTTATAAAAAAAGAGTGAAGTTTTAAAAATGTCTAATTTGAATCATATCAACTGCTTTCTAATTATGAGATATTCTGAAATTTAATAGATATTTAGATATCTGGTTTCTTTTAGCTATTTTTGGTTATTTTTAGTCAGTTATATTAGGTTCTTAAATACTTCTATTCATATTTTAATAAATTTGATGAAAAAATGTAATAAAATCTTCCTTAACTTTCATGTATAATTCTCTATTTCATTTAGAATTTTATCAATGTATCTATCAAAATTTTAATAACCTAAATTCTCTGCTTATATAATAAGATTTTTATTAGCTTTAAAAATGACTCTTCTAAATTATGCTGTTTAATTGGTAGATGAAAATAGCGTTTCTATATATATTTAATTTAAGCGGCTTAATTTAAGTCTTTCATAACAATTTCATTTTATATTTATTGTTTATATGTTATCAGCTCTTACCTAAAATTCTAAAATTTACGAAAAATATAAAAATATAATGTTATATGCTTATTAAGCGATATATTATTTACAGAGGAATTTACTCACTACAAGACTGATAAATAGATAATTGTGATTTTGAAGATTTAATTGTGACTAAAGTTACTAAAGATTGATTTTAATGCCTCATAGTATTTATTTATAAGATTGCTTATCTCTTATTTAACTAAGTTCACTTTAGATTCTTTAATATAACTTTTCAGTATGCATTGATAATTATTTTATCAGGTTAAGATGTTTTGAAGTTTATTTAATAGATCATTATTTTATGAACTAATTAAGTGGAAATGATATCTCTCCTACAATATTTCTATTAAAATCTTTTAGTTAAGTAACCGATATCGACTTTAATTCAATAAAGCTTTAATACTTTAAGACCAAAAAAGGTACAAGTTGGATAATCTAATAAAGAGAGAAGTAAATAGAAAAAATTAAGAAGAGATATTTAATTTTATAATAAAAACTTCAAAACTTTTTATTTAAAAGAAAACTCTTATAAAAAGTAGTAAAAAACATTGAGCTTATAAGTATTTTGGGGAATCTAGTTATTTCTTAAATTCACAAGAGAAATAAAATTATGAAAGTCATAAATCCACTTTAAGTACAAATATTTATTGTTTAAATAATCTTTTATCTTAATAATTTTAAGAGATTTAACTTCGAAAAATAGCTTTCAAACTGTAATAAAAAGCACTAGTAGCTTATTTTAATTTTGGTATATATAGCTACCTTTAATCTCATATGATCTGTAAATTTATAATGCCTACTATATTTTACATATTTGGTTTTTTTAATAAGACTTTTTCTTACATTTTAATCAAAAGATTTTAAACTTTTTACTATAAACAAAGAATAAAATTATCAAATAGAGCTTACTAAATAATCTTATTCATACTAAATGTTGTAGGTAACTTTTATTCCTCATTTCATCATTTGCTTTTTAATGCTTCATCTTATAAATTGTCTTCATTTATGTGTTTGAATTTTGCTTTTTTAAAAATCTATTTATTTATCATTTAAACATAAACCAGCTACTTTAATAAGAAAATGACTAATAAGATTAAATATCGTGTGATTAATAAAATATTTAATTAAGATAAATTATCATAGGAATAATACATATCTTGAGTAGCAGCTATTTAAATCTAGCAATACCAAATATACATTAATTTATCCATTTAACTGGGTCAAAAAAAACTATGAGATCACTTTGTCTTTTAATTTATTTCTAATTTATATAGATATCTACCATACAAGAGTATAGTAGCATATTTTATTTTAAATTGTTAATCTATATCACTACAACAAATTATTGAATTTCCTTAAATTCACTTAAGAATATCAGAATTAATAGCTCTTCTAGCATTAGTCTTAATTGCTTTATCTTATTTATATATCAAACATATTTTTGCTAAATATTACTATCAAAATCTTTATTTTAAGCAATTTAACCATTCATCTAAAATCCTTGAATTTACTGTTAATTTTGCTTTTAAGTGCAACTAGTTAGCTTAAATTTTAATTGTTAATCTAAGATATGTCAGAACAAAGAAAAATGCTCCAACATAGTATTTAGAGCAAATTTTTTTGAATAATTTACTTTAAAAATAGTAAAACTTCTAAAATTTTTAAAAACTGACGAGGCTTTTTAGTAATTAATTGTTTCTGTTTCATTCATAATTTTTCTTTAAATTTGCTTAATTATTCAATTTTTCCATTCTAGAATTGAGAGTTTATTTTTCCATTTATATACTGATATATTGACCATAGTTAACAATTAAGAATTTAGCAACTGTTCCTAAAATTCAATAAATATGTAATTGTCTAATCTATTCTCTTTGAAATAATTATATTAAATAATCTGCAACCCAATGATTTACATTTTTAAATGCCTTAAAGAATAAATAATTTTATCTTTAAGTATTTTTAGTCATTATAAGCTTTAGATTTACTCTTAAAGATATCCAAATCAGAAATTTTTAATATGGCAAAATGTGTTTAATTGTCAAAAATACCATATATGCTATTGAAAAAAATTCAAATTAAACTTTTTTATTTATCTTTAAGCATGACTAACCTAACTTGTGCATATATCGAAGTTAAATTCGTATTCTTGCAAAGAAAACATATATATTTTTATTAATTAAAAGCTTTTGTTAAGTTTTAATTGCATAATTTCAAACTTGAATGTCTCCTTTCGAAACCATATTTTTAAATATCTTCAAAATTGTTAAATATATATAAATATTATAAAAAGACTTCAAATGTTTTGCTAGATTAAAATAGTTAAAATCCTTTATTATAATTGGCAAAGTATCTTTATATTTATTGTAAGCATCAAAAGAAACAATCACATTTTGCATTCAGAGATATTCTTGCTTTTATCAAGCTCCTTCTTATTTCGATATAACTGATTCATAATGTAATTCTTCTCTAATTCATACTTATATTATATTTCAAAAAGGTTATTTGCTTATGTTCAAAATACTCCAAAGTAAAATCTAAAGCCAATGTAAATGGATAGGATTATGAGGTAGATTATAAAATATTATTTACGAAATCATTAGACAATTCTTATATAATCCTAATGCTGTTATTTCTTTCAATTTAAATGAAATAAAATGTTTAAATACCTGTATTGGTACTTTTTCCTTCATCTAGTCAATTATAATTAAGCTTTTTAAGCATTTTATTAAAACTACTAAAGCATATAAAAGTATATTGTCTTACATAAGTAATAAAGTATTAAATAGAGGGAAAAGTTTAATTAATTTAAGCTAATTATTAAATCATATGGAATTATTTAATTTTACTACTTTCAATTTATTACTAAGACTTCATTTATATAAGGTAATAATTAATAAAGTAAACTATTGCTAAATTAAGTAGCTTGAGTTGTATTGATATTGATTATTAAGAGTGTAGGAATCTTTTGAAAAATAAAATAAGCTAGATATAGATTTCTATAAGCAAGGTATTTAATACACTTTGACTAGTTATACTAAAGAAACTTTATACTTTAAAGAATTAACTATTTTGGTACTTTCAGCCCTTTAAAAAAATCCTATTTCTTGGTTTTTGCTATGCTAAAGGTTAAAATATTCTAAGAAATAAGTCCTTAAAATGTGTAGAGAAGTAAGCTTTAAAATCAAGTTTGCTTTTCTAAGTGTTTGTAATTGATAATTCATTGAGTCAAAAATAGTAGATAAGTGAGAGCATGCAATTATATATAGAAATATTAAAAATAATACTAAGCTATGAACAAATAAATATTTAATAGTAAATTAGATATTTCTATGAACATAGAACTGAGTGCTTTTAATTAAGTATTATCTAAACTTTAATAAAACTAGCAAATCTGCGGTTTGATAAGTTTCAGAAATCAACTTAAACAATGAGAAGAAATATTTGATTAATTATTATTGATGGCTATTAACTTGAAGAGAGAAATAAGTAGATGAATATTGAGATTTTAAACTATTATTAGTTGATAGCTATTTAAGCAAGAAAATGTTTATATAAAAAAGAAAATCTTAAGATTTGTAAATACTAAATACAGAATTAAAGCTAGTAATATTTATGAGGTAAGAGTTAAAGAAAAATTAATAGGCAAAATATTAAAAAGAAATGAAGCAACTAGATTTTTAAGATGAAGTAATCTATTAGGGATAAAATTTTACCAACATATGTTGAAACTCGAGAAAAAGAAATGTAAAAAGAGCAAAATTAACTTTTTTAAGTGATCAGAAAAGAGAATAACTCTTTCAAAAAGAGAAATTTATATTGCATTAACTTAAGTAATTCAATACAAGATAATTGCCTAATAATTAATTTATTCCACTAGAAAATGAGTTGAATATAAATTTCCAATCGATAGTAAAACTAGGATAATTCTTCTTTATATACCGTATGTAAATAAATTGGATTTGAGAGATAGATGAAAATCAACTGAATTAAAAAAATGAGTATATTTTAATAACCATACTTTTAAAAAGGAGTTGACATGAAATTTATAAACAGGATAAAGCAAAATTTATTAAAATTAACTAGAATTTTGCTATATAATATAAAAAATAAAAAGAAAAGCTGAATACAATCTGGAGCAAATAGAAGGATTAAAATTCATTTAACTTTTCATTGCGAAAATAAATTAAATTGATTTAAATTGAAAGTTGTAAGTAAATTTAAACTTAACAATTGAAGTGTAAATAAATAAAAATTAATAATTTAGCAAAGGATCTAAAAATATTCGTTAGAGCTGTTGAAAAGAAGCTACTTTTAAAATAAATTACTCTTACTTAGTAAGATTAAAATTCATTTGTTGCAAAATGTTTATAAGTCTTACTAAAGATTATTAGTTTAATAATAATTAGAAATATTTATAAAATTATCAAACTGTCTACAAAACAAAAATATAATTACTATAACACGAAAGCCAAAGTTAAATTCCTAAAAGGTTTAAATTAAATAAAAATAAAAATTTTAAACATTATTTACATCTAATTTTATGATTATTTTTAATAGTATGAGTATGAAATCAGTCTTATTTCTCTAGCTATTAATTAATTCTGCTTTTTTAATACATCTATATAAGTATTAATCTTATTATGAGTTTTAACATTATGAAATTAAACATACAATAGAACCAATTTCTTTTAGTTATTAAAGTATTTAAGAATAAACAATTTTTAATTTAATTAAATGGTATTTAAAATAACTATTTTTTTATTTAAGCAGCACATTAGAACTGTAATAATTAAAAATATAGCTCTTTCTTATCTTATCTCATTATGGATCTAAATTATATCTTCTCTTAAATTTAATCTTTTACTTTTGATTGAAATGTTATTTTTATGAGGAAAAATGAATTAAATTCTTTTAACCTTATTTTTGCTACTAGAGTTATTAAGTAAATTATTAGTTCTACTTTATTATATTTAATGAGATGAAGTATGATATGCAGAGTATTACTTAAACTATAAGATAATTTAATTAAATATGGTATATTAATAATAGTCAACTAAACCAGTTTATCCTCTTTGTCTTTAATAATTATCATCTTTCTTGTTCTATTTTTCTTTCCTATACATTTTTTTCTTTTTTAGTTTAAATTATTCTATTTTAGCTTAAGTATTTATTTTACATTTAGCTTTCTAATTTAATTAATTTATTTATTTTTAATTACTAGTTTGAATTAAGCATTTTAACATTTTAAATACATGAGTTATAAGTTTTATCTTCAACAATTATAAGAAGTATTTGCCAAGATATTTTGCTTATTTAATTAGAAGATTTAAATTAAATTAGTCTTCTATTATATAAACTTCAAGGTATGAACTGTACTTTTATTATATTTAATTATAAGATTTTAAACTATTCGAAGAGATTATTTGAATTAGAATGCTTTCAATTAATGAGTTATGTATTTATTGTTTTAGTATATTATTCAATATCACTTTTGTAACTTTTCAACTATCGTAAAAGTTACATCATCAAGAACTGCATTTCCTTCGTTCAGCTTGCATTGCAAAATGTCTCCTATTTTTATAAGAGTATTTCCTTTAGGAGTTCCAGTCAGAATCATGTCTCCTTAGTAGAGAGTCACATTTTAATCTGTTATGAATTTGATTAACTGTGGAATCTTAAAGAACATTTCAGATGTATTTCCATTTTATACAGTCTTATCATTTATTTTTAGTTCTAGGGATAAGTTTTGAGGGTCTTTGATTTTGCTTGGAGGAAGGAATTTTCCTGTTGGTAAAAAGGAATCTTATCCTTTGCCGAAAAACCAAGGAACATTATCTTACTACTATTTCTAAGCCCAATCTGAATCTGAGAGATCTAAGATTAAACAATATCCTCCAATAAAATCTTTCCAGTTCTTGAAGTTATCATCTTTAATGCTTCTACTTCTAACATCTTTTCCTATTATCACAGCAAGTTCAATTTCATGCCATATTTTAGAATCAGGAAAAATCGGAATTTTAGGAGAGTTTGTAATGCTACTGTTAGCTTTCTAAAAAACAATAGGTTATGGAGGAGCTTTAGGCCATTTAGGTGATGAATAGTTAGCAGCAACTCCAATTATTTTAGAAGTGTTTTAGAACAAATTCTTATAGAGTTGCATTACTTTTTATTTATATAATCACTTACTAATTTAAATAGCTATATACCATAAAAGAATAGCAATATACACATATAAGTTAATATCTTTAAGCTATTCAGTTTATAATATTTCACATCAAAATACTAAAGAATACTAATACTTAGATTTAAATGGCACTAGATTATGGAAGTATAGTGGATAGAAGGAGATACAGATAAATGAGGTAATTGCATAACTATAAAAAGAGGTTATTATACCTCAATAATTTGAATTAGTCTTGATTTATCTTAAGTACTTCTTATCTCATTATATTGATAGGAGAAATAAGTAGATTAATTAAACAATTAATAAGGAAATAAATAATAAAAGGATGGAAAATAACCTTTAAATATAGAATAGGAAATTAATCATAAGATGAGATCTGTTTAGCTACTAAGCAGTAATAATTATTAAATTATTATTTTTAAAGTATTTGGAATTTAAATTTTTTGGAAATATATTAACTAACCTAATAAGTAACAAATAATCAACTTCGAATGAATACACGAAGAAAAGAGGAAAATTAGCAATAGCACTTAAATGAAGTTTACTTAATAACCTAACTTTTCTTCTGTCAGATTGGAATCATAGCTTTGGTTATAATATTATCTAATTCTTGCAAAGTAAAAAATAAGTATTTGCAAATAGATAATATAGCACTGACCATGATATGTATAAGGCTTCATATAGGATGATTATAAACATTCAGATTAATATAAATAAATAAATAAAAGTTTGGAGTTTCGCTTTTAAATGAGAAGCAGAATCGGAATATTTAATAATAGCAAAAAGAGGGCTAATAAATTAGAGATATATACAGAGATTTACTTATAAATTGAATCAAAGAGAAGAAACACTAAAAATTCTAAAAAATTTCTAACAAGCAATATTTGGTAAATTTAGGCTTAAATATAAAGAGGATGAGCAAGTTACAAATGATGTTTAAGTAAAACTTCACTAAAATTGACCAGCCTATCTTAAAGAAAGGCATATGCTAATTAAAATAATTTATTAGTTATTATTAAAAGCGAAGAACGAAAAGAACGTTGGAATTTATTAATAATAAAGGTAAGTTAAATTTGACTAAGAGTACTAAAAATGCTAACAATAAAAATAATAAATTAATTAAAAGTAAACTTAAAAGCTAAAAATTGTATTGAAATAGATTATATAGCAATCTATTTCATCTGCATATAAAGAAGTCATATAAATTAACATACTAGTACATAAGAGAAATTGTATCTATTGATAATTAATGAAGTTAAATGCTGAAGAACTAAGATAAATTAAACTACATAATCATTATAGATAAATAGAGAAAACTAATTTACTTATAATAAGCCTTTAATAAAGTATTAATAATTACTAAGAAGCTATTATTATAATAAGTAATTAAGACTTCAATACACTTTAATTAACATAAATATATTGCTTAAATATTACTTACTCATTTTAAAATTAAGGCCCCTAAAGAAATTGTAAATATACTCTATATAAAAATTAATAGAATATAATTAATACTTTAATGCATTTAAAATAATTGAGAATAAGATGAATATCTTTACAATTTATACATCAATAAGGTAAAAATAGAATATAGTGCAGAGATAATTAGCTGTAATATAGTATTTTAGGCTTAATTAAAACAAAAGACTTAATTATTTAATATTATTAATATGTAATAATTAGTGACTGGATAATTATATAGCTAGTTATAGTTATGATGATAAATAAATATTACAGCTTAAGAATATCTAAGGTAGGCTAGTAAATTATAATTGCTATATTTATTATATATAAAAAAATCTTTAAAAAGTAAAATAGTATTTTCTACTCTATATTAAATAAGCTTTAGCAAAAGCTACCACGTTTGGTAATACTAAGCATTAGTTTAATTATTTTAAAATAAGAAAGTATTGTATGGTAATGCTGGTATTTATATTTAGAATATCAAGCTGTAGGAGATAGATGGAATAGTTTAGGCTTATTATTATAACTGCTTTAGTTTTTAAATTATTTAGCGATATAAAAGCTACACTCCTAAGTTTTTAGATAAAGGTAATAAGTTAATGTCGTTTACTATAATTACCCTTTTTTTATATGTGAGATTATATAGCTAGCTATAATGTAACCAACTGAGTCTGTCATAAGTAAGTAATTAATATGGTATGAAATTGATTTGAAATAAATAATAGTTACATATAAGAAGTAAAGACTAAAATAGAAGTTAAATTTTTATTTAAAATACAATTTCATTAAGCTTTTATGGAAGAAAACTAAATCAATGCTGAATTTGCTGTTAGTCTTCAGAGTCTTTAAGAGAAGAAAGAAGAAATTTCGTTAAATCTTCCATCTTCTATTGCTAAGAAATTACTTGAGAAGTCTTATGATAAAAGAAAATAAGCAGCAACTGAGTTTGGAAAGATAATATAAACATGTGTTCAAGAGAACAAAATGGATGAGATAATATAGTGGGTGAAGTATTTCAAGTAAGAATTTATTCAATCTCCATATAATATAAACAAGAAAGGAGGCCTTATTGCTCTTAGTGCTATTTGTATTGCTTGCGCTAAATCTCCAGAAATATTCAGTCAGATCTTTAACGAGCTTTATGAAGCTACTTTAAGTCGAATATACGATAATGACAGTAGCGTAAGATATCATGCTTGTGAGACTCTTTTCAATGTGCTAACAACTTGTAGATCTCAAATATTTCCTTTCTTCTAAAATATCTACACAGTACTCCTCAGGCTTTTATGCGATGTCGAATAAGATGTAAGGTAAGCTGCAGGGTAAATTGATAATTTACTTAAAAACATAGTAAAAGAATGTGATAAGTAAAACTAGTTCAATTTAGAAGAAAATTTTATCCATCTAATAAAACCTTAACTATAAGTTCATAATACAACCATTCGTCATGCTATTATAAGCTGAATTCAAGTTATTGATACTATCCCTAATTTAAACATCCTAAAGTACCTCCCAATATTCTTAAGTGATCTTATTAAAATTCTAGCTGACGAAAACTAAGATTTAAAAATAGCTGCTTAAAAGTGCTTATCTGAATTTTTAGAAGAAATCTAAGAGTCAGAAAGTTTGAATCTCTCTGAGTTTATCAGTTAGTTGACTGAACTGATTTCTTAATTTAACCCCTAAGTAAGACAAACTGCGCTTCGCTGAATTGACGTAATTTTATAAACCGGAGGGATTAAATTAGTAAATAGCTTTTCAGATATATTGAAAGCTATTATCTAGGCATTCAGTGATAGGGAACAAGAAATTGTGCACATAGCTGAATAAATTTCTGCTACACTTTAGTTATTCGTAAGATAAGCAGGAAAGAGTCTTAATAAAAAAGAACTTGTTTAGGTAGTAATAGATAGTATGCAAATAAAGCACACGCATACACGTTTCTTAATCATAGTGTGAATTGAAGAAATGTTATCTTAAGCTCCTGAAGATATTCTTCAAGTTGGTCATGACTTTTTATACAACCTATCACATTCTTTCCTTATCAATGAAGATCTACTACTGTAGACTATCTCCGTGCTTTGTAAAATTGCTTCATAAAGTGAAGAATGGTTTAATAACATGATAACTCACGTTTTAAACCTTTTTAGTGAGAATTAGCATGTTATCTATAACTAAGGTATTAGGATTATAAAATAGATGTGCAAGCATTAGACAGGAGAAAAGATATATAGATGTATGGCTGTTAACCTAAAAGCTAATGAGAATATCTAATTTATAAGTACTATGGTTCAAACACTAGACATCATTCTTACATCAGACTCAGTAATTTATTAATACAGGACTGCTATGAATTGAGATGTCTTATAGCTGAAAGCTATGAGAAAGAAGTTTTCTAGATTCTATTCAGCACATGGTGCTACAGTCCAGTTTCAGCTATAGTTTTATGCTTTATAGCAAAGGCTTATTAGCTTTCTTATTTATTGCTTGTTAAACTGTAAGCGTTAACTCAGAGCTTAGACTAATATCAATATTTAACTACTTAAGCAATTAGGTAGACTAGTATAACTTATAGAATCAGCATAATTTGCAGAGTTGAGGTTGTAACTACTTGAGTAAGAGAAATATCCGTATTTATCAAAATCTCTGTATGCAATACTGATGATCTTACCTCAAAGCAATGCTTTTAATATCCTAAAAAATAGATTAAACAATATAAAGTGCAATACCTTTAATACTTAGCCATCTGAAAGAGACCTGATGTTCGTAGGGATTTTCTAGGAAGCGATTTGTAAATTGCAAAATTCTTGAGTTACTTCAGATATTTAAATGAATTACTAAAGTTATTAAATCCAACTGTCCTTTACTGCTCTACATACATTATACTCATTCTTATCTTCTTTTTCTTATATATTTTCACTTTTGCCTTCAGTAGGATACTGCTAATCTTATGACTTTGTAGATAAAATTTATTTAAACTAAGTTGCCTAAATAAATAAAGCTTAGGTATTTGATAATAGAGCCTAAATTAAGATTTTAGTATAATTATAAGAGTCTTAATTTAGCATCTCATCTCTTCACATCTTATTATCTCCACACTTTAATATTCCCTTATTTATATGGATAGATGATTAAATAGAATGATATAGAGAAGAAAGAGTTTATGAATAGTTGAATGGTTAAATACAATAAAACTTGAATAACATTAAATAAACTGTCTCATCATTTCTTATCAAAAGGTCTAAATTCGAAGCAAAAGTACCAGCAATCTTGGCTTGGTAATGTTGTCTAATGTAAGGAATATAAATCCATAAGAGATGATCTTTCCAAATTTAGAATATCATGAGCTCCTTCAAATGAACTGCCAAGCGTTAACTCATAGCATGTTAGGCAGTTCTTATTTCATGCTCTGACCCAAACTTTATTTTTATAAAACTTCCATTCTCCCATTTAAACTTGATCAGAGCCAATTTTGATTTTGTCTAACGCTTTTTCAGGAGGTAATGGAGTTGTAAAATTCAAAATTAGTCCATAGGGAAAGAACTAAATATATCTGAAAAAAGTAACAAGATGTGAAGGCTGATAATTGTTAGCACCTTCAGCTACTCCTTTCCTTGAGTATTTGATTTCAGCTATATAAATACCATTGAATTTAAGCCTAGGCCTGTTAATATAAATTCCTCTCCAGCTTCCAAAAGATTTTAAATACATCTTATCAATCTTTTCATTTTTAACATCCTACCAATATTTTTACTCTAAGATACCAGGACTTAAGCTATTAACCTAATACTAATACAAAGTACAACTTTCTTCAAAACTACATTCTCTTTCTTATGGTCATGTTTACAAGCAAGATCTCTTGAAAAGGTTAGGTTACTATCTAATCAAAATGTTCAGTGATTTGCAAACTCTCTCACATCTAACCATCTCTTTACCTTCTAAGAATGAAATAACATGAATAGTCAAACTATTATCTAAGAAAAATCCTCCTTATGCTGGAGACCAATTAAACTCTAATGAAAATTACATGAAGACTAATGTTTAATTTCAGTTTTATTCTGCATCTGATATTTTCTGTTTTCTACTTCAAAACTAACCGATAAATAATACCAGATAGCAGAAAGTCTTAGAGTATAGATTTAATGAAACCTATTAAATAAGTAAATAATAGGTATTGAGTAAGTTAGTTACTAATGAACTTGATTAGATATAGTTTAATTTCTAAAGAAAGCAAGGTAATATCTCAATTCATTGATATAACTGAGATATATCTACTTCCATGCTATTCTATACATTTATTTTTTACATTATTTAGGCTATTTACTTACTAAAGTCAGAGCAATCTAAAGTACTCATTTAGAATAAAAAACTATAATTACCAGAGTAATAGGATATTTATTATTCTAAGGCATAAGCTGATATAATGATGCAAGCATTAGATAGGAACATTTTATAAGATCAATAGTTATATTATATTAAATTTGAATTTCCCCATAAGTATAAAGAGTGATAATTAATCATACTTTGATTAATTTCTCTTAGTTACAGGTTCTAATATATCTAATTAATATGCTTTAACAAACTAATTAGTATCTTTTTATCTTCCTTGCTAATTTATAATCCTTCAATCCCAGTTTTATCCCTTTCTAATTCTAAATTACTTTAGTCCATCAAATTTTTAGATTCTTTAATCCTGAGTTTAAAGTTTTCCAAATGCTACCTTTCCCACTTCCTTTATAATTGTAATATTTCTATAAATCTTAATTTGTATAATGCTTAGCACAGTCTTGATATATACCAATCATGAAATAAAAATATAATACTATTGATACAAATATGATCCTGACTTATTATATAAATATTATCTAATTCATATTATATGGTTATTTATACCTTTAATTAGCTTTCATTTCAATCTAGACTTTTAACTATTATTGAATTATTTAAATTATGAATATATCTACAACAATCTTTAATTCCTTTCATTTGTCTGATTTAAGTAAGTGATATGCATATGAATTGTTATCTTAGATTCTTAAATATCCTTAGTGAGCTTCTAGTCTGTGCTTTTATATAGTGAGAAGCTTTAATGTTTACTTTGAAATTCTTTAGATATATAGTAATTGAAAGCTGCAAACTGGAATAATTTTTTTTAATTTATATATTTGCTTAATTAATGCCTATCACTTAATTTAACTACTATCATTGTAAGTTAATCAAGTATTTACTTAGATATTCAATTTAATAAAATTATCATAACTCTAAGCCTAGTCCCAGTTATATTCTAGCCATACAGTTAAATACTAGAATATATATAAGATTATAGCTTGCTTATTACACTTAGTCTATTAGACTTGCCTTAGTTATATAATGATTTACCTTATAATCTAGAGTTTATATGGTGGATACTTATAATTGAATATCTCCAATTAGTTTTAGTCTAAAATTCTAATCTAATACTTTCAAGCGTTTTCAAATGAATTCAATTTATACTAATATTAAAAATGTCCAAGCATTAACATGATACTAATATTAAAGTATGCTGTAGACTTCGCCCCGTTAACAAAGTAGAACTTGAATCATCTGGTAAGGATTGTGTCTAATTTAATTCCACTACCATTAAACTTAAAATACCTGATGATCCTGAAAATTACACCTTTGCTTTTGATGCTATTTTTGGACCTAACTCTAGCTAGTAGGAAATATTCGAAATTGCTGCGCAGCCTGTGATTGAGGGTGTACTTTTAGGATACAATGGAACTATTTTTGCCTATGGATAGACAGGTTCAGGCAAAACTCATACTATGGAAGGACCTGATGGAGGAAGAGAAGATAATCAATAGAAAGGAATTATTCCTCGAATGATGTCAGCTCTATTTTAAGGAATGCTTGAAGCTCCTTAGACTTTAGAGTTTTAGGTAAAAGTTTCTTTTCTTGAAATATACATGGAAAGAATTCATGATCTACTGGATCCTAGCAAATACAATTTGATGATTAAAGAGGATAAAACTAGAGGAATCTACATCAAGGACAGTACTGAGCTTTACGTGGACTCTGTCAATCAAATGATGGAGGCTATGAGGACTGGAGGAAGAAACAGATCTATCGCTGCTACTAGAATGAACGAGAGATCTTCTCGCTCACACTCTATTTTTATAGTGACTCTCTTCTAAAAGGATACGTAAACTCAGGCTACTAAATTGTCCAAGCTTTATTTTATTGATCTAGCTGGAAGTGAAAAGGTTGGAAAAACAAATGCAA
The DNA here is from genome assembly GCA_946699065.1 of Loxodes magnus. NCBI lineage: Eukaryota > Ciliophora > Karyorelictea > Loxodida > Loxodidae > Loxodes > Loxodes magnus. The sequence continues at coordinate 323,897 of CAMPDV010000076.1, read as the reverse complement.
GTGGTTAATAGTTAGAAGAAGCTAAAATGATAAACAAAAGTCTCTCTGCCCTAGGTAATGTCATTAATGCTCTGACAGAAGCAAAATCTGGATTCGTACCATATCGTGACTCCAAATTAACTAGAATTCTACAAGAAAGTTTAGGAGGCAATTCAAAAACAACTTTGGTTATCTGTGCTTCAATGAACTCGTATAATGCAAGAGAAACTATATCAACTCTACGTTTCGGAGCTCGAGCAAAGAATATAAAAAACAAGCCAATCATAAATCAAGAAAGAAGCGTCAAAGAGCTTGAATAATTATTGGAAAAATCGAACGCCTAAATAAAGTCTCTTTCAGTAGTAATCTAAAAGGCAAGTACTTTTTGCTAGAAACAAATGGAAAAGAAAATTTATTAGCAGTTCGAAAGTATTATATCAGGGGCTAATAACTAAAAGAAAGATATAAAGAGCAAGGAAAAATAAGAATAAAATTTATCACCTTTAAAAGAAGCCTAAAGTGAATTATAAGAGTAAGTGGAAACATCTGCTCTTACTATTATCAACTTAAATAATTAAATAAAAGAGTTATAAGAGTAGTTTATGAAAATGGTTCAAGAAAAGGAAGAAATAGAAACTGAGCTCAAGTCTAGAAACTAAGAAATTGCTGAAATGAACTAACGTTTATAGACTATTTAGGAAAATAACTTAGAAGCTTTGCCAAAGCAAAATGAAGAATTTGAATGCTAGGCTAGACTAAACACTGAAGAGTCATATCCTCCATATAAGTCAAAACATCGTAACCGCCTCAGTCTTAATTAATCAGAGATTTCTTCCTTCTTCTTAAATCAGGAAGAGAATCTTGAAGAATTCGAAAACCCTTCCTTTATAAGCACAGTAACAAGAGCATAAACTGATAAGCTCAGTATAGATTTAACAAACTAAATCTAGTCAATGAATCCAAGTTTCGTTTCTCAAGAAAGTTAAAATCCTAGTTTTCTCTCTCCATAGCAGCCAAATCACTAAAAAAATCCTAGTTCTTCATCTCAGTAGGATAATGAAATGATATGCAAACAGACTGAAACATCTTTTTAGGAATCTGAAGAGGAAAAGCTAGATGAAGGAATAAAAATAGAAGAACTTAACAATTTGATAGAATCTCAAAAACAAGTAATCCAAGACTTCACCAAATAGAATATTTTGCTCACAGAGAAAGTAGAATAAATCCTTCAAGAATTGAATCAAAATAAAGAGCAACAATAATAGAGCGAAGCCAACTTGTTAAAAATTATAACCTAGAAAGAAAATTAAATTGAGAACATTCAAAAAACTTTAGATCTCAAAGTGAAGAACATTGAAGAAGAACGTAAAAATACATTCTTGGAAATAGAGCAAAAGGACATTACAATCATCAATCTTTAGAAGATGTTAGAGATTGAGAAAGAAATGAATGTCAAGTTACAAGAAGGTCCAGTAAAGAAAAATAATAAACCAGAAGTTTCAAAATTGGAATCCAGGTTTAGAGAAATTAATATAGAGAAATCTTAGGTAATCTTTAAATACAGCTATATAACTAGCTTTGGCTTGTTAAAAAGGAATCAGATGAGAAGGATATGTAAATAAATAATTATAAAAATAGAATCTAAAAATTAGAACAATTCATCATTTAGCAAAAGGAAAAAAGTGCTAGGTGCTCATCCGTGCATAAAAAGAACTTACTATAAAGAGCTCCTATCATTGATAGAAATGCTTTACAAGCCAAAATTCTAACTTCTGAGACTAAAATAATGAAAACAATAAAAGGAGGAGGGGGAAACTGTTCTCAATTTTATGTGAATAACAACTAATTAGTGAAAGACACCGAAAGACTTGAGCACTTTATTCAATAGAATAATTAGGAAAAGCCTGGTTCAATGAGACAAGTTTTTCAGGGACTTTGGAATAGCTTTGTTAAAGATTAAATGATTTTTTTATTTTGATTCTGTTATTTTAATATACTCAATAACACTATTATACATCCATCTTACCACTAATCTAATCCTAACTCTATCCCATAACCCATTTACTTCAAATCTTTATATTAGCATTTCAGCACCATCAGTTTTTTATACATTACATCAATATCTTTTTTCAAAATAAATTTGCAAATTAACATTGTAAGTATGCTTTTAAACATAAGCCAACATTCGTAAATATGATAACTATAATAATAGTAGAAATACTAAGTTATAAGATAAGAAGATTGGGCAAAGGAGATTAGAATAATAAGTAAAGACTGTCATAAATGATGCTATATTAGATATTAGTATTTACTAAATATAAATATAAGTAGACTTATAGCAACTGAATGGAGAAGATGCTTATATATACCATATTCTATTTATGATGATTAAACAAACAGATATAAATGAGTTAAAGTACAGACAACAATATTTTGAAAGCTTTTTTAATATTTCATAATTAAACGAAATAATCAATATGTAATGAAAAAATAGTCTTGCCAAAGAAATTGATATACGTTTTGATGTGATATAGGAATAAGATTCTGAAAGTAAAAGCTAGGGATAGGAAATGTTTAAGCAAAGGATAGTGAGAAAGAAAAAGAATAAGCAGAAAATAGTAATGAATATATCTTACACTAAATATGATGTTGTTAAAATAGTAGCAACTGATGTGTTAAAGTGAATAGTTAAAGATACAAATGTTGAGGAAGAAGATTGAGATATACTTTGAAGTGATGTTGGTATCTCTCCTAACAGATTATAAAAAATGAAAGTCTATTAGAAGATTAATCATTTTCCAGGAATGCAAGCTATAGCCAGGAAAAATAATCTTGCCAAAAATTTGATGAGACTGTAAAAAATCTATCCTTAAGAATTTTCATTTTTTCCTAAAACTTGGCTTTTGCCAACTGAATTCAGCGACTTTAGAATTTATCTAACTAAAAAGCAAGATAAAGTTTTCATCTCAAAACCTGAGGCGAGTTGCTAAGGAAAAGGTATTTTTCTGAGTAAAAAATTAGAAGATTTTGTTACCAAAGATCATATAGTAGTTCAAAGGTACATTAAAAAGCCATATCTAATAGAAAATCTAAAGTTTGATTTAAGGATTTACGTTCTAGTTGCTGGATGTGACCCTTTGAGATTGTTTATCCACGAAGAAGGTTTATGCAGATTTGCAACTGAGTAATACTAAAATCCTAGTCAATTAAATTCTTAAAACCTATGCATGCATTTGACTAATTATGCAATAAACAAGAATTCTAATAACTTTATTTTTAACACTAGTGAAACGGAGGACAATGTAGGGCATAAGCGTTCTCTATCAGCATGCATGAAAATTTTGTAGTAATAAGGTCATGATACTAAATAGCTTTGGGAGAATATCAAAGATATAATTATCAAAACTCTATGCTCTATATAACCTTATCTAGGCCATTTGTATAGATCCTCTCAACCCGATGATATCACTAATGCTATGTGTTTTGAAATTCTAGGGTTTGATATTTTGTTAGACCATAAGCTTAAGCCATTTCTACTGGAAGTCAACCACTCTCCAAGTTTTGGTATAGATACTCCTTTAGATTTAGCTATAAAGAAAAAAGTAATAAGCGATACTCTGAGACTAATGAAGATTACGATAGAAGAAAGAACAAACTTATTTAACAAAAAAATGAAGTAGCAGTAATAAAGAGTCTTAACCGGAAAAACATTTAAAGCAGGTAAAGAAGAAAAATATTGACTTACTTAAAACTATCAAAAAACAAGATGAAAGTGAGAAGAAGAACATAAAGGAGGATATTAACGCATCTATCCTTGCAAGGACTAAGGAAAATATGATTAATTTATAAAATAATCTCTATAGATTTGATCTGACTTGACAGGAGCTAAGATATTACCTTTACAAAGGAGTGATCTTTAAGAATTTTTTAAGTATTAAGAAGCTCAACCTACAATAAGAAATTTGGGTATTGCAACAGATTGAGATCCTCAAACTCCTTCATATATTTAAAATAAAAGGAAAAGCAAAGAGAATAGTAATTATTTTGGAAAGGACCAAGGAATATCTGATATCTTGCCAAATAAAAGTATGGATCAATAAGGGAAGATAGAAAATACATTTGAGTAACTATCTTAGTAAATTAAACTTTCCAAATTCCCTCCTGAAGATTTAATTTAAGACCAAACTAATTTTATAGTAAACAGTCCTTTAAATAGTTGAACCTCTACTTAGAGATTTTCTAAACTTTCTCAATACCAGTAGTAATGAAGAGCTTTGGATATATAACCAAACTCGAAGCCAAATTATAAGTATTTAGCCGCACTTAATAATTACATTGCCAAAACTTGCTAAAACAAAAAAAGTAGGAGTAATTTATCTATTTTTTAATACTAACAGAAAACTGCTTCCTATTATCAAGACTCTCCTTATGTACTTAGCTTAATTGCAAAGCCTCATAAATCTCAGATCTAGTAATCTCCGTTTTCTTAAATATAAAACATAGAGCGAAACTCATAAAATGAGACATTAACTCATAAAAGTACCAATCTAATTTCTACTTAGATCAGTCCAAAGTAGCAATTCTTTCCAAGCCTTAAGTAATGCTTTATATAGTTATGAAAGAGGATTGAAGTACTAGAAGAGGATAAAAATCATTTAGCCAAGGAGTTTATAGGATAAAAAGTAATTTTTTACTTTAATTAGTATAGGACAATATTCAGCTCCAAAAGCTAATCAGTTAAAACCAACCTAAGGACTCTTTATATGCAACACTAACTTTGACTAGGAACAAGCTTCCCTTCTTCCCTCATCACTTAGAAGCATTGATAAAAAGTAAAAGCTTGATAAACTTCAGATTGCTTACGAAAATAAATAATTAAATAAATATTAATTTCTATATAAGTATGCATTAGTAATAGCTATATGCTAGTTTAAGAATCCAGTCAATAGTAGACTATTAAGTACTATACTACCTTATAGAAATAAGGGAAATAGTTTTATTATTTAGACAGAAGACAAAAGATATAAGTTTACTTATGTGAAGAACTTTAATTAAGTGTTTAATGTAAAGTATAAATACCATGCTTAAATGTTATCAATACTATATCATAATTTATAAAACATATACTATTTCTTATATTCACTTTTCATAAGTCAAAGTAGAAAGATTTGCTACTCATTTTACCGATAAGACATTCAAATTCTATTTATTTAGATATTTTTTCAAGTATATTATCTAAAAATAATATATTGGTATTAATTGAATTAATCAAAAGAATAAAGGAAATTAGTAGATATAAGAGATAAGAGGTAGACAAGATATAGGATATAAAGCTTAAAATCTTACAAGTATGATACTATAAAAGGAAATTTGGCTGATAAGAGAATTTCTATGAGGAACTTAAAGTCATAATAGTTAACTTAGTGCTAGGAGTGGGAAGAGAAAGAGCAAATCCAGTATTTTTAATAAATTTAATATCTTTTTAACTAAAATTCTAGTTATTTATAAAAAGAAAAATTTGAAGGTTAAGATAATAAATATATCTTGCTATAAAGAATGAAAATTATTATATTATATATAAAATGGATATCGGCCGCGTCAGCCAAACTAGTAGATAATCTGGTGCAGTGTATACTGCATTGCGAGTAATTTCGCACTAGATGCCACCACAGGGAAGGGTGGATAAGCTCCGTTGAGACATATCTAACTTACCCCGAGGCTTCTCTCTAGCAGTATGGAAGTTTGACTAATGGGCCTTCTAATTACCGACTTAATAACTATCTCTTATTTGGACCTTATTCAAGAAGACTGAAACATTTGACTCAAGATTTTAGAATAATTTTTAATAAGAAGATTCCCCATTAGGAAAAGCTGACATGACTCATCGGACCTCTAGAATTTAACAAGAAACATGAGAAAATTTTCTTAATATTAAATATTAATATTGAAAGAGCTGCGCACCAATGAGATGCTACTCGCTCTATAATCATTTTTATTTATTTATTTATTATAAATAAGAAAACAATTGCTAAAAGAAATAAAATTGGCTTGTTTAAGAAAATTGATTCAAATATGTTTAAAAAATTCAAGAAAGAGGACAAAGAATTTAACAATTTTTGCAAAGTTACCCTGAAATAACTTAAAAAATGATCTATAAATATCCAAAAAAATAAAGCAGTAACTATAAAAATAGATATGTTACGATGAAAAAGAATATAAGTAATTGTCAAAATATCAGAAGCGAAAAAATTTAAATATCAAAGATACTTTTTATAATAAAATAGCTTTGCTTTAAGACTTAAAAATATATCACAGTATTTTATTTATAAACATCAGGCAATTAAAATAAAGAAATAAAATTAATCTTTTATATCTTCAAAAATAAAAATAAAGTTAAATTTGCTAGAATTGTATCATGAATATGGTCAAATAAATAGATAGAAAGAAAGAATTAAGAAAGACCTTTCTTTGAGTTAGGAGAATGATAAAAGAATTAAGAGATAGATCTTAGAATAGTGGAAATTTAGCTTAAATTTATAGATACTGCTATGTTATAGAGACAAGAACTATATGCATAATATAGAAGAAACTATCCTCATTATATAAGTGGAAAATCCTAAAAAATGCTTAATCAAACTAATAATATAAGATAAGAAGGTAGATTAACAATTTTATACAACTGCTAGGAAGTTTAATTTATTAATAAATGGATTTAAATAAAAAAAGCAAGATTAAAAATAGACTATATATAGTAATACCTCTTAGAATAATCATATTTATATTCCACATATTAATATTAGTAGATTTAAATAAAATCAATATAAATTAAAATTTTGAAGAAGAAACAGATATGAGAAACAAATATTTTATTCTAAGATATTCAAAATGAAGGATATAAATAACTATTGACTATAATTTTTTATCTTATTTTTTTAATTATTATTACATCTAAATATGAATCTATTCTGAAATCTTAAATAGCAATATTTATATTATTAGTTTGATATTCTATTAAAATATTTCAGAATCAATTTATTAAATAAGCCTGGCAAATAAAAATTATTATAAATTGTTTGCTGGGATAAGGTAAATAATTGGTTTTTAAATAGTAAGTCTTTTAATATATATTTATACTCAATTTTATATCTACTTCTTATAATAGATATGCTAAAATTTACTTTGAACACACCTTTTCATCTTTTTATACATCATGTGCAAGTTCAGATTGCTTTTCTTTGCAAATTTTTTGTTTCTTACCGATAGCTTTCATTCAGTTAAGATATAGCGTCTACTAAATCTATCTATGACAAAAATTTGAAAATGATTTTCTTATTTATGAAATATTTACATTTTTGATAAATTTAGCTAAAGTAGCTATATATAATCATTCTAGATACTCTAAACTTGCTAAAGATTTCTTAAATATTTCATACTTTCGACTATCTTATTAATTGTATTTAATCTAAAATATATTTTTTTATCTCTTTATATTTCTAGATTAATTAGCACTATCTTATCCTATAACTTTATGTTTATACGTTATTCATCTTACTTAGATAAATTTGGGATTCAAATTTACTGTTTTTCTATTATCTTAAAAATAAATATCTTGATTTTTTGAATCTAATATATGTTCTTTTCTACTGTTTGTGTAACTGTATTGCGCTTTAAAAGAGAAGTCAAAATGTGAAGCTATATTTGGATATATCTAATTACTTTAATCTTTATTATGCTTTTAACTATTTTACTTATTATTTAAATACACTTATTTTGCTTTAGTATTTAATAGCCTTTTAACGGATATCTCCTCTCTTAGTTATTTAAAGCCTTTTAGCTTCTCTATAGTATATAAAGCATTTATAATCCCAAATAAGCTTTACTATTAACAATTGCTATTAACTTTTTGGTGTAAATCACAATTTGTTATGTTTAAACAGATTTAGTAATGAATATAGAATACTTAGTAAAAGCAAACTTATCCTGTAAATACTATTAATGCCAGTCAATCAATTGATTCATCGTTTTTAGCATTGGGTATACTTAGTAAATGCTTTTAGATGTTATCAGCTTAGGAGATTAAAATATATTCTAATTATAAAGAACTGGAAAGACTTTCAATGATGATATCTCTACTAAATAGCTGCTAAGAGTGTTATCGTAGATACATATAATAGAAAGGATAATAAAGGGCTAATTTAATTGTCTTTATAATAATCAATCAATTAAGGGTAAGGAAGAGCTTAAGTATACTTGATATTATTATAGAGAGTTATTGTCCTATATAAAGCAGAAGCCAAAATCCTTATTTAACTTATTCTTTAAAATAACAGCAAATCTTATATAACCAATATCTTGCTCTTATTTTTTCTAAGTTAATTCCCTTTTGAAGTTATTTTAAGACGGATATAAATATAGGAATGAACTTCCTATAATCAGACTAACCTAATATAATTAAAACTACTTAAGAAATATAAATAGAATAACCTTACGCTAATTAAGTCAAAGTATTAATCAAAGCAAACTAAGAAGAGAGTTGAAGAGATATTATAGACACTAGGAACTTATTTCTATATTTCATTATATGCTAATTACTAACTATTAAATACAATAACTAACTTAATAAAAGTAAAAGATAGCAATCATAATTTTTATTTGTTAGATAGACGACAAACAATCATCCATTAGTTTCTTAAGTAGAAGAAATAATAAATATATTAGAAAGGCTTCTATACTACAATGATGCTATAGAAGGCTAATATTCATAAATGAAAAGGAAAGCTAAGTGTAAAAACTGATTAGCTCAAAGGTGAGAGATAGCTTTGAGTGTAAAATGCAGGAAGATAAATATTTATAATTTAATTGTAATTATATAACTAAAAATCAAATGCTAGAAGAAGTTTAAAAGATAAATTGGTGAACAAAAACGTTTAGAGACTCTGTTCTCAATTAAGTTAAAGGACAGAATTCTAAATATATGCATTCAAAATCAGGAAAGGAGATGAATATCTATCTTGGAATTAATAAGCAAAATCAAATAAATCCAAAGCTTTTCCAGTAGTACATCAAAAGCTCAAAGTTATATAAAGAAGTTAAACATTAGCAAAGCTATAAAACTGTTGCTGAGATAGAGTCTTATAACAAGATGTTCAACTTGAAGATAACCTTATAAAAGTAGAGAGATCGTCTCATTAGACTTATGACCAGAACAAGTGAAAATATTGCAAGATATAAGAATAATTTCAAGTCTTTTGTAGGAGATTTGAGCGAAGAGGAATTAAATTAGCGGTAGTAGTTACGTAAGAAACTAAGAGGCTAAGAAAATTATTACAAAAATCTTCAAATGCAGTATTCATAAGTTGAGAAGTAAAGAAGACAAATTTCTGAAGATAGAATGAAAGAGATATAATAAAGGCATAAATAAACGATTGAATTTATTAACAATGATATTAACAAAGCACTAAAAATTAAGTAATCTAGCTGCTTTTCAACGATAGATAGAGAATAGAGATAAAAAGCAGAGAAAGCTGATGTTCCAATAGGTCCTTGCTATTATAAGCCAAATCTTGATTATCTATTACAATAGATTCAAGGCCATAAATTTAGCAGATAGCAGACCCATAGATAATCAAAATCATCTTAATCAGTTTTAAGAATGCAACCTATGAAGATTACGCAAGGATTTGTTAGTGTAGAACAAGATGAGACAGATAAAATAATAATGCAAGAGAATTAATTTACTGATACATACTTAGATAATCTATAAGAAAATAGTAAGTCATCGTTATCCCTATCATTTAAATCTGCCTCTTCGATATATGAGGTCGATGCTAACGTAAATTTATAAGAATAATAATTAGAGAAGTAGCGTAACAGTAAATATTCTTAGATTATTAGAAAAAAAAGGGAAGATACATAAAGTAAGACGTAAGAAAGAAGCAAAACTACTTAAGAGAAAATTAGAAATAGAAAAAATGCTTATAAATGAACTGGAAGGCCTCAGTTTTCAAACAAAATTATAAAGAAATACTAAGAAGAAAAAAATAATCCTTCTTTTACTACTCTTAATAAAACAATTTATAAGTTTGAAAACTATACGGATCGCAAACCTTTGCACAAATAAGATTTATTCCAAGTTCATTTGACTACTATCCCAAAATTGACTATGTTGTTAAAAAAGCGATGACTAGAAGAGTATATTTTTAAATGTTAATCTCTATTAATAAAATAAAATGTAAAAACTTATTTGATTATAATTAAAATCTAAGCTATTAAGTCTAATCCCATTAATTTCAGTTTACATAAAACTAGCCAATTCTACTATTCACTTTTTATAAATATTGTAGACTACCTAATTTAAAATATCGGTAGTTATTTTTAAATAATGTTGAATCTTTATATAATAAAAGCTTGAAGCTAAATTGACGAGGTATGAATAAACAGAAGAAGATAATTTAAATATTATAATCTCTTTATCCTATTAATTAATCAAGTTTTTTATTTGCATCTACTACTTCTTCTATATTATCCTTTATTTCCTCTATATTACTTTGAGTGTTTTAGTCAGATAAATTTACTTGTATTATTTACCTTTTAAATTTTTTATATAATCCTTAATTTTGCTCAAATAGAATGCTCTGAAGTTTTGCCAAATTGCCCATATCTTATTGATCGTTGTTTTCGATTGAATAAGACGGCAGGAATATTATATCTTAATCTTAGGATGTTGATTTGTCTTAACTCTCATTCTTTTCATTCCATGACTCTTCATCAGAATTTTAAACACTTTGCCTTTTTTATTTTTTTGCTTTTTTAGATTTGCAAAAATTTCATTTAGGAATATCAATATATTTTTTACATATAAGACAATTAGTAACCAGAGTCTTATTTATTTATGTCTCTTCTACAATTTCTTGAATTGATTTATTTTGCTTAAACTTATCTATAACCATATCAATTCCTTTCTGATTCAAGGCGTTATAATTCTTTACTACTATTTCTTTAATTTTTTTGGCTTTAAGAGCTTTGATTCACATTTGTATGGAAATATAATTTAGGAACTAAAATTGCTCAAAGTATTATATTGACTAGTTAATGTCTAGATATCATTAGGGCTTTTTGTAAAATTCTACCATTTCTATTATTTATTGCTTTGATATTTGGGTGGAAGTTAAATCTATGTAATCTGAATTGTCAATTTCTTCTTCAAGGCTCGAGCTGGATGACTAACTTTGATCTTCAATTTTCACTACTTGTTATGCCTTCCTTTTATTCAAAGATTTAGATTTTTATCTCGTCATAATTTAATGCTGTTTTTGACTTCTTTCCGTTCTTTCCTTTCTTTCCTTTTCTTCCTTAACTTCCTTACCTTCTTAAAATTCCATTTTTATCTTTTGTTATTTTTTTTCCTTTTTTTCCCTTCTTTCCTTTCTTTACATCCCTTCAATATCTTCGTAACTTTCCTTCATTTTCTTGTATTCTTAGCTTCTCTTTCTTTTTTTATTTTACTAAATAGGCTTTCATAAACCTTAACTAGCTAGGAATAATTAGATTTCCAATAGTCTTTTGTTAACTTATTGTGATATCAATTAGACAGGAACTCCTTACAGATATAATTACTTAATTTTTTCCAAGGACTGCTTTGCTAAATTAACTCTAATAGGGTTTTTTAAAGATTGTGCCGAACGATAGTACTTCTTTTACCAGTATTTTACAAGAAAAATAGGTACTTTATACGTATTTTCAATAGATACATAATCTTTTGTTTTCTCTATCTCTTCTAAGATTTTTAGTTTATCTTCGAATGAGAAACTTAGATTTCACTAGAAGTTAAACTGCTGCTCATGTTATTCGTCTTGATTTATTTAATAACTCCAGGAGTTGTTTAATTAGGTATTTTAAGGGTCATAAATTTTCTTCTTTTATCTTTTTTTAATAATTTTTTTAAATTTCATATCATTTTACTCTTGGTCCTAATCATAGTCTTGATGATTATTATATCTATTTTATGTTCTTAACACTTATGAGTTGGTTTAGCTATCCTATATTGCATTTAGATCGTTTTCATTATTTCTCTTCTCATTCTTTAAAATTCTGTGAGCAGTGCCTAGTCAATCCTACTCGTTACCCATATTACTCTCTGTTTAATTTATGCTAAGTGAGTGATTTTGCTGGTAAGCCTGAGACTGATCTTGTTTAACGAATTCCATTGAACTGAAGCTTTCTTTAGTTTTATTAGTATCCAAATAATTATTTTTCAAGAGCTTATTTTTCTTCTTTATGAAGTATTACTTAAGCTTCTATTAGATGAACTCGAAAGACTTATGATCAAGTTCTTTAAGAATTTGAATGAATTCAGTAGGTATCTAGAAGAAATCTTCAGCTTCCTCAGGAGATATTTACTCAAAAGTATTTAGTAGCAAAAGTTTCATTTTTTCAAAGAAACCTGTGGCAAACTGAACTTCCTCTATCATATCTTTTAGTTTTTATCTGCTGATACCCAGCAGTTCTTCTGTAAACTACAAGCCATAAAACATTAGAATGATATAATGCTCCATTTATAAATTCACTTTACTTATAATAGGCTTAATACCATAAATTCTTCAGTTAAGCTAATTATTCAGTTAGAAAATCCTCTCCTATGCTACTAAATCAACTGCATTCCTTCTTAGTTTCTTATACCTTAAGAAGCTTCTTTGTTATCTAGGTTATATTTAAGTATTCAAACCTTAAGTAGGATAGAAAGCTTGTAGAAATGATGGCTTTATTGACTAAGGCTAGTTGAAGAGAAAATTTAACAGTTAACTAGAGATAATTTTAAAATTTGGATACATATAGTAGTTAGCTTCTAGCTAAGCCTTCTATCAATGTAACCAGCTAGTTCTCTCTATGTAATAAATACCAAAGATAAAGAGCAAGCTAGTCATATAAATAAATAGATAGTTAGAAGCATATTTCTATATATATGCATAGGTAATGCTAGTAGTAGCTATGAGAGTAGCACTACTATGACCTATTTGAATCAGTTAAGATGAATAGTATTAGAGTACTAAAAGATATATGCAGATTGAATAAAATAGCTAAAGATAAAAACTAGAAATAACTCTAAAGGAATTTAAGGCTTATCCTTATAAAAGCTTACTATATTTTAAATATATTTATAATTAAAGACTAAAGTAGGTAGTTTATAGTTAGATAATTTAACTATAAGTCAACTATCTAAAAGGATAATAATTGAGAAAAGTTAAAATGAAAGTATAGTGCAAATCTAATTTTTAAACACTAAGTGTTAAGAAAAATAATCTATTTAGTTTAATGTTTATTATTGCCTGCTAGAAGTATTAATGAAAGTATTTGAGTAATTATCCTATAGTTAAAGTTAAGCTGATTACATTTAATAAGAGCGTCTAATTTTTCGAGTTCTTCATTGCTAATATTTTAAAGCCATATGAATAAAGTAAAAGTAGATAGCTATAGCTGATTTATAAAAGCTTAATATAATTGTGACTATAACTTAAAATTGTTTCACTTGCTTCTTCTTTTGGAATTGTAAGTCTGAAAAAGGTATCCCAATCCAATGCCAAATATAAATCCTGAAAATAAATTAGTATATCCAATCCATTTTTAAACCTCTTAATCAAATTACTGGATCGCCTTGGCTTTAGTAAGTTGTCGGTGTCAAAGCATAAAGGCTGAAACTTATTCATACTTATAAGGAACTAGATTTTTCCCATTTAAAGCACCCAAAATTGTCAATTCTTAAATATTACATACATCGTATTATATTTATATATCACCTTCTAAGTAATTTGACTCTTATACTATGTATAAATTTCCGTTTTCTATATTTTTAAATTTGTTTCTCCAAGTTCCATTAGAATTGGTTGCAGATATTTCACTTTTTTAATTTTCTGAATCTATGCTTTTTAGCCAAGGAATAGGAGTATTTATGCATAGCTCTGTGGTAAGCATAAATTTACTTTCAGTTTTGAAATATTTATTTAAAACTTCTTAAACTATCTCAAGAGGACCACACATAACTTTAGAAGCAAAAATCGTTTTAGAAGATAATGGCAATTAATCGTTAGTATTTCCTAATCCTGCTTCTTACCAGGCTAATCCATCTATTTATCTATCTTCTCCGCTCCCTTTGCTTGTTTTACTATTTTTGCTGCTAGCTTATTTTTTAGATTTTTAATAAGTCCAAACAATTCTTCTAACTTTAGGATTATTAAAAGTTATTCCCATTTCATCATCATATGCAGGTTCGACAACGACAATTTTATCTGACAGTAAAACAGGTTAATTCTCTTTGATATCATTAATATTAGTATTCTAATCAATAACTTAAAGATTTTATTCTAAATGATCTGAATATTTTTTAAAAGTGCCTTGAACAACATAATTAGTATAAGTAAAAATACTTCCTAAAGTCACAAAGCTTCCTCCTATAATAAAATGCAAATATTCCATCCTTTTCTTATATTTATTAAAAAGGAACTTGAAACACTTAAAAGTTCAATTATGTTATCTATATAGTTTTAGTTATCTGATTGCCTATGTTGATTTATTGACGCTTTACTTAAATTTAATTTGGCCAATTTTAATTTCTTTAAGCTTTGGTTCAAGAATTTTTATCCACAAAATATAATTAAGAAATTGCTTTCTATTTTAGTTTAAAAATCCATTTAGTATAGATGGTAATAACCATTATAGAAGATTACTCTATTGATATACTAAATTTTAAGCTTTCCAAGTTAATACTATTCTTAAAAGAAATAGACTAAATCAAAGAGATTAAACTTGTTATAAGCAAAATGAATTACCAGTGAATATAAATTAATCAATTTAGCTTTCTAACTTTCACATTATACTCTTACTTCCTTAGAGAATCCAATAGTTAACCTATTTGAATTAATTAAATAGCTATCCTTAACTCTTATCAATATTAAAAATATAGGGACTTAATTTAGCTATAGTGCTTATGTTTAGCTTACTGTAGGTGTTATTTTAATAAATCCTTAGTTTAGCATGCTTTATCTATATATCATTCTTCTTATCTTATTGAAATCTAATTATACTATATAATTTTACTGCTTGCTACTAAGAATGATTTCCCTAGCTCAATGCTATATTATAAAAAAATTAGCTAAATACTTATAATAAAGCAATTCTAGTAATAGTGATCAAGTATAATATGCCTGTAATCCTTCTTTAGTTTAATAGTAATGCTATCTCTGGGTATAAATAAGTGGTAGGATTAAGGATTAGCTTTAATATGTAGTTTCTTATGCTAATAAGAGATTACTAGATTAAAAATATTATGAAGATTAAGAATTATCTTGCTTATTTGCTTTTATACCTCTCTTTTTATTTATAAATGGTATGCTTAAGATGTGCACAGTTAGGAATCTAATCCTAAAATCTAACTAATACAATTTTAACCACTCTTATCTAGTTATTTTAACTCCTATTTTAGCAAAATATAGTAACTTTTCAACTACCCTAGTCATCTTAAGTGACCATTTGTTAATTGCATAATATAAAGAAATTTATAGAGAGATGATTTAGATAATTTGTTAAAGGGTTAATTTCACTATTGCTTTATTAGAGAATGTTGCTTCTTTGAAAATCAGTGGAATGAAGCATTAAAGCTACACCTTTTCCTCTGTTTCTCTATTTCCTTGATTCAATCCCCTTGCTTAAAAGCTATAATCAACTAAGAGAGAACATTTCAGATCTTCTTTTCTAAATCTTTAAATGGATATATTGAATGTTTACCAAGGCTAGAGTGAGAAATTGGTATAGAAATATAAAATTCTAGTTAATTCAATTCTATAAGCTCGATACTTCTAAGCCTAATAATATAAACCTCAAAATTTGTCATAAGCTTCTATTTATTAAAGCGATACGAAATATTTTCTATTTTTAAATCTAATCATTAAGGTACCATTAGATTATAGAGTATTGAAGCTTAAAGTTATAGATAAGTCTAATAATTATACACAATTTTAGGAATTATCTACATATTGAGCTATTTTAGATATCAAGCTATCTAATCAAGTAACTGTGTAAAAAAGAGATTAATTACTTGAAAAGCTATCTCTTTATATAATGCTAAAACTAAGAAATTTTCCAAAATGATAGGAGAATATTAATGAGTTTTATAAGTAAGAAGTTAAGCTTCCATGGAATAAACTATTTAAAGAGTAACTCAAGCCTAAGCCTGTTAACCCTACAAATGGTTTCATCTTGTTCAAGTGTTAACTTGGTATTCTAATAAAGTTTGGAATCTGAAAATATAAAAAATTATTATTTTAAAGATTTCGCTTATCTAAGTTAGCTTCAATATCTCTAGTTGATTTAATTTAAACGAATTTTAGTCCTTAAATGCAAAATTATCTATAAGACAAAGATTATTTTCTTGTTACTAAATGCTAGATTAAGATAAATAATTTAAAGCTAGCTCTTTTAATAAAGCTTTTATTTAATTATAGATAAAAGATTTGAAATATCATATAGCAAGAATATTTAGAATATAAATAAACATCGAATTGTAACTTTAGAGAACATTTTCAAACTTCTTCTGCGTTTAAGGTAAATATTTTCTTCTAGAAACGCCGTTTCTTAACCTTTTTTTACTTTTTTTCCTTCTTGTTTTTGCTATCAGGATTTTTTTAAACTTTTTTCTCATAAAAGCTTTGATTTTCTACGCTTTGCATTATTTGTGGACTTTGCTACTGCTTTTTAAACTTATAAAGCTCAAGAGGAAAATCTTTTATGTCTTCTATCTCATCATTTTCTTAGTTTTTATTTTATACCTCGATTTTATTTTTCTCTTACTTTACAACTCTTTATTTATCTATCGAATTCGTCAGGTCAAGCTCGGCCTAACTTTTTTACTTAAAAGGATAGAAGATGTAAAGAGGTTCTATATACTTTTACCTTTATGTCAGGTCAAAAGTCGTTTAATCTTAAATGTTAGACAGTTAAGGCTCTATTTTCTTCTTTTTCATGCATCCTTTAATAAAGCTATAAGCATTATAGGCCAGCATTCCCATGGTTGAGGCTAAAATGAAGGAGGTACAAGATCACATTACTATAGCTCCAATTAATCTAGGCTGCTTGTCATTTACATCTAGTAGCTCTCTTTTTCCTCCTATTTCTAAATCGAAATAGAAATTAGATAAATAAAGAGCTAGTAAGAAAATCTCAGAACCTACTTCTAAGTAGTTTCATTTCACATTAACGTAAGGCTTATAAAGTAAGAGAAATATAATTTGAACTACACATGTAAAGCTAAGCAGAATAATCTATGCCTTTGGATAATTTATTAGAACTATGAGTACGCACCCTAAAAAGAAACGCCTTATTAGAAACAGAGGTCAGTAAATAGCTAACTTATTAGGCTAAAAATTTAGGAGAAAGATATCAAAAACCTTTTTTATGGAGGATTTCTGATTTTACTCTTAAGTCTATGTTCCTAATATTTGTGCTTTAGATTAAGAATATACGATCTTAAAGCTTATGCAAATGAGAAGTACCTAAATTATCTATATATCTAAAAGCTTACTAGAAAGATAAAAGCAATAGCTAAGTTAAAAGTTACTAAGACGTCAAAGAAGCTGAAATAGTAGAGCTATAAGAAAATAGCGAAGTTAATATTAATAAAGCTTCCTAAGTAGTAGCTGAAGACATCTTAGTAAGTAAATAGTTTTCTAATCTTTTAAAAAATGCTATTGTTGCTAAATGCTTTATTAAGTAGCTAGATCAGAAGGCAATATGAAAAGGTGATAAGAAATACGCATAAACAGCCAAGTGTATTGGCTAGAAAAAAATAAGAGTTATAATTGATTATATTCCAGATTTCCATATTAGTATCACCTGATTTTCATTTTATTTTGAGAAAGTTAGTATTGAGTCCTAAAGGAATTTTAAGTCTAAAATTCTCGTAGTATCAATTATTAAGATTATCGGGCCGAGGCACATTTATATAAGCATTCAGCATAATCATTTAATCTAAAAAAATGACAAACAAGAAACCATGCGAGGAACTCTATTATAAAGAATCAAGTTAAAGAGAAGATAGTTACGCAGAGAAAAATCCTGAATACTATGCAGTGTATTGAAGGTAATTAGATGAGTCAGTAACAAATTATTCACTATCACTCACTTAATACTCAGTCGAAATTTATAAGACTTCAGACTAACAACTATTATTCTTTAATACTTTACCAGCAATACACTTTATGCATTGATTTTTATCGCAAATCTAACAGTAAGATACAATAAACTAGCAAGGCTAACAGGTTTGAAAATTTAGCTAATATCCCTGCTCACATAATAAGCAACTAAGACCGTCTTAAGAACACTGAAGACATCCTGTTAATGTGATACTACAAGCTTAGCAAATATCGTCGTTGTCTTAATCTTATTAATCAACTTAGCAATAATCCTAGCAAATATTATGAGTAAGCTTCTTTCCATTTGTGCAATTCTAGCATAAATCATTATCACAAAGCCAACAATCTGAAACTACAGATGAACAATCTTCACAAGCTTGATTCTTTAGTTGATAACCTTGATCACAAAAAGAACATGCCAACGCATCTTAAGTACATAATAAACAGCCCGCCAATTCAATTCCGCAATTCTAACAAACACCAAGATTATTTTTGTCTTGCTGATCTGATTAGCAAGTATTTGAGCATACACCATGCGTTAACTTCTTTCCAGCTATGCACTTTGTACAAACATCTGAGCTACACTCATCACAATCGGTAGTTAGAGTAGAGCAAGCTTGACAAGCTGAATTTTTAAGTTAATATGTTGTGGAGCATGATGAGCAATTTAAACCGTCTTAAGTACATAATAAACAGCCCGCCAATTCAATTCCGCAATTCTAACAAACACCAAGATTATTTTTGTCTTGCTGATCTGATTAGCAAGTATTTGAGCATACACCATGCGTTAACTTCTTTCCAGCTATGCACTTTGTACAAACATCTGAGCTACACTCATCACAATCGGTAGTTAGAGTAGAGCAAGCTTGACAAGCTGAATTTTTAAGTTAATATGTTGTGGAGCATGATGAGCAATTTAAACCGTCTTAAGTACATAATAAACAGCCCGCCAATTCAATTCCGCAATTCTAACAAACACCAAGATTATTTTTGTCTTGCTGATCTGATTAGCAAGTATTTGAGCATACACCATGCGTTAACTTCTTTCCAGCTATGCACTTTGTACAAACATCTGAGCTACACTCATCACAATCGGTAGTTAGAGTAGAGCAAGCTTGACAAGCTGAATTTTTAAGTTAATATGTTGTGGAGCATGATGAGCAATTTAAACCGTCTTAAGTACATAATAAACAGCCCGCCAATTCAATTCCGCAATTCTAACAAACACCAAGATTATTTTTGTCTTGCTGATCTGATTAGCAAGTATTTGAGCATACACCATGCGTTAACTTCTTTCCAGCTATGCACTTTGTACAAACATCTGAGCTACACTCATCACAATCGGTAGTTAGAGTAGAGCAAGCTTGACAAGCTGAATTTTTAAGTTAATATGTTGTGGAGCATGATGAGCAATTTAAACCGTCTTAAGTACATAATAAACAGCCCGCCAATTCAATTCCGCAATTCTAACAAACACCAAGATTATTTTTGTCTTGCTGATCTGATTAGCAAGTATTTGAGCATACACCATGCGTTAACTTCTTTCCAGCTATGCACTTTGTACAAACATCTGAGCTACACTCATCACAATCGGTAGTTAGAGTAGAGCAAGCTTGACAAGCTGAATTTTTAAGTTAATATGTTGTGGAGCATGATGAGCAATTTAAACCGTCTTAAGTACATAATAAACAGCCCGCCAATTCAATTCCGCAATTCTAACAAACACCAAGATTATTTTTGTCTTGCTGATCTGATTAGCAAGTATTTGAGCATACACCATGCGTTAACTTCTTTCCAGCTATGCACTTTGTACAAACATCTGAGCTACACTCATCACAATCGGTAGTTAGAGTAGAGCAAGCTTGACAAGCTGAATTTTTAAGTTAATATGTTGTGGAGCATGATGAGCAATTTAAACCGTCTTAAGTACATAATAAACAGCCCGCCAATTCAATTCCGCAATTCTAACAAACACCAAGATTATTTTTGTCTTGCTGATCTGATTAGCAAGTATTTGAGCATACACCATGCGTTAACTTCTTTCCAGCTATGCACTTTGTACAAACATCTGAGCTACACTCATCACAATCGGTAGTTAGAGTAGAGCAAGCTTGACAAGCTGAATTTTTAAGTTAATATGTTGTGGAGCATGATGAGCAATTTAAACCGTCTTAAGTACATAATAAACAGCCCGCCAATTCAATTCCGCAATTCTAACAAACACCAAGATTATTTTTGTCTTGCTGATCTGATTAGCAAGTATTTGAGCATACACCATGCGTTAACTTCTTTCCAGCTATGCACTTTGTACAAACATCTGAGCTACACTCATCACAATCGGTAGTTAGAGTAGAGCAAGCTTGACAAGCTGAATTTTTAAGTTAATATGTTGTGGAGCATGATGAGCAATTTAAACCGTCTTATGAGCACGTCAAGCAACCTGTTTGTATATTTCCACATGTTTTACATATTCCGTCGTTGTCTTTATCTTATTCTGTATTCTAACAATTGGTTTAACATTAACTATTTGTTAATTTGTAATTTTATTTGCAGTAATAACATGTTGTGGCATCACATATTCCACAATTTGTTGTTGTGCAAGCTATACATGTGCTTGATAGATTTTTTCAAAAATATCCTTCTGGGCAATTTTAGCAACTTTATGTAGTTTGTAGACATTTTATTGATCATAATTCTATATTGTCAAAAAACACATTATTAGCCTTATTATCTACATTTGCTCAATCAGCTAGAATTAATTACAGGCTGCCTCATTTTTAAGCATCAGAAAAAGAATAGCATATTTTTTATCAAGTGCTAGTCTCAGATAAAGCTTAAACTTTTGAATCTGAGTTTCATAAGTAATCTGATTTTGTCGATATTTATCAATAATTTTATGAATTTGATCTATATCCAAATAATCCTCCTGAATTAGGATTTGAATCTGTGACTATTGATCTATATTCAAAAGTAATGATATATTAGTTATATGCATTACTTATAACATTGGAGAATAAATCTCCAGTCATCGTTGTTTAATTAAAAGTTAAGCATTTATTTAACGTGTTTGTTGAATCTGCTATTATTTTAGCGTTTCCTTTCACAGATCATTTACTAAAATCTGATTCAAAGTCTTCGAAAAATATTTTTTCTGCTGTTGCTATATTTGATAATTATTATTATATGTTTGCTTGGCAATCTATACCTACTAAAACTATATCATCAAAAAAAGCATTGTTTCTCAAATCATTTATTGAACTAAAATCTTAAGCCCAAATTTTTAAATTATCTGCACCTTTAAGATAATAGTTAAAGGAGGTGCACATTTGTTTCCATTCTGAATCAAATGGAATTAAAGCTACTGATCCTTATTTATCTGATCAGGCAGTAGATCCTGCAATTCATTCTGATTTAGTCTTATCTACAGTTCCATATCCTATATATCCTCCTACTGATGTACTTTCTTATCCTAAAACTGTTCTGTATTTAAAGCAAAGAACATACGCATTAGTAGAATAATAAAATTAGCTTGAATAAATATCCCCACCTGCAGTTACACCTGTAAAGGATAAGCAATTATTTCCTGTTACTTTAGAATCAGAAACAATAGTTGCATAGCTATATGTATTCCTTGTCCACTAAGTTAGCGAATTTTCAAAATCATCTCTAAAAAGAATTACGGACAAACCCTAAACTAAAAGAAAAGCTAAAATCACCTTATAAGCCATTTATCTTTTCAACTATTATTTATTTAAAAACACCTCAATTTAAGCATTCTTTCATATTTAAAGCCAAATTATAAAGAAGGCTCTTATCTTCATACTGAATATAAATTCTCTACTAGTTAATTTACTAAATTTTTAATCCAATTTTCTATAATCCAAGCATTCTTCAGCAGTATAATAAATATAGGATAATTTTATATCCTTTAATTGCATATCTAAACCTCATTTTTATAAATGATCTAAGTAAACTATTTTTTGATAACTTTACTTATTTAATCAAAAATTAAGGCTTCAAACTTAAAAGGTTGTGACTAATTTACTGTATTCAGAACTATAAATTCTTCTTTTAAGAGGCCATTAACAATTTGCATTTAGATGAAACTAAAATGATTAGAACAAGTTAAATTATTTGCCTCGTTTGAAAATAAAGTATTTAGCAATTACTTAGAAATTAGAACTAGAAATATATTAATAATCTATGCATATAAGGAAGTGAATCTAAAATGCGGATATAACTATGTAACTAAGTAAAGTACCATGAGAATTAAAATAATAAGCAAACTAAACTTGGAGTTAGAATATTATTCGCATCTTTTAATTTTCTAATTGTTTCTTTAATTAAAGTTTTTTATTGTCTTTGAAAAAAATCATCATACTCTCTTCTTCTCGTCTACATACTTGTTATATGCGATCTTTACTTTTATCTCTATTTTAAGTCGCTTAATTCAAAGAAAGTAGAAAGCAATGAAAAATCTTGATTTGAGTGTCTTAATATTCTTCCTATTTTCAAGAAACTTAATTAATATACATTATTGTTAATTATTAACCTCCATATATCAATGTTTCAATCTTTACTGAAATAATTCCTTCAAATCATTTTAATACTTTCATTCTGTTATGCTATTGAAAGTATCGTATTTTCATACTTTCAAGTCGGAATTTCAACTATATAATGACAATCTTGTAATTACCTTTGAGTTTTGCAAGATTGAATTCTACCTTTGGATTTATTTTAATTTTACTCTAACTTGAAAAGTTTAACTTGCATTAATTCAATTTTTTAAAGCTTATTAATATCTTATTGATCTTAAATTTATTAATCCATAGTAATCATTTTTGATTTTTTCACCTTATTTATAGAAAATTTAAGCCATCTCTTGTTATCATTTTCAAATAAAAATTGCTTAGTTTCTAATTTATTTATGAATTACCTTCATAAAATATAATTAGCTTATTGAAAATTTTGTAAATAATAGCAAATTTTAATTTTTAATTTGCAGCTTCTATTTATAAATAATAACTAACTTCTTTTATAGAGCAACTATTACTATTCTTTCCTTAAATTGTCTTACAAGTCTTTTTTCATCTTAGTTGTATTTCTTTTTTAAATTTCACATGCAACCATATTCAAATAAGTTCGTTAACTTTATAAATATCTACTCTGCTTAACTAAAATAAGCTTCTCAGAAAGCAATACTTATTAGCTAATTTCATTGATTACTTTTATCTTGCATTATAATATCTTAAGCATCTTTTCTTTTAAACTAAGAGATTATAAAAGCTCATTTTTTAGAAATTGGGGCATATATCTACTATTAATCTTTTTTTAATAGGTAAAATAAATAAGTATTAGATTGATAACTCCAATTCATTTTTAGTGATAGAATAAGAAGATTGAAGGAATTAGATTTTGTAGTAATAACTATTCTAAAGCATCGAAACTATCTAAATAGAAACTAACTTTGAATCACAATTATATAAAATGAGTCTACTGTCCCAGTGAGTTTCTTTATTATTTCTTAAAAATAAAATTTATTTTATACCAAGATACTAATAGATAAGCATTACTCTGAATAGAAATATTCTTAATGCATTAACAACTATAGAAATAGTTTGATGAGTTATAAGATTAAATTTTATAAATGAAATCGATATAAAAGCAAAGCAGAGTTGGATTATTACAAATTAAACTAATAAATGTCTAGTTAATATTTAAATAGAATTTCATAAAGTAGCAATAAAGAAGTCTCTCATAAATTATTTTTTTGCATTAATAGCTAAAATTAATCTCAATGAGTCCTTTTTATAAACTTAGAATATTATCTGAATGAAATGGAATGCTCTATTTACTAAAATATTTAGCTTACTTAAATAAAGAATAAAATTACTTCCATATGTTATTAAAATCTTAATAATATGATTTTATATAAAGATTGAATGAGAAATGAATCAATATGTAAAAAAGTTTTAGTAGAAGTAGAGCAATTTAAGTTAAATATTTCTATGAGGAGTTATACACATTTTAACTCTTATATCTGTGATAGTACTTAGAAAGAGAGATTAAGTTTATTAAAATTAGAGTTAATAATAAGTTTAAATATTAAGTCAAGGAAACCTAATGGCATTGAATATAGTTACATAAAAAATGGTAAAAATAAAGTTTAAGTTTCTTAATAATAGTTATAATTCTGGTTTATAAAAGCTCTTAGATAAGATTAAAATTTATAATATTAACAGCAAAAATAAAATTAATACTAATCTAGAAGGAAATTTAAAGAAGATTAATTCTTTAAAGTTTTATTAAGGATAAGAAGTTCCTTATTTAATACTTTTCAAGATTTTAATAGATATTTAATTTAAACAATTTTGCTTAATTTCTTAAACTAGTAAAAAAGAGCTATTAAAAAATTGAAGGTTTGCTTAGTTATTAGATGATACTTAAAGTATATACATACAGGATTCTCAAAAAGGAAAAAGTTTTTTCAAGACAATTTCTTTAAAATAACTACATAAGTGTAGAAAGATAAAAATTTAAAATCTAAATGAAAATATAAAAAGTTTGAAGCAAGGATTGCCTAATATAAAAATTTATTTGTCAAAACTAAAAAAGTAAAAAAAATGTAAAACATTAAAATTAAAATTTCTAACGACAAAAGAAAAAGGAAAGGAAAATACTTAAAAATAGATCTTTTTGAAAAAATTTTAAATTTGTTTCTAAAGGATCTATTTCACATAATTTCTTTTAAAAGTAAAAACATCGAAGATATACTTGGATTAAAAAAAATTAAGATAATTTAAAATTTAAATAATAATAGATACTAAATACATTTCAATCTAATAATTTTAAGAATAAGTAATGCAAATAAGAATGAATAATCTCAAAATAAAAATGATTAATATAGAAATTAACTAATTTAATAAAATTACAAAGCATTAATTTAATAAATTAATGATTATACTCTTTCAAGTTTGCCTGAACTATCGTTTTATTACTTATAAGAAGATAAAAAATAAAAACAATAAAATTTAGGAAAAAAAGAGAATACATGAGTAACTAAAATAAACTTTTGAATAAGCATTTTATTTCTTGGTTATTAGAGAATAAGCTATTATTAGCTTAACTTAATTTTTTAATCTCCTTTTTAAATATCATTATTCAAATTTTTCTTAACTTTAGATAACTTTTTTATAACTATTTCTTCTTTTAGTTAAGCTATAATAATTAGGTATCATCAATTTTATCTAATTTAGCTAATTTTTTATCTCCAAAATGTTTATTAAAGGAACTATTATGTAATTACTATACTTTCGTTAAAGAATATTAAAAAGTTGTATTTTAAGTTGATATATAACAACTTAATGACTCTTCAAGAATAAATTATTTAGCCTATTATTTTTGAATTCTTTAATATCTATTATTGTTAATTTCTTTTAGTTACTAGTTAAATTATATCCAAAAGCAAATTAATTAAAAACACGAAGATGTTTAATAGTTATTAATGTAATTTTACTAAAAATAGCTGCAATAGGATTATAAGTATCATTTATACAGATTTACTTAAATTTTAATTAATTGGCTATAGCAGGTTCATTGTTATTATTTAAACCTAATTATTCTTTTATCAAGCATAATATGAACATCAGTATGAAAAATTAATATATAATTTTATTTATTAGTAAGCTTATTAATTAACTGGGAAATATTTACTATACTTTAAAGAACTGTAAACATATTTACTAGATAGAGAAAGTAAAAACTAAAAAAAGGTTAGAGTTAATATAAGGGATAAAAGAATGGTAGAGTAAAAAATGAAAAAAGTAAAATATAAAGAGAAATAAAGTAAAGTAGATAAAGATTTATTTAGTAACCAATATACACTATTAATTGTTTTAAAGCATATTCTTCTCTCTTAATTATTTATTTAAATTAAGCTAGAAGTTTGGAAATATTAGAAAAATAAGATTGAAAAAAGAGAATAAAAATGAGAAAGGATTATGAGTAGAAAAATATTAAAAGAAAGGAAATAATTATTTGGATAAGATATGAAGAAATGAATTTTGGGGATTGGGTGTAAGCAGAAAATGTAAATAAACTACAAATTGCTTATTTCGGAATCTAGCATAATCTAAATTCTAAAATCAGTCTCTTCTTTAATAAATTTAGTTATCAGAAACTTACCCAACAAAACGATATTCAATTATAAAACTAAACTGATTTTATTAAATAACATTTTATAAAAAATACATCTGATTCGAATCCTGTCATTGCAAGTTATCCATGTCTTCTAATCAGACAGAATCATATTTGAGAATTGTTTTATGTGAGAGTAACAATTAGAATATGGAAAATACTTTTATTATGATAGAAATAAGGTTCTTCAGCAATAATATGATATAGAGTATTAAGAAGATTAAATAACTCTTAATAAGCATTCTATTAATATACTAACTTACTATATATTTATTTATAAATTCTTAGATTAAGTTAGCATTTGATTCATTTTTCATATATTTATACTTAATTTGTGGAATTCTTTATTTAGTTTAAAAGTTTTAATTAAAATGTCTATTTTATTTATTTTTAATAGGCACTTATAAATAAAAAAACTTTAGAAAATGTTTATTTTTGAGCTTTTTGAAGTGAAATAATTTTGGCTTTCATTTTCTAATAAGTTGTTTTAAAATCTGTTTGGGATGTCTAGCATGAAATAAAAGAAATTCTAGAAAGGAAATTTTAGGAAGTCTAATAAGATTTTAATAATAATAACATCTACTAATCTAGTAATGATTCTATAACTGCTGTTATTAGTGTGATTAAGCTACCTTAATATGTTTTCTCTGTGATTAAGGTTATTAACAAAAAAACTAAATTTGCTAGCAATGCGAAATTTTAATTTCTGGTTGTAAATTTTGTGACTTAGATTAATGCTAAAATGCTATATAAGAAAAAAATTATCTAATAGCATTTGCTAAATCAATTGCTAGAAAGATTAACGACATTTCTTATTCTGTAATGCCTATCCTGGTTGACTGTAATGCATCAAAATGGTATATTCTGTTATTGTAAAGAAGGAAGTTATTCTTAAATTAAAAGTGTTACTTATATTCTACTTTAGTGTAGTTTGTTAAGAGTGTATTTAATAAAGTTGCTAATAATTCATTGTAGGAAAGAAATTATCTCAAATAATTTTATTAATAATGCTAGTAGATTAAAAAGAATGTAAATGATTATTTATTCTAATCATCTAGTGATAAAATAATTACTTGCTTTTAATTATCGTAAGAAGGAAATAGTATTCTTAATGAGGTTAAATTAACTAAAATATAAGCTTATGAAACCTGTTCTTCTACTTTTGTGATTAAGATAAGTGCTAGAAATGTATAAACGGAAAAATATAACGAACATATTATGCTAAAATATCTGTTAAAAAAATAGTAAGATTATGATAATCATGATATTTGATAATCTTGTAACAATGTCGTAGTTAGCTATCTGAATGCAATTAAATAGTTCAAAATTTTCTTAATGCTATTAAGTATATTAGCTTAAAAGCAGGCTTGCTAATTATAATCATAAATATTTACTGAATTTTAGATATGCAATTAATGATTGTTATGTATAAAAGGAACTATAGAATGAGTTTGGATTTTAAACAATTGCTTTAATTTCAAAGTGTGTCGCTGATTAAATTTTCACCGAGTAAATTGAGTACTTTCAGCTTACCCTGATTTTTGGAAATGAAAACTCTAATTGGGAGATAAAAAGAAATGCAAAATTCTAAACTAATTTTCTTATTTAATTTGACTTTTAAGGAAAGATTATATTTAATTTAAATTAAAAGCATTTTGTATTTATTAAAGCTTATTTTATAAATACATTTTAATTTGTTTGTTGATAAGGCTGATAAGTTCTAAGTTTAATAAAGTAAGCTATTATAAAGAATACAAAAGTTTCTTATGTATAAGGATTCTATTTAAGTAAATAACTTACTTTAAATTTATTTAGATTTATTATTTTAGCTTTAATGCTGTTATTGAAACCTTAAATATAGTAAATATTTACTTTACAGATCCCTTTAGTACTTTTATTTTCCCAGACTTTATCTACCTTAATGTTAATTTTAAGGTAGAAATTGATAAAAGAAAGTTAAGATTGAAATGATAAGTAGATAAGGAAAAGTTTAGTGCTTTCTATCAGAAATTTGACCCAAATAAGTTTGACTAATTTTGACTTTTATTTCTTATTAGATCTTTTTTATCTGCTGTTGATGAATGTACTTAGATATCCAAGAGTATAAATAGCTTTATTAAGCTTCCTTGGTTGGCTTAGATAATTTCCTTGATAGCATAATTAACTTAGACTGAATTACTTGGAATGCATCTCTGAAGCTTTCTTGACTATCATTTAATGATCTATTCTTTATTTTAGATTTAAAGATTAAAGAGGAACAAGTTAATGAAGATAAAGCTAGAACCTTAGAAGCTTTAATATTATTATCAGCTACTGCATTATTTGTATTCAAGCAGCAGTAATGATAGGCATTAGTATTTGAAATTTCATTTTCCTTTGTATGGAAAAAAGGAAATACACTAAGAATAGCCAGCTACATTGATTCCCTTTACTATTTATATTTCTTAGATATCATCGACAAACCAACCCCTTCATAATCTTCTGAGTAAAAAAGGATAAAAGTTGAATTTATCTGCCTAATAGCTTTATCACTAAGACACTAAAAGAGATAGCAAGTTTTAAAATTAAGAGCTGACCAACCAAAAGAAGCTTTTAAGTGAAGTTAATAATTTAATTAGCAAAAAAGATAAATAAAAAGGAATAAAATAAGTAATTAATTCAAAGTCCTAGTGGATAAAACGCTATTTAAAGAAAGATAAAGTGTTTAGCAGAACTAAATGGAAAAAAGCTTTATTCTAAGGAATAAAAAGGAGAAAGGAAGGAAAATTTAGAATATTAAAGAAAAAATTGAATGATTATTAAAAATAAAGATTTAAATCCCTAAATGAGAATGCATTCACTTTTTACATTATAAAAGGAAAATTAATCAAAAGATAAAAAGAAAAGCCAAACTTAACAAGAGCTTTAGCCTAATATAATAATGATTTGAAAAGGGCTAGTAACAAAATAAAAAAATAGAATATTTTAAATTACATCCATTATTAGATCTTCTAAAGCATAAAGTTAAAGGATATTATAATTGA
This sequence comes from Loxodes magnus, assembly GCA_946699065.1. Lineage (NCBI taxonomy): Eukaryota > Ciliophora > Karyorelictea > Loxodida > Loxodidae > Loxodes > Loxodes magnus. The sequence continues at coordinate 294,520 of CAMPDV010000076.1, read as the reverse complement.
AATGGTTTATAATTTAATTTTCTTAAGTAAATAATTATATTATTTAAATTAATAATAGTCATGTAATGCTAAGACTTTACTATCATTTCTCATTTTAATTATTATAATAGTAGCTGAAGATAATAATAAATGTTAGAGGTTTAAATAGAGATATCTTTACTTTTAATAAATTCTATAGTCTTTATATCAAATTCCTTATATAGCAAATTTAAGAATTGGGAGTCGAGACTTATGAACATTTTTCCAAATTGATGTATGACAAGTATGAATTAGAGGAAAATGATATAAAAGATCAGCTGAAATATTTTAAGTTTTTAGATTCAGTTATGCTTATAAAGTGCGAATATCTTTATGAAATCTTAAAGCTATCATAATTAAATGGTATTATTAGACTAATATACTTTAATACATTTCTTCATTGACCTTAAAAATTACTCGCTTAGTTTATCTATTTATGAGAAGAGTAAAGTCTTAAAATTACAATTAAGCAGTTCTTTATGTAAAAACTATCTGATTATATTAGACTGGTTATTTAAAATAGAAGAACTCTTAGACTAAATACAATTTCTGTACTACAGCTTTAAATTAAATATTATTATTTACTAATAATTATGCTTATGTGGCTGTAAATCACTTTTATCTTCTTTTTTGTAAATGCATCTTTTGAAAATTATTAGTTTAAATAGACCATAAAATTAAGCATAAGCTCAGTATACCTTAATAAAGTATAAAATATATTCTAAATAAATTTTTAAGGTTTAATTTAATAAAAGTTTTAGATAAAGATGCAAAGGAATTATTATAAAAGCTGAAATAATAAGAATTTTAAATAAAAAGCAAATTATTTTACAAACTGCATTGATAAATACTTTCTATATATATCTCTGGCTGATTCAAACTTGCTAACTTTTAAAAATTACAAAGTCTATCTTCAATCAAACATTTTAATTAAGATTATCTATACTTTTAGTAACTGTATAATTTTTCAGATTTAAGATGAATTTAATTTTTGACTATTTATTTATTTACTAGAAAAGAAAAATATTTAATTCAAAAGAGCGGTAAAAAATATCTTTATCTTTGTATCTTAATAAAGTATTTTAAATTCTTCATTTCTTAACTTAAAAGTTAAAAAATCAATAACTTTCAAATTTAATTCCAATCGTTCTGCATGATATTACCTGAAATTTTATAAAATCTACTAAACTCATTTTCTTTTCCTGCTGCTAGTAGATTTTTTTAATTATGGTTTGCTTTGTTTCTTCCTTGCATTTATTGAATTCACTCTATTTATTTTTTATTTCCTTAAATTTCTAGAAATCTGAAACATTTTTCTAGGAAATCTTACTTTTGTCTTAAATTAGCTTTTATAAGATGTTCAATTGAAATATTATTTTCATCTTCTAGTCTTCATAAAGCTTATTATCTTCTGAGTTACTCTAATTCAATTTTATCTTTGCCATTTGACTTCTAGCATTATTGATGTTAATTTGCTTCTTCATATTTAGATTTAAGAAACCACTAAATTCTTGTTTTGTTTCTAATCCACTAAGCTTATTTAATCAAGAAGTTCCTTGTTCAATTAGTTAAATCCTCTTATTTAATTTTGCTATTTTCATATCACATTGGAATATAAATTTTTTATTTTTAGATTTGCTTCTAAATTTTTCAAAGATTGAAGGCTATGTTGTAAGTTTTTACCTATTTTTCTCTTATATTTTTTAGGATAATTGATGGCTAGAAATGATTTCCCAGGTGATTTTTAATAATGAATCAATTTCATTGGAAAAGCATTTGTTTCTACAACTCTAAAGAAGCAGGTTAAGTTATATTTTCTTTCTTAGACATTTACTTTAAAAGCTATTTCAGTAACTCTTTTTGAATTGACATATTAAGTCTCTGATTTTCTCAGGTATCCTTTCTTAACTTAACGTTTGAGCCTTATAAAGCTTCCACTCTTTTAAGTTTTGAAAAGCATTAATTAAATATAAGCAAATAGCGTAGTACAATTTCTAAGAAAGCTCATACTCTTTATATCCTTTTTTGAATCTTCATAGTGTCTTTCTTTGTTGATCTGGTTTCCTTGGTTTAAATTAGATAATAGAAACATTAAGCTTTAACTCTTAAGGTTTCTTATATTATTATAAAAGAGGAAGGAATAAACTTAATAAAGAGCACTTAAACTAGATATACTAAGACAGTTATAGTTTACTGTTATATAATTAATTTTCTTTATAATTCTCTTATATACTTATAATAAGCCATCCTTTATCAAATACAATAATTCTACTAGATTCAAAACTAAGGAATATATGGCTTATATCAATAAACTAAAGTAAGTTAGTTAGTTTAAAAAATACTATAGAACAAGTAAGCTAAATATAGATAAGTTATAAGCATTGCTAATATTATCTTTATGTTAAGAGTTATATTCTTCAGCTTTATTAGAGACTCTCTCAAATTTAGTTAATTAAAGATACTTAAAGGTAATTCTGTCTGCTTAATTTGGCTTGAATGTTCAAAGAATTAAAGTTTTGCTTCTATTATCATTTAGATATCTTTATATTAATGAAATTCTTTTCCAACTTTATAAAGAGAAAAATTTAATTACTTATTGCTTTATCCTTTTAGTAAATATCTTGTCACATATCAGATAGTTAAGCTAGACTTTTTTATTTTCGATAATATTTAGAAAGCTTAGATATTGATTGTTGCTTTCATTCATTTAAAGCAACTTCAATAAATTTAAACTTACAAAGATCACTTTATATTTTAAGCCTTTAGATACTTAATATAGAATAATTAAACTCTAAAAGATATATAGAAGTAGCTATAAAGTATGCATGATTACTTTACCAATGAGTATTAGATATCTTAACTTTAGCTTTATCTCCTTTTTCTTTCAATTTAGAAAAAAGTACTTATCAACTTTTTATTCGCTTAGCTTTTTCGAAGTAAAGGAAAACAATGATCAGTATGTATTTTTTCATTCTTGGTAATTTTAGAAGCAGAAATTAAATTTATGGATGTATTTAAATAATGATTTTAGTTGTCCTTATAAGCTACACTTAAATCTTAAACTTCAAATAGATTGTAACTAAGAGTCTCTAGATAAGAATTGCTTTACTATATTTTCTTTTAACTTCTTTCCTATTATTACTAATTTTCCTTTTTCTAAACTCTTTTACATCTACAAGTAAGACCTTTTGTACACTTCTACTCTATTATTTACCTTTTGACAGGTTTATAGAAACTATTCTTGCAATTATAGCAAGTTATAATAATTTGACTATGATTGTCCTAATTTACTAAAAAGAATTTAAATATACACTGACTGAGTTTATTCATAAAGAGGATAATTAATAAGACTGATTATCTTAGAAGAATTAAGTAATTAAATCAGGTTTAATAGCCAACTAAACAGTTTGAAAGTAGGAAACTAAAATATTAAAGGCACAGTAGTTTAATGAAAAGCTATTTAAAGAATGAGATTAACTTAAATAAATTAAACGTTAGCTAATGTATAACTACTAAGGAGTGCTTTATAAAGAAAGAAGCTTCATAATCAAGTAATCACTAAGATAGATTAGTATCTTATTATGAAGATATTATAAATAGTTAAGTTAAACTGAATATTAAATTATTCATAATAAAGTAAAAGTAAGCTTCATTATCAATCATTAAGCTCCTATATAATGTATTGGTTATCTTCTAGATGCTTTGTTTTCTATCGGATTTTATTTTTTTTAAATTTCTTTCTTCTTTAAGCTACTTTTCTCGTTATTTAATTTTAATTTTTGTTTTCAGATTCTCCTTAGTAAGGATATTTATTACTCGCTAGTAAATCTTATTCCATTATAGACTTCCCAAGTATTTTAGGTTATTACTATGTAATATATTCTAAAGGAAGCTAAGTTTCATCAAAATTAATTAAGATTTTTTCTTTTTTTTAAACTTGTTCACCTTATTTATTTGACTAAACTAATTAAATTACCTTTAATTTTAAGATCTTGTTTCGCTTTTTTCTTTTATATCCCTAAATATAACGAGAAGAATTAGAGCTTTATTATAAAGTAGTTTAAATACCTAAGCCAGATCTTTATTCCGTATCGTTTAATTTTAGTTTATTTTCTAATTTACTTTCTTCTACCTAATTTTCTTAATTTTCCAATCAGTCAAAGGGTCTTTAAATTTAGATTTAAAGTTGCTTCAATGCTTATTCCTTCTTTTCTTCCTATTTTTATCTTTTTTTTTCTCTGATTTCCTTCACTATTTATATAATCATTACTATTAAGCAAAATAGTATACCAGCATAAGTGATTGTACTTGATAATATTATTATACTAAAACCTATATTCTATGAAGTTTGAGATTCAACTGAAGAAAGGCTTCTTAGTCTTGAATCATTATCTAAAGAATAAAAATAGAAATTGAGGGAATAAAGAAAGATCAGCCATAACTCTTGGAATACTTGAAAGAAGTTAAGTAAATTAGACTTGAAAGGCTTATATTTTAGGTTATATAAAAGCAATAATAAGCTTAAGAATAAGCTAAAAGTTATTTGAGCTAGAGGTATATTACTTAAGGTAATTAAGACTACTGATAGTAGTAGTCTTCTAAGCAGAAATAGAGGGTAAAACATTAATGTTGTCCTTTCTAGTTTTAGTTAATCAAACAAGGAAAAGTATTTTTAAATGTAATTCTAGATAATTTCTTCTTAGTTTGTAAGCTAAGAGTTTATCTTATTTATTATATCGAAATATTTCTTTATGACAATGACGAAGCAAAATATAAGGCTAACTTATAAAACCTAAATATATAAAAAAGTACCAAGCTAAAATAAGCAGCTAGTGTATTTACAGTGTAAGACCTTTCATCAAAATTTGAATAGATAATTTGAAGAACAGATGAGTATGATACCTAGAGGTTAAATAATAAATAAAAATAAATGGGGATTCTAAAATGTAAATATACTAGCCTAATCTTAGTAAGAATTTTAAACTTGGGAAATCTTTATAACAAACTTAGTAAAATGTCTAGAAATATAACCGATAAGATAAGAAAAAAATAGATAAATGAATTTTCCATGAAAGCATAACTTTTATATCCAAGTAGTTATCACTCTTTATCTTTTACAAATTATCTCTCAATTTCAATTTTAAGTTTTTGATAAACTTCCTTGAAAAAATTTTAGCTTTGCTGTCAATAAAATGCAATCAAAATTTATGGTTTTCGCACTTGAATATAAGCATTAGAAAAAAAAATTTCATTCATGAGCAAAAATTAAAAGAAATAGTGTGATGAGATTGGATTAGAAAGCAAAATAACTGTATGCAATAAGTAAGTGCAAGATATCCCCAAGTTTTATACTTATTAGATTTAATAAATAGTTTCTTTTTATTTTTCAGTTATATCAAAACTCTCCAAAGAATATTCTTACTAATTTTAAAAGGTGGAATCTGAAAAGCCATCGGTTTAAGTTAAATTACAATTCTCCCAGATATCATCGTTATTTTAGTCTTGTTGATCAGATTAACAAGTGTTTTAGCAAGTGTTATGAGTAAGTTTCTTTCCAGCAACGCACTTTGCACAAATATCTGAGCTACACTATGCACAATCTGTAGTTAAAGAGGAGCACGCTTGACAAATCGAATTTTTGAGTTGATAAATTGTGTCACATATTTAGCAAGTTAAACCGTCTTAATTACACTATAAACAGCCTGCTAAAACGATTCCACAATTCTCACAGATATCATCGTTATTTTAGTCTTGTTGATCAGATTAACAAGTGTTTTAGCAAGTGTTATGAGTAAGTTTCTTTCCATCTACGCACTTTGTACAAACATCCGAACTACACTATGCACAATCTGTAGTTAAAGAGGAGCACGCTTGACAAATCGAATTTTTGAGTTGATAAATTGTGTCACATATTTAGCAAGTTAAACCGTCTTAATTACACTATAAACAGCCTGCTAAAACGATTCCACAATTCTCACAGATATCATCGTTATTTTAGTCTTGTTGATCAGATTAACAAGTGTTTTAGCAAGTGTTATGAGTAAGTTTCTTTCCATCTACGCACTTTGTACAAACATCCGAACTACACTATGCACAATCTGTAGTTAAAGAGGAGCACGCTTGACAAATCGAATTTTTGAGTTGATAAATTGTGTCACATATTTAGCAAGTTAAACCGTCTTAATTACACTATAAACAGCCTGCTAAAACGATTCCACAATTCTCACAGATATCATCGTTATTTTAGTCTTGTTGATCAGATTAACAAGTGTTTTAGCAAGTGTTATGAGTAAGTTTCTTTCCAGCAACGCACTTTAAGCATTAATTTTATTCACATAACTTACAATCTGCTATTATAGTCTAACATAACTGACAGGTTCCGTTTTTAAGTTAGTAGCCTTGATCACATTTAAAACATGTAGTACCGTTTTAACTACATTCAAGACAACTAGAAATCGAGATATTGCAAGGTTGGCAAATATTATCGTTATCTTTATCTTATTAATCTTAAGGACAACTTATTGAACAGTTATTTTTAGCTAATTTATATGGATTATAGCACTAAAAGCATTATGTTTCGTTACATTTTTTGCACATTTATACTGTACAGTTTTTACATTATTTTTAAACTAAATCAGCTCATTAACCTGTGTCACAAATCATACAGTCAGTACTATTCTCTCAGCATTTTACTTCATAAAGTATTAAATTATCAATAAACACATTATTTGCTATATTATCTTATTAATTTCAATCTGCTAAAGTTACTCTTATGCTTCCAAATTTTTAAGCATCCGAAAAAGTATAGCAAACTTTCTACCATTCTTTTGATTCGTATAATGGTTAAACCTTAGCTTAGTTATATCATTTAAAATTAACTTTAGTCGATATTTATCAAAATAGTTACGAGTTCGAATAATATCCAAATGTTCCTCCAGAATTAGAACTTAGAGTTGTATCTGATCTATAATTAAAAGTGACGATGTACTAATTCGTAGAACTTTAGATTGTCTTAGATATTAAATTTCCAGTATTCGTAGTTTGGTTAAAAGTAATGCATTTATTTGAAGCATTTTTAGAATCCTAAATTATTTGACTATATGAGATAGTTTCTCATTTGCTTAAATCACTTTCAAAGTCTTCCATAAAAATCTTACTTACTGTTGCTACATCTTTCAATTAATCTTCAAAACTTATTTAGCAATCTAGTCCTACTACAACTATATCATCCATGAACACGTTATTAGATATATTGTTTGGTGTTTTTCAATCTTCAATTTCAATTCTTAATTTTTGAGTGTTTTTTAAGTAGTTATTAAAGGAAATGCAAGTGCTTTGCCATTCTTAAGTAAAGAATATTTTTGCAATCAACCCTTAACTACTATTAAATTAAGAGGATCCTCCAATTCACTCATCTAGAGATAAATCCTCAGAATTATATCCAATAGTACCACCTGAATTGATAGTATTTTATCCAGAAAGAGTTCTATATTTAAAACAGATTATATACATATTAGAAGGCTGATAGAAAACCTAAGAATAAATATCTCCAAAACCAGTTACACCTGAAAACGAAACGCAGTTATTTCCAGCTATTTTTGAATCAGAAATGATATAAGCATAGCTTTCACTTTATTTTCTTTTCCAACCATCCAACCCATTTTCGAAAGTCTCATTAATCAAAATTGTAGTAGAGCCGAAAATAAAGAGAACTAATAACAGTATTTTTCTAAGCATTTTAATTAAAAGTATTAAATTTAATAAAATGTTTAAAGCAAAGCTTGCTAATGAATGAAATTAATTAATTAACACTAAAATTAAAGAATCAGCTTATTTAATAAGGAAAAGGATTATTATATAAATAATTTAAATTAATGAAAATTTTATATTCAGTTTATATATATTGAGTCTCTATTATGTATACATTTAGTCTTTTTAATTTAAACTGTTTTAAATCCAAAATGATGTTATCATGGAAAGCTTCTTATATAATTTTTTATTTATGCACTAGTCAGCTGTTTATATAATATTAACTAAATAAAAAGGTAAATACTCAACTGAGATTAAACTGCTTTATAGATTTTATAGATTTAAGCTTTAAAAATTTCTTCTTTTTAGATATAAAGAAGTAATAAATCAAAAATATATGGAGCTTTCTATTAAATCCTTGCTAAATTTTAAATATTCATTCTTAATCTTTGTCTTTCTTGGCTAGAATGGTAATAGTGTATAGCATTATTATTCAAAGCAAATTTAAAATTTTATAGCAATTGTTTAAAAAGGATAAGAAAAGTTTAGATTAAAGTTAGTTTACTAAGCTAGAGTAAAATTAATTTTCATATCTATAATTTCTAGTTTATCGTATCAAAGAAGGTTTAAATGCATATCATTCTATTTTTTATCTGCTTAATTATTTAATCTATTTTTTGACCTCATTCTATTAGATTTAATTTTAGAAATTTAAGTATATTTAAAAGATTGCACCCTTACTTATCATAATCTCTCATATTTAGTAAATAATTTATAAAATACTTATTCAGCTTCGATATCTTTTATAATCTTTCTGGTTATGATATATATATGATTGCTTTAAAAGTTATGCAAGCACCTTTAATATTAAAATCCAATTTAAAGAGATTATTTAAGACTTCTTTTATATTTAATCTAAATCTTCCTATAGAGATTCTTATATTATACATGTCGTTACTTAAAAGATATCTGATTTTTCCCTTAAAATTACTATTTTAACCATACTTTATTACTAAGAACAGCATATCAATTTATCATTCCTCTTAATCACTAATATAATACTAGCCTTTTTATATTATCTTTAATACTTAGAGATAATAGAAGCTCTTAAAAATTCCTCTAATATGCTTCTTTTCTTAGTTTTTTGGTAAAATCTGATAAGCATATACTACGATACACGATCTAAAGCCAATATATTAATTAAGTCTCTTCTTCTTGTTTGTACTATATTTAAGTAAATTTACTCTAACTTCTATTTAAGAATAAAGGAAGAAGCATTGAAGAAAGTTATTCTTCCTTTTAAATAGAAGCTAAACTAATTAGATTTGCTTCATTCCTTTCCTCTACCAAAAATCCTATATAAATAAATGTTTTACCTATCTCCCCTTTAGAATATAAATAGCCTATTAATATCTAGCCTATAATTAATTTAATAGTTAATTAATTAAATTACTATAGAAAATAAAAGTTGAAAGGTTAAATTATGCAATACTATCTATTAATTAGAGCTAAAGGAAAGAATGCTATACTAAATAAGCTTATTTAGATATAACACTGCAAGAAACTAAATTAATTCAGAAGTTTATCATCAGAGAAAGACAAGCAAATTAACCTAGCTTTATAATTTTCATTGTAGATACTAATACTTCTGGATCAGCATTACATTAACACCAAATAGTGTTAGCCAATAAATAAAATAAATAAGCTAAAAATAATAATTTACAACTAACAATTAGAGCTAAATAAATAAATCCAGCTGTATAAGACTAGAAAGTAACTGCTTTCAAATACTAGAATATTATTTAGTATTAAACTAATAGTTTTTACATAGAAGAATACTAACATGGAATAATAAAAGTATATCATAGATCTTCTAGTAGTTAGCAGCTTTAAAACTATTTGGACATTTTATTAATACAAGAAAAAAAGGAATAAATAAGACGAATAGATCGGTTATTTTTTATATTTAAGGCAGATGATTCAACAACAAAAAATAAATGAGAAAAAAGAAAAGTTGCAACTTTATCTAAAATAGATGCTTTTAAAAATAATGGATATAGAGAAATGATATGATACTATGTTTAGGGTAAAAATTGGTTAAAAACATAATTTTAGCTTGCAAAAGGATCCTAGAAATACTTTAGTTATAAATTAAGATAGCCTCCATATAAATACATCAAGTAGTATCAAAGTACAAGAATACGTAGTTTGGCCATTTTAATTTACCTTTTTTTGGATTAAAAAGAGTTAGAGGGAGAGAATATAACATTAATCTAAGGAAATAGTGTAGGCTAAGTATTCTTTAAGTATAAAGAAAACATTTTTAAAAATTAGATATATAATAAGTTAATTCATAAGAAGTAAATACAGTCTTAAGGAGGTAAATAGAACTTTTTGGGAATAGAAATAGAAAAAGTATAAGCTGAGCTAAACAAATAAAAAAATAACTAATCGAATTTGAAAAATATAAGATATAAGAAGAGAAAGTTGCAAAAGATAGTTAAGAAGTATAATGTAAAAATAATCTTTTGATAATTGAAAATTAGTCTTAACATGTATAAAGAAGATTATGCTTCTTTAACGAAACACAATTATCGAAAGAAATAAAATTTTATAATTGTTTTAGGTTAGATAATTTTATAGAAAATAGAAAAAAGTATAAAAATACAAACTTATAATATATTGGTAAGTTATTGATCTAAATCAGGATGAAGATTCAAGCTTATACTCAGAACTTAACTTAAGAAAATATGTTATAAAGCAAGAATTATAAACGATGATTTTCTATAAATGGAACTAAAAGAAAAAAGTGTAAATCTGATTTTATATGAAATGAGAGAATTTTGAGATTTAAATTTAGATTCATTTTTCAAAAGCAAGAACAAATAGTTTAATTAATTATATATAAATTTTACTCCCAAACTGTAAGAAAAAACTATTATTAAGATAATTTAAAACATAAAGTATAAAAAACAAAATAAGAATAAAAATAAAAATAATAAAGTAAATAAGAATAGATTATACTTTCTAACTGTATACAGATAAGATAATTAAAGTGATATTTTCATTATTAGGTTTATTAATGATAAGTTTATAAGTTTTTCATGAGATGATAGGATTATTTCATGCGATTATAGATTCATTGCAGTCTTCTTCAGAGCTCATTTCTTCTATTTCGTAACGGTTTGTGCAAATTTAATCTTTCTATAACACAGGAATTTTTCTCAAATTTATTTAGGTCCAAACATTTATTTTGTTCTTCTTTTTTGACCATTTACTATCTAATAGTAAATAATCTCTACTATATATCTTTTTCTTTTAGGTCTTTCCTTTTGGATAGTATAATTTAGTTATATTATCATATTTCTTTTAGGTATTTAGTTCTTGTTTCTTTTAAAAATACCAGAATCTTAAAAAATTATGACAATCTTCTAACAGTAGAAGAATCTTGCTTTACAATTCTTTGAACCATGACATATTTATGGCATTTTTGACATTTTTATGTTTTTTTAATTTTTTTCTGATTCGAAAGAATTTTTGCATTCTGTTCTTCAATTATCATAGTATCGTTATTAAGATTGTGATGGAAATGAGTTATACATAATTGTTAGGCTTATTAATTTCTTCTATTTTTACTCCTTTTTTCCAGTTCCTAATTAACTTGCAACATTGGAGTCTTGGTGTTAATTTCTGTTTTTAATAATTGTTTTTAATTTTATAGTTTTTGTATAGTATAGGATAGAGAATTGATTCTTTAATTTATTTTTTAGAATAATTGCTAAAAATTTTTATTGCTGCTTCAAGGGAGTAAATTTCAATTAGCAAGTTTTATTAGTCGATACCCTGCTATTTCTTTTCGGGTTATTTCTTAGGAGCCTTTTTTTAATTATATAATAGCTAAAATAGTTTTATTAGAGTGACTTCACTTTTGTTTGATTAATCACATATTAGTTTATGTAATTTTCAATAATATTCTTCTTAAAATTGAACTTATATTAAGTCTTGTCATTTTTTTTCATTCCTTTCCCTAAAAATTGTCCGCATAAGGTTTTCTATGTCGAATCCGTATTATCTTTTGTTCCATTCTCTTGCTTCCATTAGTATTCGAGGTATTGTTTGTAGGATTTGCTGTTCTTTCCTTCTATAAAATTTTGCTTCTCTTGTTCGATATATTCTAAATATTTTATTTCAAGTTTTTCGTTTTCTATTTTCCTTTTTTCTTAAAATTTCGAACAGTTTCTTACCTTATGATTTGCTCTTCCAATATCAGTACCTTATTATCTATATTTTGTTGATCTAGTTTGGAGTTTGCTATTTTTATGTGGCATTTTATTTTATATAATTTAAAATTAATTATTCAAGAGATTTTTAATCATAAATTTTGATTATAAAAAATGATAGAAATTAATAGAGAGAAGATTCTCTTTTTTGTAATAGAGCTTGATCTACTCTTACAAAAATACCATTAATTTAATTCTTTTCAAACAGACCCTTTTCTTTTTATAACTGTTTTAAAAAACTTTGAGACTTTCGTTCTGTTCTAATTCAGTTTATTTAATTTTTTATAAATTAGCTTTCTATGGATTTAACGATTTAATCAAAAACTCTAAAAGAACAGTTAAGATTTAATTTCTTTAAAGCATTAAATAAACTTACTATCTATGCATCCCTTTATTGATTTTAAATCTTAAGTCTCTGATTTACTTAATACCTTTCTATACCTATTACTTTAAGCAAATTATCATTGCACTCCTCCAAAGCTTGTAAAAACATTCATTTAGCTGAATAAAATTAATCTGTTTTGGTTTATAAGAAAATTCTTGCTTTTCTAAGTCCTAATTTGAAGCTTAAGGGTGCTCTTCTATATTTTTCTGATCTTTCTCTTTTTACATTAAAGCATACAAAATTAAAATGCTAATTTTAAGGTTTTCTTATCTTATTATAAAAGAGGGAAGTAAGATATAGAGTTAATAGACAACTCACTAAATTTGGTTTACAATGAACATTATAGATTTAATAATAAGGGAATTTAAATTTTTAAATAAATCCTTTAATTTAATTAAGCTAACTAAAAGTGCACCAACTACTTAAATGGAAGTTATTTAAAAAGGCAGAAGAATATAAATAGATTAGAATATAATATAAGATATTAGATTAGTTATAGTTGCTAGTTTATTAATATCTAAATTTACCTTAAAGAGATTATTAGACATTCCCTAAATTTATTTATAAAAAGATGCTATAAATTAATTATATCTGATAGTACTAAATTTGCATAATCAGATAATATTACAACTAGAAATGCTTCTAGTAATATTTAGAGATTTAATATAAGCAATATAATAATCATTAAATTCTTTTTTATCTTTGTAATGAGATTAATTTAAATTTATCTTGCTTTAACTTTTTATATTTTTAAATATCTGGCTACATAATCAAACAAATAAGTTAACTCTATTGCAAAAATTTTAGATAATAATTTAAGAACTGTATAGCCGTAGACTGTTAACTCTCATTCCTCTAAATAAATATAAAATAGTTTTAAATTAATTTTTTTCAAATATTTTATTCAATTAGAGACAGGTACTGATTACTATCTTACAAGATAATAACTTGTTTAAATTTTATTTTTATTATTCCCTCTAATAAAAGATCTGTAGAGTGAAGCTTCTGATTTAATTCAGATATTTAATTTTATATAAGTTTCAAATTATTAATGTCATACTTATTTTCTGATTATATTTTTATTTATAATCTCAAATTTAGTTTAAGCTTTTCTCAGTTTATTCATCTTTTAAAAATCCTTAATAGTTTTAATTGAGTTACTTAATCGTATTAATACTAGTGAACTAAAGCTGTTAATTACTCTGTAAATTTAAAGCAAAATCTATAGTAACTTTTTTAAGTTTCCCTACACTTTAATTTCACTTTTGAAGTACTTTTTAATTTTGATTATTTTTTAAGAGTTTGAACAATTAGCTTAGTACTTAGAAATACGAAATTAATTATTTTTGAATTTTGTTTAAATTTCTATTTATTTAGTATTCGTATACTCTTTAATGCAATAATCCTCTTTATGTAGCTTTGTGTTCTATCTAAAAAGAGTAGAAATATTTATTTAAACTATTACTATCTTTATCTTGATTCTTCCAAAAAATTAGATGCTTCTATTTATATAATAAAAATGAAATGATAAATAATTATTCAATTTAGTATAATCTATATATGCTTTTTCTTCTTATTTATTAAATGTCTATTTCTGTATTTTCAAGAATTATGTTTGAATAAAGGTCAATTAAACAATAAGAGGCAAGCTAGAATATAAAGCAATTTATTAGCTTTAGCAACATTTTAATTTTCTTATATCTATTATTTATTAAATATTTTTTAATGTTATACAGTTAATTTAGCTTATGTTCTTCTTTTTTGTTCGATTTTATAAATTAACCTCAAGTATTCACTTTTTTCAATTAGCAATTTACAATTATCATATGTATTTTTATCACTATCCTAAGCTACTTATTTTATTTTCTTCCAAAAAAGACTCTCAAATATGAAATATACTTAAGTTATCAATTTTATAAGTTTCATCCTTTATTTTTAACAATTTTATAGTGTAGAAACATTCAATCTTAAGAATGGCAAAAAAAAATTTTACGATTTCATGTGAAGTTATTGATCTTACTAAGTTATCTTCAGTTTTTAAGGTAACATAATTCTTATTATCACTTTCACAAATTTAAATTGGATTTTACTCTAATTTTTAGTGCTAAATTTAGTATCATAGCCATTCTCCAAATCCTTTATTTTCAAAATTATTATTTTTTATCTTCTTGTCTCCCTTTTTAATATCTTGCTTTTATAAACTAAACCTTAATACACTTTTTTAAATACTACTTAGATTTACCAATTTTTTAAATCTATGACTTAATACTAGTTATTCCTCTTAATCTCTCAGTTAATATATTATCTTATTTCATTCTTTCATTTTACAATATCCTCAGTATATATTAATCTCGCTTGATTTAATCAAACTTAATATAACTTTCCTTAAATTTAATTCACAATAAAGTTAGTTTTCACATTATTAGCTTCACTCTCTAATATCCTCCTTTTTATTAGGTAATTAAGGACTATGATATTAATTATAACTAAGGTACTATTATTTTTATTTAGATTGATAAACAATTCTTTTATCACCATTTTATAATAGCTTTATAAGATATCTATTACTAAATTAGGTGTTGCGAAGTTATAATATTGAATGAAAGAGTTTGGATTTTATTTTTTATAAAGAATAAAGATTTAAGGACAAGGAACAGATTTAAATCTAATAAGAGTAACTTCTATTAGTCAAATAATTGAAGATATTTCTCTTTAGGGCTTCTTTGCTTATTTCAGATATAAACTACATTTATATGTTTGATAGATGAGAGATAGCTAATATACTAGTCTTAAAATTATATATTGGATATCTTTTAAGTTATTTTAAAAGAAAAGCTGAAAAAGGAAAGAAATTATCCAGAATAATCATACTATGTGATACTAATATTAATAGCCTGAGCAAGAATATGAAAGCTTGATAATGTTGTCCTATAAAGAATAAAAAAGAATGCTAAAGGAAAAATTTTAATGAAAGAGAAAGAGAATTTTTATCAAAACACAAGGTAAATAAAGAATATTTTAGTATTAAAGGAAGATTATATTTAAATACCAAGAAGCTTTAAATCAACTCTCTAAATTATGGATGATTAATGAGAGATGCTTTAAATTTTTTAAATAGCCCATTAATTATACCATGTTCAAAAGGTTACTAAAGAAATCAAAGATTATTTAATATTTAATGACTTACTTTCTAATAATGAGAGGTTATAGTTTGGTCATACTTGCAGAAATTTAGTAATCCTAACTTTTAGAAATAAAATTAAAATAAAAAAGTAAAAAAGTAACTTACATTAGTATAAGAAGCAAATAACAGAATGATAAAGAATTAAAGCTCTTTTAGTATAAATAAAATAATGCTTATAATTATAAAATTTTTTAGCTCTAATTTGCAAAGCTTATTTTCTTCTAAGTTAATCTTATTCCTCTAAATATTAATTTTAAACTGCTACTTTGTTAGGTAAAATTAAATCATTCATAAACCTGATTTAACCAATGGAAGTTAAAAATTAAAAATAAATATTTGAGTAATTTGCATGAATTTTATTGGAAGCTCCAGGAGTTTTAATTTTTCCTTATGACTAAAATAAAAGAAACTTCATAATTACTCTTATTGCAAATTTATAATGAAATACCTTATCTCAGATTAATCTTTACTTTTTCTTTGGTTAAGGTTATTTAATTAAATTATTAAATTTTATTTAGTCATTTTTAATTGAAACTTATACTAAATAGATTGATAGCATACATTTTTAAAGTAAGGAAGAGTAAATGCATAGATACTAGAGACTTAACTTTTAAATACCTTCAATACTTAAATAACATAATAAACTACATTGGAATGCTCTTTTAGAAATCTAAAAATCTAGGATGGATATTTCATTCTTAGTTAAAAATGATCTAATAAGTTTGTTTTATATTATAAAAATTAAAAAATAAATAAAAGGGATAAAAATAGCTACTTCTATTATAACATTTTTTACATCTAATACAAGAATGAAGCCTATTTATTTAATTAGTATAATAATCCTTTCTTTAATTAATCTTTTATTCTAGAAGTTTGATTGATATTAGCTTTTAATTAAGTTTGCTAGTGAAATTATATTTGATAAAATTAAAAGCTTAGAACAATACTATTTATGTTATGCTTTACTTCGTACTAAAATACTATTTTGCTTAATGAAAATTTTGAAAAAGGATTAAGTGAGTGATCAAGAAAATAAACTGATAGCTTTGCTTATAATGTTTCTTATTCGAAAATAGTCAGAAATAACTATGCTTCATTTTCTGGTATCAAGTTATGAAGATATTATTCAAAGTATTTCTATTAGCCATCTAATGCATATAAGTTTGCTTTAAAAGTAGAACTCTTCCGAAGTGAGTTCTAACTATTCAGGAAGTTTTATTATATATACAATTAAAACTTCTAATTAGGATGAGTGAATTGAAGTTTTTCTAAGATAAACAAGGCAAAATTATTACCTTTATTTAAGCCTGGCAAAGTATGTGCATTTCCTTTAGCAATTACTTAAAAATCAATCAAAACTTAAGAATATAAATTGAAGATTGATTAGGAACAAACAATGTAGCTAATAATGTGTTCATGGATGATATAGTTGTAGTAGGACTAGATTGCTAAATAATTTTTGAAGATTAATTGAAAGATGTAAAAACAGTATGTACGATTTTCTTGGAATACTTTGAACGGACTTAAGTAAATTAGAAACAATCTCAAATAGTCAAATTATTTAAGATTCCAAAAATACTTCTATGGATTATTTATAATATAGCAACAAATATAGTAAATTTAATATCTAAGTCAATTTCAAGTTACACAAGTTATAGTACATTGATATTTTTAATTATAGATCTGGAGGAACATTTGGATATTAATTAAATTCATCCCTTTATTGATAAAAATCTACTAACGCTAATTTTGTTTGATTCAGCTAAGCTAAATATAAACCTTTATAAGAATCAAAAGAATGGTAGAAAGTCACTTTACTTTTTCAGATGCTTAAAAATTTGGAAACATACAAATAATTTTAGCTGATTGGAATAAAAATGATAATAAAGCAAATAATGTGTTTATTGCTAATTTAATGCTTTAAGAAGTAAAATGCTGAGAATAAAATTTATATGGAATGCAAGAATTTAAGTTAAATAAACTTTTTTATTCCTTAACTTTCTGCAAGCTAGAATACTCCTAAAATTTTGGAGAGTTAATATTAAATCAGAAAAAAAAGTTTGCTTTGCTATTAAAATATAAGCTTATCTAACAAAAAAAAAGATATTAGCATTGATTATAAAGCTAAAAGATAAAATAAAGAGTTTTCAATATATGGCAACAAAAAAGTATGTACAGTCAATTTTATAACTTCATTCATCTATATAAAAATAAGAATAAAGCAAATTGCAAGCTAGTTTTAAACTTAAGCAATTTAAAATTTAAGTTCTATACTTCTAGGAAGAAGCAAATTATATGAATAATAACATACTAAATATTTAATTAAATTGAAGAGAAAAGCTAAAGCAAATTGAGCAATAAGTGCTATATCTATGCTTTAAAAATTATAAGTATGATTCATTATTTTGGCTTTTCGTTAATCAAACTCATTTTAGCTATTTTATTATCCTTTTACCTTTATAAAATATAATCTCTAGTTCTAGCAATAAAGATTTGATAAAATCATTTTAAATTTTAAACTTGAGGCGTAAGAATAGAAATGTTAAGGTAAAATATAAGCAAAAGGTAAAGATTTAATGTAATTATATTAAAGGTAGAAATCTTTCTGTATTGAAAGTAAGGAATATTAGAAGCTACATAAGTTAGTAGATAAGTTAAGTCTAAGCTAACTTATCTAAAAATATCAAAACAACAAACGATCATATAGTGTCTATTAGATATTTTTATTAAGCATCCACATAAAAATAAAACCTTAAAGGGATTTTAGTTTTATTTACTAAGCTATTTCAAGTAGTGTATTGTAAGAATATTAGCGGATATAATAAAGTAAGAATTAAAGAGGAATTTAATATAAGTAAGTATAAAGCAAAGGAAATTGAATAGTTAAAAATGGGATATTAAATCAACAGATTTGTTAAGAAACCTCCTATTAATTTCATATGCCCTGCTTGTAAAAGTATATTTAAAGATCCACTTCTATGCACAGTATGTAAGAATATTTGATGTGGCACATGCATAAATAATATTAACGAACATTCAAAATGTAAAAAACAAGGATTTTAAGTCGAAAAGGTGAATCAGTTTTTTATGGATAAATTAAACAAATTATAGATAAGATGCTAGTTTAACTAGTAAGGATGTAAGTTTGTTTGTGAATTGTATTATATAACTCAGCATTAAACTCAATGCTCTTACTAAAATGTAGTATCCAGTAGGAATTAGAGTAAGCAATTATCTGCAATAGGAAGCTAAGAAATGATTGATAAAGAATTAGATCCCAACTCTTAAATCTTCGAATCAGATTGCAAATCTTGCCATGCTAGACTAAATTCTAACTCTTAACATGATTGTGTCGAATGGCTTTTCACTGTAGTTGAGCATTAAAACTAGAAATATGCGGAACTCTAGCAAGAATTTGAAAAATAGATTACAAAGCAAAAATCCATAGAAGCAGAATTTGTGTCTGAGAAATTGAATTAAGAAGCTCAAATTTCCGACCTTTAGAAGAAAATTCAAATGCTACGAACAAAACTTTAGAAGTTAAGTAGTGGATAACTTCCATCAGAAAGTTAACTATAGAATTAATTAGATAGCCATCAGAAAGGAATAGCAAGCTTATAACCAACTGAATATTTTGATTAATGCTCAATGAACTTAGAATAAATGCACAATTTTTTACTTCAACAAGTAGAAAACTACGTCGAACAATCTAAAGAATCACTGGAGGAACACAAAAGTGAGGTACAATAAACTTTTAAAGCTCCAATAGCACAAGTTGAGAGTATTCAATCTAACAAAGAGATAAAAGCTAAATAAATTAAAAAGAAAACAAACAATAGACAGATGACTAAAAATACAAGATCAATAAGCCCAAGAAGAGATAATTTTTAATTTATTTCTTTGAAATTATATTCAAATTTCGTTAAGTACACTTAAGAGTTCAAAACATCAATATAACATTATAGATCTTTAATTTTATAATTAAGGAGAAGCATCCTAAAGATAAAAATTTGTCAAGAGAATAAAAATTAATAGTATTAGAAGTAATGTATATAACACAAAGGAAGCAACTTCACTCAATTGAAAGAATATTCGAAGGTTATAATGCTAATTTTCATTAAGTTTATCAATATTCAAGAATTAAATCACAAAGTAAGACCAAAATGCATCAAATTTATAAAGCAAATTTCTTAAACTCATCAATATGATAAAATACATAATAGACTATATAAAATATTTTATACTAAACTAGCTTTGCTCTTCTACTTATTTCAGCAATAGTGAGGCATATAGAAGGATTGATAGTTATAGATAAAATTAGAAATTAAATATAAATTAAATATAAACTAAATAAAAGATAATCGTTTCCAAAACAGCCAATATATTATAACGCTTACACTTAGGAAAGTAAAATAATGTAGAAAGCTCTGTCGATTTTATTCATATCTTTGCTAACTGTTCATTGCTATATTGATTTCTACGATACATATGAAAAAGAATCTATTTACGAGCCAGATATTGTAGAGGATGAGCACCACATTGATTATTTAATAAACTCCGCGTGGAGGAAAATGTTTGATACCATTTATGCAGGTTTTGGTTTTCTTAAAGATTAGGTAGAGGATGAACTAAAGAAAGCAGTAACTTGGGTAGAAGATTATAAAACTGAAACTGAAAATAAATATGAAAAGGCACTAAAAGATTTTGAAACAACTTACCTATAAAATTGTAATTAGGAATGTGACTATCAATTTGTTTATTATATTGAATAAATTGTATACGAAGAACTTGCTGATCTAGATAAATGGATCATTGACTCAAAGCAACAATTAGAAACCGAATATTGGGCCGTTTTGAAAAAACTCGATGACCAAGCAGACGAGTGTGAAAATTTGATGAAGTTAGGAGAAATTCGTATTGATGACGTTATGGACGTTACTGAGAAAGATGTAGAAAGCTATGTAGAGAAGCTGAACGATAACAAGTGGATTGTAGAAGAGTCTGAGTATTCCACTGCATATGACATAGATGCAGACATAGATTCATATGCTGATGATGATGAGGATGAAATTAATTATGCGGAAACAGCAGCTCTAAGTTAGCTCTATAAAGATCTTTCTGGTTTGGATTGGAAATCTTGATTTTTTATTCTTGTTTAGATAATTTTAAATTTATACCTTAAATAAATAATAACTATATTTATCCAATATCATATGCTTAAAACTATCAACTATCATACCTCTCATTTAGCAGCTAAACTAAAATATAGCCTAATTGAATTTTAATTATTTATATAGTTATGTTAAGTACCTCCAATGAAAACTAGCTTTCTTTAATAGAATGCTTATCTTAAACTTGTAGTTATTAATAAGGAAAGTATATTAATGCTAATGTGATTAATAATGTATTTCTGAATATGCGAATAAGATAATTGGCATGCTATGTTAATATCATAATTAATTTTACTAGTTATAATTTTATAGATAACTAAATCTATCTATGTTGAAGCTACAATATCATATATTCTATTTCCTTTTTTTTAAGTTTTACTAAGTCAAACAAAGTTTATGTTTACTAATAGTAACCTGAAACTAAATCTGTAGTTGAAGATACTTCTTCATCTATCTTTGAATGTTTTTATATAAGATAAGCTAGTTTAAGAATAAAATAGCCTTTATAATTATATTTTGAAGAATAGATAGATAACTGAGTATTTCAGTTAGATGTTAAGCAAAATTAAAATTAAATTTGCAAAATTGTTAAGTTTATTCAGTGGTAGATCTTTAACTTTACTAGCGCTTGTTATCTATTTAGCTTAAAATATCCACAGTTTCTGTTACTAACAAATCAAATAATATGTTACTCAAATCCATCTTTACTATTGTCTCTTCATAACTGTAATCAATCCAAAGATCTTAAGTTTCTTTAACATCCTAGGCAAGCATAAGAGCTAGTCTTTCTTCTCTTAGTTATTGCATTTGCTCTTCGTCATCTAAACTCATTTAACTTAAAGAACGTTGAGAGAATCCGAAAAGTTCCGTGTCCGGAAGTTTACCTGCTTAGATTTCTCCCCAGTCAAGTAATTTGCTTAATATTTTAGCTTTTATTTCTAGTATGTTAACTAACTAAGTATTAGGTTATTTCCGATAAGTAGAGCTTCATGGAAGGATCTAATGACCATTTCGCGTCATTAAGTTTTATAAAATTTCGTTAATGCAGTCAAAATAATTCTTTCTCACATTCCTTTGAGAAGCTTTATACAGCTATATTTCGCCCTAATCTTCAGATGTGAAACTATTCTCATTCAGTTATATTACTTATTCAACTTCATCAAAAATAGAATTTTGAATCACAATATTATTATATGCTAAAATACTCTAAAGATCTGCGTTAGAATAATCATGCTTTTAGAGAATAACCAAAATTTCTTAAGGGGTCTTTTAATTGACATTTTGAACTTTAGAAGCTAATATTTAGTAAAGAGAAGAACTTGATTCTATATAATCAAAGAGCTGCTATAGATAAGCATGAATTGCTTCTGGGGTGTTTTTTACTTTGTAACTTTCAATAATGCTTGTGTCTAGTTATGGTATATTTTACTAATCTGTAATGGATAATCTTGGAATGCTTAGATTCAATTTACATGGAGAGTTTCCATTACAAAGGTAGAAATAATTGTTTAAAAGATTTACTGTCTCTTAAATAAGAACGCTAAGAATTACATCGACCATTAGCTCTCCTTATTAGAATCTGTAATTCTTAGATGAAACGAATTTTTAAGTTTTGAATGTGTCTTCAAATAAGTAAATTAGAACTTCGTTTGTGAGATCATTTACCATTTATAGCTTCTTAGGATTAATATTTTTCTCTTGGCTTTCAGGAAATTATTTAGACTGCTGATTCTATTTAAGATTATCTTATTAGCTAATATCTTGTACCCATTCAATTACTGAGGAATCTTTGTGGGCTTCAATATCTTCACTTAAGCTGATTTAACTACTAGATGGTGTATGATTATTTTGAGTATAAATCTAATTTTATAATTTATCGGAAATATTCTTTTTCTAATCTTTTTCCTCTTAAAGTTCTAAAGACTTAGCTTTTTTCCATTCATTGCATAAGAAATTTTTCTACTTGTCAGGTTGTTCCAAGCTTTTAAAAAACACAGAAGAAAGAACTTCTCTTTCAATTTCCTTCTAGATCTGATTTATCTGATTTATCTTTTAATCATCTTATTCTTTTTCTTACTGAAGTTAAGTATTTTCTTTAGACCTTTATAGTAAATTCTTTTATCTTGTTCTAAAATACTTCACGTTAATATTGTTTTAGTGTCCTATATCTTTATAGCACTCGTTAAACTGATATTCATTTTTTTTCTAGGGAATCTTTGTTTTTATCTCAGGAGTAAGTTAAACTGCATTGGGATCCTTCTGAATGTATTCAAAAGGCTGCTCCTTAGGAGTTTAAATATCAAGATATTATTTCAAAGTTTCCTATTTTTGCTGTTCTGTTAACTTTTATAATTCTTTGCCTTGCTATTGTTTTAGTTTTAGCTCTTATTCGGATAAGTCGATAGATAATCCTTATTGAGGATAAAAATATTGTAGATTTTAAGAGCTTGACTAGAACATCAGAGGATTCTTATCTGATATATTTGACTGGAGTATTTAAGAATAAGTGAGATGTTCTTTTTCTTATTAATCGCTTATACTCTCACTATGAATGTCTTCTTCAATATCTTCTTAGTTACTTCCTTCTTTTTCTATCTGATTCTGCTTTGAAAATAAATGGTCTAATAGATGTTCATGATTCTCTGACTGTAGTGCATTCCAAGATTC
Organism: Loxodes magnus; assembly: GCA_946699065.1. Lineage (NCBI taxonomy): Eukaryota > Ciliophora > Karyorelictea > Loxodida > Loxodidae > Loxodes > Loxodes magnus. Next base: position 271,066 of record CAMPDV010000076.1, on the reverse strand, counting down.
GTATGTGATTTGCTAGTCAGTATTAGGAAATTCTTCTCCACTGCTTGAGATTTCAATAAAGCCTAGCTAACTTGAAATTGAACTATGAATACTTTCATTTGATGAAATTATCTCGTAGTTTTTACGTATTTCTTCCATAGTTTGCTTTTAGTTTTACTAGTTAGATTCTTAAAAAATCTGCTTAATATCCGGACTTTCGATCTCTTCAGACTACAGAATTTAACTATCCGCTCCAAATGTTGGCTACTTTTCAATTATGTATTTTTCTAACTGATCTTCAGATGAAGAACTAAGTTCATTTTCGCTATCATTTTAAACTTAATATGTGACATTGCTCTTTTTTAAATCGTTTTTGATAATTTCTTAATTTTATATAACTTCTTAACTTTTATTTTTAAATGAGAGCACTTACTCTGAAATATTCTCAAGTGCAAATCTGATATCCTTTAAATTCTTAACTTCGTGAGCGTTATTTTACGTAATCTCAGAATTCTAAGGAGCTGTTATTTTATCTATTAGTTAATCACTAAGTTCCTATGTCTAATTTCCAATTGATTAAGTTTCTTTCTTAATGCTAAGTCTCTAACTATCCTAGTTAATTTTTTAGAATAGCTCCCATTGTTTAAGCTACTGCTCTTGAGCAATTTACATATTTTGCTTGATTTTTTGCGTAAAACCTTTCATAGACTTTTATATTTACCCTAAGCTCTTATTTATTTAAAGGTTTTACTCTTATAGCTTACTATCTTTAATCATTTTCTATAGTTATTTTTATATTTACTCTTAAGTATCTTCATCTTACAAGAATACCTTTACTTCTTTACTTTCAGACTGATTCTTTCTTTAAGATGAAAGTTACTAAGAGACTATTTTAACCTTTTATTCTACCTATTACTTTAAGGTCTGAGAAACTTAGTCTAAATTCTTCTTTTATTAAGCTTGAATTTGCTCTTTGATATTACCAAATACTTATGAGGAATTCTAGAATTAGGATATCAAATCTTATACCGTTTTTTCAGTATTTTCCTTCTACTTTTTTTTAAGATCTTCATGTTGCTCTGAAATTCACTATTAATGCTATTTTAAAATATGCTCTAAGTTTTATTTTCATTGCTGTTTTTACTCTTTTTGCTATTTTAAAATTTTAAGTTCAGATATTTTCAGTTCACTTGATTAGTATTGATTTTTATTCTATAGCTAATTTTTTAATAGTGCTTCAGTTGATTGCTATTAAGACGTCATTTGTGATTATTATATTGAAGTTACATTTGAAGGACTTGACAACTTTATTATTTCTTTAGGTTGATTTATTTGTCTCACTCTACATTCATTTTAATTATTATATTTTTCCTTTTTTTAATTCCCTAGACTCTTAGGCTTGATGGGAGGTTACTTTACTTGAGCTTATTTTTTTTACTAAACTTCATTATTATATTTCGTACTTGAATTAGATGAGCTATTTTTATCCTAACTCTTCGGAGTTCGTTCGTAACTTCTATGCTACTGCTGAGTTTGTTAGAATATTAGAATATCAGAATTATTACTAAGAGGAGTTAGAATCATCTGCTACTCTTCTGCTGATTGTCTTACAGGTATTTACAAAGTTTCGTTTATTTCTTCTTCATTCTCCTCATACTCTTCTTCATCTCTATATTTGCTTGACGAGTTAAAGCTTGAATTCTTTTTATCACTCTATGTTATAGTTTGCCGTTCAAAATCTTAAATTTATTGCAACATTCGATGACTTTGAGAATATGCTGCGAATTTTTCATCAGGATCTGATGCTAACTGCATTTCGCGACTCTAAATCATGCCTAAATTTAAGTTGTTTTATACTTCCTCTTCATTATAAGGATCATCTTAGAATAGTTCACTTGAAGTATATGCCTTTAGTGGTAACTAGTTCTTTTTTATGAACGAGCGTTATTAATCTTCCATAATACTACTTGACATATCGCTTGGAGATTTAAGGTTTAAAAATTCAGTAGCAAGATTATTATTCTTATAAGTTTTGAAACCACCTGAATTATTCTAAAGTAAAATCTATTTTATCAACTCAAAATCATCCCTTTCATTAGAATTATTTGACTCAGTCAAATTATTTCTACTTGAGTTGAATTTCAAAGTTATAGGAGCGCTAAAAGGGCGATTTTACAATATTTGCAAATCTTCGCTACAAGAGCTAGACTATTGTTCTAATTATTTCTTAGATTAATTCATTATTTGATTATAAAAGTCTTGCATTTGCTAAAGCTAGATAAACAGAGATTTTCTAGTAAGATAACCTCTTATAACCTTTTAAATTTTAGTCGCACTTTCATTCAAAGTTTTTTAATCGTACCCATAATTCATTTTTTTTATTAATTTGCTTTGTTAAATTTATTACTCGCTTTAACTGCTTGAGGAAGGTTCTGATATCGTTCCTCGCCATTATTATAAACTTTAGCTGCCTTTAATTTAAAAGCTCTATTCAGATTCATTTGTTTAAGAATCTTATTGCTTTTGCTTTGGATCACTCTCTTTAGCAAAATTGCGAGGAAAAATCTGGTTCTGTTTCTATATTTTGGGCTCTATTTTCTATTAGGTTTGTTTCTTTAAATTTTGCTATGTTTTCTAATTAGGAAGAAGACTTTCGTTTATATCACTACTTTCAGATGTTTCAAAATTTTCTAATTCAAAAATTGGTTTCTTTTTCTCTTATACTCCTGACTAATTACCTTAAGGACTATTCGAAGACTCTGAATTCGAATGGTAAGACTACCTAAACTTCTTTTCCTCGGTTTAACTTTAAGAAGCTAGTTTCATTGCGGATCTTTAACTAGAGCTTGATTTATTATTACTATTAATTTCATAATCCCGCTAATCCCACTTTTCTTCTAGTAATGCTTTACGATAATGTTCATATTCACTTTCTGTAATCAGTTCATGTATCTTCATAAAATTTAGCTTAGAGATTTATATTCTTTTTATCTTTTTCTATAGAAACGAGACTTGACTTGTTGTCTTGCTGTATGTAATCTAATTTTTCATTTTATATATTTCTGAACTGAAGTTTTAGAGGATAACGTTATTAAACGTTTCGTCAAATATTTAGTAGCATATTTTTATTCTATTTTCCTATTTTTTTGGTATATTCAATTTTTACGATTTTGCCACCTTTTTTACCTTTGAACTTGTCATTGTTTTTGACTAATTTAAAGAGAGATTGCTTTTATTTTTCTTTGATTTGGATCTTTAATTTATCTTGATTTTTGGCGATGTAAGAGAGGAATTAAAATCCTTTGAAGTACTCAAAACTGTTGTTTGATTCATATAAGAGTTGTTTTGCTTGATTTGCTTTGTGCTTTCCATTGCCTTCTAATAAGTTTTTTGTAGGTTCTTATGAAATTTTTGAAGATTTTATTCCGCTCTTTTCTACTTCTCCTACGAAATTCGCAGCTAAATTTTTTCTACTTTGTTCTCTGCTTTTTTTCAAGTTTTAAGTTATTCAGGAGATTTTTCTCTTCTTTTAAGTACTTAAATTTTAGTATCTGATGATGTTTACTTTAGCTTTTAAACGGATTTAATTTTCTGCTCTTCCTTCTATTTTGGAGCATAAACATTGTATTCATTTTAATTTAGGTTTAGCAAGTTAATAGCATCTTAGGAATTCTAGTTAGTTAATCTTTACTTCTTGGACTTTTTAACACGTTTCTTTTTCTTTAGCTTATCTGATTTCCTTAGGTTCACGTCGGTTGTTTTTTACTTAGAATTAGATTTATTTCTAGATTTGCTAACTTGCTTCTCTTTGATTTCAAATGTAAAAGGAGAACATTCAGGTATATCCAAATCTTCAAGTAAGTTGCTTGAATGTCTGTCAAATGGAAATTCATTTGTTTCCTTTTACGTCTATTTTGTCAAAGTGGTTTCACTAAAGTCTAAAGAGTTAACATCAAACAAACGTTTAGAAGTGCTTTAGTTATTTAAAGTTTCTTTAATAGGACTTATTTGATCCAAACTAATCCTTTCCTATTTCTTTTTAAAGGTTTAATTAGCACTCTTCTATTTACTCTATTTATTCTCTTTAGAAATCCCTAATCCTACTTAGCTATTCTATAGCGATGCGTTCCCATATATTGCTTTAGCTTTTTGCTATTTTTAAAACTTGACTTGTGAAGTTAATTTCTTTTATGACATCTTACTATAAAAATTAATTACTTTAAACCTTATTTAATCACTTCTTTCTAAAGAGATACATAATCCTTATCTCCTATATTATAATATAATATACTAAGCTATATTGATGATGCAACCATGCTAAAGTGAATATGTAGAGAGGAGTTGATATTGTATGAAATATGAAATGTTAATTTAAGGTTATTGAAGTATAAAGAGGGAAGCTTAAACACTAGTGAAATGTATATCCCAATAACATATTAGAGTTTAGTACATCGTTTTATGTTATGGTAAACATTATTTGCATAAGTCTAGTTTTTAGGTAATTCTATATCTTGGTATATAAATATGCATATTTAGAACCTACTATTAACTGATAGGCAAATATGGAATGTATTGATATAGGAGTTTAATCAAATTTAATTTAATAATATTATATGAATTCATTGCTTTATGGGAAATATATTAGGTAAGTTCATATTTTTTTAATAGTATTAAGGAATAATTTCGCACATCTTTGATAGACATTTTTAAAGCATATGCCAGATATTATAATTAAGTATATGAAAACCTTCCTTTAATTTCTTTTTATAGTTATAAGCTAATTAAACCTATTATGCTTATCACACTGCTATTTAAATTACTTTTATATCAGTTAGATTATGATTAAGAAACTAAATGTATTCATTATTAATTAAACCCTTTTGCTATCTAAAAAAGGCGTTTTATTTACTTAGATTTATGCTTAAATCAAGTGTTTAATTATGCTAACTCCTCTCACTTTCATTCGGTTAAAATTCTTTAATTAAAGGATGTCACTTGTGGAATAACTCCTCTAGTTTCTTCTATTTAAAACAATAATTATCATAACTTCTCTACTATAGTCTTAATATAAATCAAAGAAAGCTATTATCAGCTATCTAATTTAAATATACGATAAAGAGAGGAATGAGTATTCTATAGTAATTAGAGTAAAATTCCTGTATTATGTCTATTTATACTAGCATTTAAATAAACTAAACATACATAATTTGCTATCTAATTTGCAAAGAAAATTAGCTAAAGATCACTTTAATCGGTACTTAATGCTGTTAATTGACAAAGTCACTTTTCTATATCTTATCTTACTAATAACTTAATAACTGACTATCTAATAGCAAAACTAGAAGTATAATTAAATTAAATACCTTCTATTTAAGAGGAGTGTAAGAAGTAATCTATCTAAGATGCTTACTTGAAATATATCAAGTTCTGCTATATAATATAAGCAATAAAGTATCAGAAATTAGCTAGATTATGCATTTTTAAATAAATAAAAGAAAGAAAAGACTCAATTAATAGTTTATCAGCTAAAAACGCTTATGCTTTATAAAAGCATTCATATTTATACTGTCTAACTATATTTGCTATTAAACCATGCATACTAATCTAATAGCTTCATAATACTCTATTAAGGAAATTTAAAAATAAAACAGGAAATAAATAGGAACTATGTATCAATAAGCTAACCTAATGAATATACTTAACCTATATATTATTTCCCTTAACTAGAGTAAATTAACAGTAAAGAGAGTTTATAAATCAATAATCGTTTTAGCAGGCTAAGTTGGATTAATAAATAAGCTTTTATATAAAATTCGTTTTAGTAGTTTAATATTCGTTTTTTAGTTGCTAGCAAGTAATTAGGTATACTATAATTAGTTTCCTTACAGTTATCTGCATTTCAATCTGTTTATATGTGTTTTCAGAAAACGGTTAAGGACCTTTAAAAAAGATAGGCCTGAGAACTTATATAACTACTGTAAGCTAATGAAAGTAAACGGGATAAACTTAGGATTTGGAGTTAAATCTAGAAGGGTAATTAAGAAAACATTTCAAGGTCCTGGGATGTTCTTGATGCTCGTTTTAATTTTGCTGGGAGTCGTAGCTGTTCATGATTGCTTTTTCAGTAAACCTAAAAAGTTAGGAAAATCGGATTTTAATGATTTATTAAGGAAGCAAAAGTAGGAATTAAGTTCTAGCAGTAATTGAAAAATAGCAAAAAGGAGATAAAATGAATAAGCTATAAAAGACATAAAATAAAAGATAGTAGAAAACAAAGATTAAGATACCTTGTTTTAGATTGCTGATCAGAACTAAAAATGGTTAGAAAATTAAACCTGTGAGACTTGTGAAAAAAGCACAGAAAATAGTAATGACAAGAAGCCATAGATTTATATAAGCTTTAATGAGAAAGTATTTGAATTGGCTACTTGAGTCTGATCTTTTTTAATTTATTTTGGTTTATTTAATCATATCATAGCTTCCTTTATAATTAAGTCTAGTTTATTATATAAGCTTACATAAACCTAATAAGCATAAAGTACCTAATTCTTTATAAGCATACTCATAAATACTCAAACTAAGAGATCTATAGATAAGATTGATTTACCTAATTTCAACCCTTAAATTCAAATAATAAGCCTTGTAGATAAATAATTTTATAGCAATCTTCTAACATATTCTAATACATTGCAATTACTATCTAAAAGTAACTTAAATATCCATAAATTTATAAAATAAATAATCTTAGACTATCTGATGATTAAAAAAGGAATGGTAGTAGAATTAAACAGGTTTAAAAAATAAGTAATAGATATATAATTAGGAGTTTAAAGTTAAAGCAAGTATATGATTTAATGTCATTTATTTAATTAAATCTGATTGTTGAATTTCAAAATAATTATGGAAGGAGATTAATTATCCAACCTATTTGCAACTCATTTGGGATTGTCCCAGTAAAAGGCAAAGGAAACTACAACGAACAAACAACTCTCGCAATAGTTGGTTGACGCCATTACTATCTGCTAATAGGTTTAGTCCTATTCTCCTGACGCTAACAGAGGAAAATTGATTTATAATTTAGTGTCGAGAGTTCCACCCTCTGCTTATCAGCATGTTCCATAGACTTTAAAACTGATAGCATGTGATAAAATAAATTAATAGCTGTAAATTGAAGTGGCAGTTGAATTCTTAAGATCAAAGGCTAATATAAATGCTCCTTTAGATTAGAACTTATTAGAGACTGAATGTGGAGTAGGAGTGGTAGTTTCAGAATAGGATATTAAGAATTAAGTCGACATATTAATTGAAAACAACAAGGCTGCTATCTTAAAAGCTAAAAATAAGAACAAGTTCATTGGATAATTCATGAAGGATATCAAGACTGTTTTGAAATGGGCTAATCCATAGGCAACTAAGAAAATACTCGATGAAAGTTTGGATGCTGTTTTAAGCTCAGGCGAATAAGCGCCAGCCGAATAACCAAAAGAAGAAAAAAAGAAAGAGCAGAAATAGGAAGAAGAAGAGGATATTGAGTAACTTAAAGCCAAATCAAAGGATAAACTAGCTTAATGTGTTGGTCGAGAATTAAAATCATTAGTAAACTCTCCAGAGCTTCTATAAATGCATAAAGAAAAGACCGGAGGAAGAATAGTAACAAGATTCCCTCCAGAGCCAAATGGTTATTTACATATTGGTCATGCTAAGGCAATGAGATTCAACTTTACAGTTGCTGAAAATGCAGGAGGAATATGCTACTTGAGATTTGATGACACAAATCCAGAGAAAGAGAATATGGAGTTTATAAATACCATAAAAAACTCAGTCTAATGGCTTGGATATAAACCATATTAAGTTACTCATGCAAGTGAATATTTCCAAGATTTATACAATTACGCAGTTCAGTTAATTAAATAAGGCCAAGCATACTGTGATTTAACTTCAGCTGATAAAATTAAATTGGAAAGAAAAGAAGGAATTGAAAGCAAATATAGGAATACTTCAGTCGAATGGAATCTCGAACAGTTCGAAAAAATGAGATAAGGATTTTTCAATGAAGGAGAATGCTGCTTGAGAATGAAGATAGACATGAAAAATGAAAATCCTTGCATGAGAGATCCAGTAGCATATAGAATAAAGTATGTTCCACACCCTCATGTTGGAGATAAATGGTGTGTTTATCCAACTTATGACTTTACACATTGCTTAAATGATTCATTAGAGTTTATTACTCACAGTCTTTGCACATTAGAATTTGAAATAAGAAGAGATTCATATTATTGGCTCTTAGAAGCTTTGAATGTATGGAGACCAATGGTATGGGAGTATTCAAGACTTAACATAACATATACCGTTCTTAGCAAAAGAAGATTGACCTAATTAGTTTCTGAGGGAAGAGTAAAAGGTTGGGATGACCCTAGAATGCCAACATTAGATGGATTAAAAAGAAGAGGTTATACTCCAGAATCCATCAATGATTTTGTAGACATTGGAGGAGTAACAAGAAGAGGTAATAGCAATATATTAAGCATTAAGTTACTAGAACATTGCATCAGAAAGAATTTAGATAACTAAGCTCCTAGAACAATGGCTGTTATTGAGCCTTTGAAAATAATTATTCAAAACTAATAAACATAAATGTTCTGGGTACCTGATTATCCTGCAGAATTTATGAAAAAGTATTTAGATGAGTAAAAAGATAAAAAGGATAAATAAGAATTCTAATAGTACTTTGAAGAAATCTAAGAGAAGATTCGCGGAAATCAGTTGACTACTGAAAATATGCATTAAGTTTTCTTGTCAAATGAAGTATTCATTGATTAATCTGATTTCTAAGAAGAAAATACAAAAGATTTCTTCGGATTAGTTCCTGGAGGTAAAGTATAGCTTAAATACGGACCAATTATAAAGTACATTTCACATGAGCGTAATCCCGATGGAAGTCTTAAACAAGTTATAGCAGAATCATTGCCTGTTAATGAGAAATTAAAAGGTATTATCCATTGGGTTTCAGCAAGCCATTGCTAAAACGTAGAAGTTCGTTTATATGACACTTTATTCAATGTTGAAGATCCAATGTCATTACCAGAACCTTTTACCGCCTTAAATCCAGATTCCTTAATAATAAAAGTAGGAAAAGTAGATACCAACATTGTTAATAGAGCTAACGTTGGAGAAAGGTTCTAGTTCGAAAGGGTAGGTTATTTCATTGTTGACAAAGATTCAGTTCCAGGAAGAATTGTTTTCAATAGAACTGTAACTCTGAAGGAGTCAAAGAGTAAGACCAAAACTGGAGGAAAGAAGAAGTGATCACAAATTTGATTAACATTAACTTTTAAAGGATTAATTAAAATAAATTAAATCTTTCTAAACATAATAAAAAGATTCGCAAGCTATATACCTCCTCTTTACTATAATTCAATTCATATCTCATCATCTTTTTATAGAAATCCAAGAAGCTCGTGTGTATTAACATCTCTTTCAAAATTACAACTTTATTTTGGAAATTATAATATATAAGCAAGCTATCTTACTTTGTTTTAGAGTGAATTTAATAACTTACATCTAAAAATTTATTTTATAGTAAATAAATGAAGATAACATGCTTGCTATATAGTTACCATAATCTAATTATACTAAATCATATAAATGTAATAATCATTCTAAATCCCCTTTTAATATAAAGCGATTGCTTTCTTATACTTTTCTAAATCCAATATCATTTTTAATTTTCTGATTATTTTTTGAAAAAGACTTTAGTTAATTGCTTTATTTTCTATCAATTATAGCTAATTTATGTAATTTCTTAAGCCTCTAACTCTTTTTGAATTATAATTCTTAAAACTTATTAATGATAGCTTTTAAGTTAATTGCTTATTAATCAGTTCCACTATATGTTTATTATTCTCCTAAATTATTGAAATTTGCTTTTATTTAAAGTCTAAAAATTATGTAAATTACCTAAATAATCCCTATGCTCTATTTATAGTTAATTATTTTATATAAATTTACACTTGTATATCAAAAAAGTTTATTTATAGATATAAGCAATATAAAATTTATCTCTAGTTTTATTTAAACATTAGGCATCTAACGCCATAATCTACTGAAACTAAATTAAGGTAAAATACACTTAATAGAACTATCTTGATGGTATTAGCTTATAGCTATAGATAAACTTTGAATCAATTACTTCTTCTTTTAAATTAATTTAATCATTTACCATTACTAATAAAAGTAAGAAGTAGTCTATCTTTCAAATGATTTTAGTTAAGTACATAGCACTTTATTTTTAAAACTAGAGCTTTATTTATTAAGACAACTTAATCCTCTATTCTATTTATCTTTTCTCTTTTCTTACCAGCTTTATTGCTTGATAAATGTGTAAAGATATCATTATGCTTATTATAAATAAGTTTAATAACCTTTATATCTAAGAATACAGTTAAAGTATTTATATTTTAAGAGAATTAAACCAAAGTCTATTATCTCCTTTCCCTTTAAATTATCTTATTATTTAAGTAGCTTAACTCCTATAGACTAATAGATAAATCAAAATTTTTTAAAGAAGCACATATATGAATTTTTAGGTAATAAAGTAGATAAAATCATTAGATATGCTTAAAATCAAATTTATCTTGTTTATTAAGGTAAAACTCTTTGCTTGATCATCCCATTATTTAGCTTTAATTATATATTAGGATATTTTAAATCTAAAAGCATGATGATTGAGATTAATTAGCTTTCTAGTTTAACAATTATTAAAATCTTTATAAGTTTACCTATTAAATAGCATCATATTTCTAGCTACTGAATATCACGCAATAATTAGAAATTAGAAGAAGCTAACTAATTAAATTTCTAATGTTCTTTTATTATTCTTCTGAGTTATATCTTTTCTTATTCCTCCATAAATTTATCTATATTAAGATAAAAGTTAAGGTATACTATGCATACTCTTTAAAATGAAGAGTATATATAGTTATATCTGAAGGTTAAAATATTCAGTCCAAGATTTGAAATTCAAAACTGAGACTCATTAAAGTTTTCATAATTCGTACCAAATTCCAAAATAATAACTATAATACACCAATTCATGGATTTCAAGCGAAACTACTTTCAGATTATAATCGTAGATTTTTCGAAACAAGAGAAAAAGTATAAACTTGATAGTTTCTAGGTTGAAATCAAGCCAATCAATTTTATTTGAATCTTCCTTTTAAATTGAAAGCTAAGTAGTGATAATAACAAAACTGCTAGAAGTTTCATTTACATTAAAAGAAAATCTCTAAATGCTGAATGAATTATTGTTTTGACTTTTATTAAGTCTGTTCGCACTATCTTTTTAACTTAATTCTGGTTAATTATAAATAAATAAATAAACTGAGAATCATCTTAAGATGTGATTGCTTAAAGGTTTGATAAAAACTTTTTTTAAATGCCTTAAATATTATTGGTTTTATTTAGAATTCACTAATTGATCATAACTTTTCAGAATATTAAAACTCTAATATACATTATTAACTTATGCTTTCATTATTCCGAACTGCTTTAATATCTATTAGATAGTCTAATCTTTTTAGTTTCGATATTTTATGAAATAAATGCTGAGAAATTCAATTTTGCACTTAGTAAATATTTCGAGGTTAATATTTATGCTAAATAAAGATAAAGTTTATTAAAGAATTAAATCAATCTAGGTGCTAATATTAAGTTAATATTAACTAAAGTTATCAATTGCTATCTTTTAATAAGTATAAGCTTTATTAGAGTTGTTTCAAATTCTATAAAGGGGTTAAAATTTTTTATTTAATGATTATTCTAAATTTTATAGGTGGTTATTTAGCTAGCTTCTTTATATCCTAATTTTCTCTAAAAATGCAGTTTTACTGATCTTTTTTAATAACTTCCTTATTCTAGTCCTAGTAGTATACCTTAAGCTAAATTTGCAATAAAGAAAAGAAAAACTTTATTTATATAGAGAAATGCTTTATTTTGGAAAATTGACTATAATAAAGATATAAATAGCTTGGCATCCTTATTTCCTTCAAAACACTGAGTTATATAAATCATTAGCTAATTTATCCTTTTATTTCATTCTTTAAAGTTTATATTATCAGCTTAAAGCGATTTAGTTTAACTATAATTCAAATAAGCTTTTAACTTCTGTCTATCAAACTCTTTATTCTTTTAGATTCTTTTGAAGAAATAAAGCTTAACCTAGTTCTTATAAGCACTGATTATATCGTTACTTAGATATTTGCTTTGCTTGATTTTAATTATATTCTTATCTAATTCAAATTCAACAGCCAATATCCGCTTAAAATTTCTTTAGATCTAAGCTTCGTCAAAATATTTTTATACACTACATTTAAAATCCGCCTACAATTTTGTACCAGCCATCTAGGCAAACTTCAGTTTATTATATACCTTTTAAATATTTTCTCATCTATATATCATTCTCATTTATTCTCTAATTACTTTAGTCATAAAATCTACTTTTAGTTGATATCTTCAAGATTCAATTTGAAATTTAAATAATTATTCTTTCAAATAATCTAGACTTAGATACTGAGCAAGATATAGTAAAATAAAAAACTTATGCACCAACTTAAGAGTCACGCAGTTTTTCTAAATAGCCAGTTTCACTGAAATTGAAATATAATGAAGTTAAATAAAAAATAGGAATGCTGAAAGGAAGTATATCAGAATTTACCCTTTCTAATATCTGAAATCATTTTAACTCAAAAGGAAATTAACCTTTCTTTACAACTGGACTGCTAATCTTCTATTCAAACTGATTAAGGGAACATCCTATCTATCAAGCCTAAATGGATGACTTAAATAATTATTTATAGAAATTACCTTTATAAATTCTTTATATTAAAGCTTTCCTAGTTTTTTACAAAAGCAGTAGCTTCGATATCAATGTAAAGAAATCTTTTAAATAATAATGATGAGTGTTATAATATATAAACAGTGCTTTATCTTAAATATTCTATTAATTACTCTTAAGATTAATTAGACTTTACTTACAATAATTCATTTTAAAACTGTGCTGAATCTAAAAAAGTTATATATTTAAATCCTTTTTAGTGACTTATTATTTAATTATTCCTCACTAATAGATCAATTAATTATAAGGTTATTTTTTAGCTTAATTGTAAAGAAAATTATCTAGAACTATAAAGTTCATTACTGAAATGAGGGTTAATTAAAGAAAAATATTTTAGAATGATTAAGCAAAATTAACTAAAATAATAATCCTTTGGGTGCTACTTATGAATTAGTGCTTATTAGATGTTTTGTGAGAATCTTTTGAATAACTTGATGAGAAATATTTTTTAATAGCATGCTGATGCATTAGTTTAAAAGTGAATTTAATGATAAAATAACTTAAAAAGCTTTAATTATTTTTAAAATGCTTGATAAAATAATCTTTAGCTTCTTCCTACCTTATGCATATCAACAGTGCTATTCTACGATAACTTTGAAAACGGACTTAACTAGTGAACTAGAAAAATTAATTAAAGGTATGCAATTACCGTTTAGGATACAGAATTAGCTGAGAATAGATGTCTTTCTTTTACAAATGTCACTTATTAAGGAGATATTTATTCTAAACTATTTTGCAATTTTTTTAATATGTACATACTATACTTCAGATTTAGAACTCTACCAAAGGTAGATAGTACTTATCCATGAGAGTTTATTGGATACAAAAATGAAAATAAAACTCAAGAAGAATGACTTGCAGGATCATTTAGCTATGATGACAAGCAGGGAACTTTAACTTTAATTCCATTTTCTTAAAAGTGGTAAAGTATGTGCATTTCCTTTAATTATTTCTTAAAAAGTAATGAGAATTTGGTAATTTAAGTTGAAGATTTCTCAAAGCAAAATAAAAACAGCAATGATGTTTTTTTTCGATGATATAGTTGTAATAGGTGTAGACTGCTAGATAAGCTTTGAATAATAATTAAAGACTTTTCTACAGTAAATCTCATATTTTAAGAAGACTTTGAAAATGACTTAAGAAAATGAGAAACCAGGAATTTCAGCTTAATAGCATAAGATTAAAAAAATTATTCTAATAAATGCGTAACTTTTAGTTAGGTAACAAGTTCAGGAAATCTAATATCAAGTAATATAGTAAGTTCTTCTAATAAATACATCGTAACTTTCAGTTATAAATCAAATTTAACTAGAAGTTATAATTCAGGAGGAACTTTTGGATATATATAAAGTAATTAAATATTCTGATAAGTTTCTACTAATAAGGGATATAAGTGAAATAACTTTTCATATGTTTAGACTATTGATGAATCCTCAGAATGGTAAAAAGTTTGCTATTCATTTAGAGATGCTAAAGGATCTGGAAATATAAAACTAGTCCTTGCAGACTGGGATCATTTTGATGATATAGCAGAAAATGTATTCTTTGATAATATTATGGTATATGAAGTAAATTGCTTAGAAAAAAGTTTAAATTGCTATCCTTGCAGCCAAGGTTCTTATTACAATTAGAACGATAAGTTATGCTAAAATTGTTCTATAGCTTAATGTAAAAAATGTACATAAGTATCATGTCTTTTATGTTGAAATCTTTATAAGTTAACTCATAATACATGCTAAAGTTCATGTTATGAAGACGAGCAAGATAAAGATAATGATGGAATATGTGAACCTTGTAAAAATGTTTTAGAAGGCTGTCTTTAATGTAATTAAAACGGTACAATTTGTTTTTTATGTGATTAAGGTTATTAACTCAAAAATTAAACATGCTAATTATGTTCAGAATTTTTTATTGACTGTTATTTATGTGATAAAGATATATGTTCTAAATGTTAAGAAGGAAAATAGTTATCTAACAATATTTGCCTAACTAATTAGACATTTCAATTTGATTTCTAAGTTAGTAATGAAGAGTAATTTATTACAGATTTTACTAAAATAGTTTAATATACATTAAATTATGTAGGGTATACTTCTGTAAAACTTATTAGCATCATATAGTAAAATACTGTTTATTCAAGTTTGTTTCATTTCTTCTGATTTGTAGCTTTTATTACTCAAATAATAATGTTGAACGCCTATATAAATGTACCTAGACCTGATAATCTTAACTATTACTTCTAAAATTTTAGTTTGAAACTTCCTTTTAATCTTAGTGCTGATATTTTTTAAATAAACTGAAAAATTGGATTAATTGATATATTTAACTGAAAGATGCTAAGATATGAGTCATACTTATTTTTAGCTAATACACTTAGTTTCCTTTTTATTATTTCAACTTACTTTATCATTTACAAGTTACTTTAATTACTCGATAAAAAGTTAGCTAACATTAAGTTGTTTCAGAAAATCAAGAGTTTAGTTTAATATCAAGATATAGTAGCAATCTATTTAGGAAACTATCTTCCTTTAAATTTCGCTATTTTTATATAGATTTACTATTTGGATTTTAGTGACATTTTTGAAACAGTGAACATATTAATTGCCTTCATTTTTATTGTAAGATGCTTCATATAGATAATTTAAATGTGTGCCATCATAGCTAGCTTTCATATATTTAAATCCATATTTAAAATTTCAAAATTGAGACCTTTAAACTAAGAACCAGATTAAATTGAAAACAGATATAAGAAATTTGAAGCTTTTTTCTAAGATTTCTAACCTTAAAAGTTAGTAATTTATTGGCCTTCATTCTTAATCAGACGCTTCTTTTTAGGCTGCATTCTTATCGTTTTATTCAATTACCCTTAAGCTTAAATTATATTAATAAGCTCTACTTGTCTTCTATAGATCATATTTCTACTGTTATATAAGCCTCATATAAACAAGAAACTGACTTACCTAGAATGCTTAACAGAATTTTTCTTAATGAGTCTTTATTTAACCAACTTTTACTTCTACCATGAAGTTAAGAAAGATAGATAATTAAGAAATGTAAATGATGAGGGTGTTAAGAAAATAGGCAATTTGATAATGTACTCAACATGTTTGTTCATTTTAATACTTACATTAGGATTGATGATGTATAACATTAATAACTGAATCTAGTAATGTAAGATAAAAAGAAAAGTTAAATAAGAGTAAGAAAGAACTACTAATTAATAAATTAATGATCATACATAAAACTATATACCTGCAGATAATTAGTTTGTTTTATCAACTGGAGAAAGAAATGCTACTAAAGTTGATATTTCCATTTATTAAGATCAGTTTCATAGAAAACATAAGAAAGAACTATAAATTACGAGTTAAGAATTAGTAGTAGAAGATTTATTTAGTCAAGAATAAAAAATTACTGTCGATCATTATATTTTTAAAAGAAATATAAAAAAATAAAGAAAAAAATAGAAAATAGCAGATGAAAACATATTCAATAGAAATTAAAGTAATAAAGAAGGAAATAAAATCATTCGAGAAGAAGTGAAGGTAAAAAGTCAAAAGAAGAAAAAGAAAAATCTGAGCATTAATACTGATATATTATGAAAAGAATATTTAATAGCTTAAATTAAAGTTTTATTATATAAAAACATCATTAAATATATATTAATTTTAAAAAGAATTATACATTTAAATTCCATTTCACGTAATAAAAATCTAACAGCAACTAAAAAAATTATTAAAAAAGTTAAATTAAAAATACTGTCTATATATAATTCATGCTATATTTGCCTTAACTCACCTAAAACTAAAATAAAAATTTAAAATATTTAATTGTTTTTTCTTATCTATGAAAGTCATTATGGGGTAATAAAAGTTATAAAGAATTAGTTTAATAATTATAATATAATTTGTGTATGATAAGTTATAATTTGAAGTCTTATTCTCCTAATTTTATTATGATTTAAGTAAAAAGTTTAATCTAAATTTTATGAACATAGCTATAATAATTTGTCAAAATAGCTTTAGTCTTTATTAGCATATCTTATACCTATATAGATATAATAGCTATATTTAATCTAATAAACATTTAAAATTAGTTCAAGTATCTTTTCATCTACATTTTTCATTTTAAAAATAAATGTTATAGGTATTTAGATATGAGAACTAACTTAAATAACTAAATTGCTATAGTTATATAATAGTAAACTACTATAGTTATTAGTTAGCATAAATTAGGAATGTTGAGTCTACACTATTTAATATATTAGTAATTATTATAATTCTAAAATCTATTTAAGATATACATAATCACAAAATTTGTTTATACTTTCTCATTTATTAGAACTAAATTTACCATATAGAAAAACATTAGAATTCTATATCATGAAATTAGTGAAAAGTCTAAGAAACTAAAAAACTAGCAAATAATCCTTTCCATAAATTTAAGGTTATATATTAAACTTAGGAAAGTATTTTAATTTAATTTCTTGAAACTATAAAATAAAATAAAATCTTTATATAAAAGTATCGCATTATAAATATCAACAGCACTAAAAACAAACTTATAAATTTAATGATTAGCATATTACAGATCTAGAAGATATTTATAATTAAGCTAGTTAAAATTGAATAAATAATAAGATATTATTCCAATCAAATGTAAAAAACTAAAGTAGTTTATTAAACTAAAAACTGCTAAATTATTAAAATTTATATAGATATTGAAAATAATAAATAATTATTTAATAAATCAACTTCTTATTATTAATATTTACTAACATACAAAATGGGATATTACAGCAAAGAAATGCTAAAAAGTTTTATGAAATAGTGCGTAAATAAAAAAATTAGTTGAGATACTTAGAGAAAAATGAAACTAAGCAGAAAAAGAAATATTCTGATAAAATGATGTATTAAGAAAAGCTTAAAAGAAAAAAGCTTCAATCATGATTATATATTATCCATTTAGATATTTTTGAACAGAGATTGCTCTTTATATTAGCAATCTTTCACTTTTTATTATTTTTTAAAGAAAATTATGTGGAATCTTAAGAATACACTATCTTAGGCTAAATCCTAAATTTTAATATAATATACTATTATAAGCATAATTTTAGAGTACATTCATATGATAATTTAATAATAAGCTATGAGTTAAATCTTTGAGGAACTATTTCTATATCAATTACAAGCTAATTTAATGATATTACCAGTTGAAGATTGTAATTTGCTAACTATGAAATTCTTAAAAAAACATGTTCGAATAACTAAATCTCCTAATTCTTTTCGTTAAGGATACCAATTAAGGAAAACAAAATCAAGTTTCTTCGCATAAAAATGTTAGAAGGATTACTTATGACTATTAATAGAAATTAATTAATTAGTTCCTAGCTTTAATTTTTAATCCTGGATATTTAATTAAAATATACAAATGCAGCTAAATTTAGATAGAAGAATGATTAATTGATATAAAAATGTTTGCTGTATGTCTGTTAAATGTAAAGAAGTTAAACTAATTTGATGTATTGATTGTCATAATAAAATATATAAAACAAGATAATTTAAAAATAGTATGAAATATATAATAAGCAAACTATCAAATTAATACTTAAAATTCACATATTTTTAGATATAATCCTGCTGAAGAGTTGCAAGCTGCTTGAGAACCTTAAAAGTGTCTATGTCCATATTTATATTTATAATAACTACTACATATTTATATTTTAATATATGGATCTTTGATAAAAATAAGTATTATTATTATAATTTATATAACTAGGACTTCAAATAATAGTAGTTACTCTAAATTTAATAGATCATTTTCAAGTTAAATTTAATAATAATAATATAAAATAAATAACGTGAATCCACCTATATTTGGTTCATCACGAATTAAAAGTTTAATACTGAATAAAAGTATTACCTTCAAATTTGCTTGGATCAATTCTATCATAAATCTTGATGAATTTAGTTTTCTCTTCCTAATAGTTTCTGATAAGTCGATTTCCATTCATTTCTTATTGTATTAATTTACTGCATAATAGATATAAGGAGCTTCTTTTCTTGCTGGAGTATTTTTTTCCTGTAAATTTTGCTTTCCCAATCGCAATAAAGTCTGAATATATTTTCTTATTAATTTTCTTTGATCTCTTTTCTTTTAATCTAAATTGAAAACAATTTCTCACTTTATGTTCTGGCCTCTTGCAATATCAGCATCTAATTATTTTCCGATAGAGAATACAATTTATTGTAGGTTGTTGTTCCACATCCATCGGATTCCTCCTTGATATCTTCTAGAGGAATATCCTTTCCGTCAACTCTGCGAATTGGTTGAATTTGGTTTCTAATTAATCGATATTGTATATTCGCTACCTGTTTATTTTCAGTTTTTTGAACATTTGTATTAATCATCAGATACTCAATTTTTCTTCTAGCTATTATATTTGTCTTAAAAGTGTAAAATTTTCTTATTGCATAATTTTGAGGTTTTAAAGCATTGATTCTATTTTGGCGGAGATGAATTCTTTTAAGAAGATAGTTTTTTCGAGAAATGTTCCATTTTATATTAGAATTTATAATATGAAATAACTTATTAAGTAATAAAAATCAGAATAAACATCAATTATGGAATAGCAAAAGGTATTAGACTTGGAGTGATTTAGCTCTGAAATTATTTTTATTTTAAAATAAGCAAATTAAGATCTAATAAGTAGTTAGCTTAAAATTAGAACATAATGGATTTTATCAAATTAATTTATCCTATTTTATTAGTAAAAAATGATTTTATATTATTGGAAAATTTGCATTAATGTAAAAGATGACTGAAATAAGATTGGTGCTCAGATGTAGGTAGAGTTTAAAATAACTTGAAAAAACGATATTAAACTTAATTATAGAGTATTAGATTAAAAAAATTGAAAGGATAGAATCATAGAATTAAAAAAGGGAAACTGAATATCAAGTAAAGGAAATATAAGTACAATAATGAATTATTTAAAAAGGATTTTATCCCTTATAATTAAATTATATGAGAAGCCTCTTTTCGGATAATAAGTTTAAACTTTCAATATCTCCATCAATCTAATGTTTAATAGAATAACTACTCACTGTAATTCAAATTTCCGAATATTTATAATATTCCCGAAGTTTATATGATTTTGCTAGAAGTAAACTAGATATTTTTCAGCTTAGCTTAGTAATAAAATAATAAATAGATTAAACACTAATCATACAACTTGCTAGATTTGAAAGAAAATTGACTAACATAAGTTTAACGATCATTAAAAATAGAAAGAGTTCTTTTAATAAATTTGGAATAAGATATTGCTAATAATCTCTCTTTTGATTGCGATTTATTGTTGAGAAAAAACTATTTGCAGATATTCAAAAAAGAGTTTTAAAAATAAAATTGGAAATAGCAATAAATTATTATCTTTCTCAGTAAGAATCTAAGTTTAAAGGAGTAAGAAATTAACTAAGAGATTATTGCTTTTTAGAAATTTAAAAAAGCTTCTAAATTAATTCCTATAACTTCAGATTAAATTATTAATAATTTTAATTGTTATAAATTAGCTTGCAAGTTCATTAATATTTAAGTTGCAAAATATATTACTTAATCAATAATTAAATAGCAAAAGTTGTTAAGACTCTTGAAATAATATGCAAATAAGCAATTTTAACAAGTATACTGATAGTTTTTCGAGTAATTTTTTAAATATAACCAACTACAAAGAATGAAATTAAGTATTTGAACCACATTTTTGCTAAGATAAATAAACAGTGAAATTAAAACAATTATATAAGGTACACTTAGAAGTTATAAAGATAAAGTAAATTTATTTTAAAACTGCTACTTAATAACTTGCAGAGTAGATTTAAAAAATTAAATCCAAGAATTAAAAAATATAAAAGACGAAATGTAACTTTTTCTAAAATGAACTTAATTTCAATTCTAAAAGTTCATACTCTAAATTTGTAGTTAATCTAATTACTTTTAACTTTAATTTCCTTAGAATCAATTTTTATTTATTAATAGTTATACTTTAAATTTCTCCTAAAATAACTTAATTTTTTCCTTTTAAATAAGTAAAATTTGTCTAATCTAAGGTTATTTTCAAGTATAATGCATTTTTAAATATCTTCTATTATAAAAGTATATCCTTTAAAATCTAATCAAAGCCGCATTACTATGATTTATAAATAAATGAAGTAATAGTGCTTATAAATGGATAAACGTATCTTTGATATAGGTTTATCTTTACTTTAAATTTTGATTTATTGGATTATTCTTTTTATTATTAATTATAGTTAGTCTACTAACTTCCAGCTACTAATATTTCAAACTGCTATTTACTAAGAATTTTAAATTAATGTGATGGATTCATCAAACCATTTCAGAATTGAGAAATGTTTATCTAACTATCCTTATATTTATACTTATTTTTATAATTTTTAAACCAAGTTAAATTATATATAATGGAACATAATTAATTGCATCAAGAACATTAGATAAGATATAATTCATACAAGTTATAATGAAAGGGTATAAATAAATCTTAGTTAGGATAAATATAAAAGTAATAAGATATTGAATAGTAATAGAAGTAGCTTGGAAGAAATTAAAATATAGATAATAAAAATATTAAAGCATAATTTAAAAAAGAGTGCTTCTCTATTTATAGAGTTAAATTACTTTCATCCTAAAGTAAGGGGATAGTTTATAGCTAAACAAAAGTTATTTAGATTTTAACTAAAGATATATAAGAATATGTTTATAATGCTTTGGTATGAATCTCTTATATAATGTAAAAGTTGATGCTATATTGTATTTATTATATAATATTGATAGGCTTTTATTTAACTGAGAAATTTAGCAATTATAATTAAATATAATGTAAGTGAAGTGTGCATAATTAAAAATTAGTAACTACGATATTATCAAGCCATTAGATTATTTCCAACTTCTAAAATAAGAGTAAGATAACTATAATAAATAGTATATTATATATTAAGCTCCGACTTTGATATAGTGGAAACAACTTATTCAGTTAGAAATAGAAATGCTATTTAATACTAAGTGGTAATTGCTTAAATTTAAGATGGATAGCTCAATAAATAAAAAAAAATTCCAGAAATTTAAAGGAGCAAAGATAAATATTAGTTGTAAAGTTAATATTAAGGAATTTATTATAAAATGATTAGAAAGAAGATAGTTAAATATGGTAAGTTAAAGGCTATATCATTAATTAACAAATCTAAAACTCAAAATTTTTAGCAATTAATTTATAAAATATATTAATCCTAAAAGTTATTAATGTAATTTTATTTTGTATAATTAACTATATAGAATGCTTAAAATAAAAATTTTTCAAAAGTTATAAAAATAATATAAATATTCTTTAAAAAATTTATTTAGGCTCATCATGCTTACTACTCTTTAGCTTCTTCATTCTCTATAGTTACTAGATATAACATCTTAATCTCGTTATCAATTTCGTTTTTCTCTCTAAATTTTTGATCCATTAAGTTTGATTATTTATTATCAAATGAATAGTTTTCTGATTACAAGTTTTCGTCTTAATTTCGAGTAAATTATGCTTTTTTAAAGTGTAGCTCTTTCTGGTCTTCTTATGTATTTATAATTTCACTTATTTCTAAAGTTTGCTTTTAAATCTTTGTTATTGTTGAATCAATTTAACTGACATCTTAGGAAGAAAATTCTTAGTTTTAAAACTGATTGATAGTTTCGTTAACGAACTTGATAATTTTCTAATACTTAGGATTTAATTCCATATCATAAGAAGTTAATTCATAATTTCCTATTTCTTGTTTTGCTATATTAAAAACTTACCCTCAGAATAACTTTTTATCTCCAGTTTATCTATCGATTTAACTAGCTGTTTCCAACTAATTTCATTATAAATGTACTTAATCAGTAGGAATAGTAGAACTAGTGCTATTAAAATGCACATTAAAATTCCTGAACTAAAGCTTAATTTATCAGAAAATGAATTGATTTGTGCACATCTCTAAAGATTTGTAAATTTACATTTCTTTCGGTATTTTATTTAATCCTATTCACAGTCTCCTCCATCATATTTACATTCTTCATTGTTACATTTTTAATCACATTCTCCATTTTATATAAATGATAGCTAATGGCATCCTGTATTTAAGCATTTCTACTATTAATCTTTTATTTTTCAATCTAAGCATTCAAGGTTATCATAATTACACTCTTTAACATTACATTCAAAATCACAAATTAAATTATTAAAATGTTGTTGAATGCATCCCTTTTAAGCACAATCTTTCAAATAAGTAAGTTGACCATCACAATCTCCTTTATCAAACTTACAATCTATAGTAAAGCATTATTAGTTACATTTCTTATTTCCTAGTAATTAATCAGGGCAAGTACAATTACTACAATCTCCATTATCTTTATTACATTCTGGAGTGTTACATTTCTAATCACATATTCTATCTCCTAATCAATGCTTAGGACATCCTTTCTATTCACATTTTTCATCATTTGCTAATTTATTATTCAGCCTACTTTATTATCCATCCTAATCAATATTCTCACAGTCTCCTCCATCAAAATCACATTCTGTTACGTTACAAGAAACATCACACTCTCCATCATAAACTCATGATCAATAGCAATTTTGACTACACTAAACATATTAGCAATCAGGTCAATCATATTAGCATTCTTTATTTAAGCATATTTTGTCACAATTTTTATTATTTCTTAACTATTAATTACAGTTGCAAGTGCTTTAACTTCTATACTAAAAACTACAATCTTCTCCGTCATAAAGACAATTGAAATTATAGCAACTGTAATCACATAATCCATCATTTATTCAATTTATAGAGCAATCTTAAGAACATTTTTAAGTAGAAGGAAGTATTTCAACATTTTTGTCTAAGCAATCAAGATAGTCATATTTACAATTCTTTTCATCTTTACAATAAAAGTCACAAATTCCATTTTATAACTAACTTAAATCACACCCATTAGAACATTCACAATCTCCATAATCATTATTACAACTTTCTACATCACATTAAGTGTCACAAAATCCATCTCCTAAATAATAAGCTTAGCATTATTCGGAACATTCGCAATCTCCATAATCGTAATAACATGATTAAGTTAAGCAATATAAATCGCATTTACCATTTCCTAATTATGTAGCATTACATCCAATAGAGCACTCACATTAATAAGAATCGAAGTTGCAACCAATATAACTACAATTTAAATCACATTTACTATTTTATGATAACATTTAACATTCGTTAGGACATTAGCAATCACCTTCGTCATATTTACATTGTTAGTTATAACATTCTGAATTACAAAATCCATTGCTCAAAAATAAAAAATGACATGCAATAGAACATCAACAATCTTGACCATCATAATTACATTTCTAGTTTTCACATAAGAGATCACAAACTCCATCTCCTTATTTTAAAATACATTCCGTAGAGCATTAACAATCGCCGTTATCATAATTACATTGTTCATTATTACACGAAAAGTCACAATTTCCATTTCCTAACATATCGAAAGTACATTATTTGTTACATATACAATCCCAATTATCATAATTACAAAGTTCATTATTACAATTTTAATCACAAATTCCATTTCCTAACAATTTTTCATTACAAGATTTTGGACAGATACAATCTCCTTCATCTCAATTGCATTACTCAAAGTTACATACTTTATCACACTAAAAATCTCCTAATCAAAATATGGGGCAGAAAAGTGCACATCTGCAATCGAAATTATCATAATTACAGTCTTTAAAGTTGCACTATTGATCACATTTTCCGTCTCCTAATAAAGATTAATCGCATTATTATAAGCAGAGACAATCTCCTTAATCATAGTTACATAATTAAAAATTGCATTCATTGTTACATACTCCATTACCTAGCAATCCATTTGTACATCCTACTACGCAAATGCAATCCCAATTATCATATTTACATTCTAATGAATTACATTCAGTGTCACATTTACTATTCCATAAAAGATTCTACACACAAGCTGGTGAACATTGGCAATCTCAATTATCATAATTACATTTCTCAAAATCACATTAAAAATCACATAAACCATTTAATAAAAAATAATCTGGACAATCTTTTGCGCATCTGCAATTAAAATTATCTCAATTACAGTCATTTAAATCACATTCTTTATCGCACTTTATATTTTCTAGCATATCTTAAGTACATACTAATGGACATTAGCAATCTCCGTTATCATAATTACATTGCTCATTATTACATTGACTTTCACATATCTGATTACCTAGATAATCGTTTGAGCATTCTTTTGCGCAAGTACACATTCAATTATCATAATTACAACCTTTAAAATTACACTCAGTATCACATTTTTCATTAAGTTTTAAATCTTAAGTACAATTTTAAGAGCACAAGCAGCTTCAATTATCATAATTACATTATTCAGTATTACATTCATCTTAACATATTTCATCATACTATAAATAATATGAACATCTTTTAGAGCAAAAGCAATCTTAGTTATCAAAGTTGCATTATAAAATATTACATTGTCAGTCACAATTCAGATCTCCTAGTTTTAATTAGTCGCAAAATAAAGAGCATAAGCACTGTCCATTATCATAATTACATTAATCTCTATTACAAGCAGTATCACAAAATTAGTTATCCAAAAACTCGTTTTAGCAACCTTAGGCACATGTGCAATTTCAGTTATCATAATCACAGCCATAAAAATTGCATTCTTCATCGCATTTTCCATTCTGCAACATTTCATAAGTGCAATTTTATGGACATTAACAATCTCAGCCATCATAATTACATTACTCAGTATCACATTCAGTATTACATCAATCGTTTCCAATACTTGCAGAATAGCATCCTATCGAGCAACCGCAATCAAAGAAATCATAATTACAACCCCCAAAATTGCATTCTGCATCACACTATCCATCTCCTAACAAAGTGAAGTTGCAAAATTCTGGACAGATACATTCTCAATTATCTCATTAACACTATTCTACATTACATTCCTATTTACAACTTCCATCATTTAAATAATAATTTGGACATTATTATGCACAAGTGCATTTTCAGTTGTCATAATTGCATTCTAAAAAATTACATTCTTCATCACATTGTTCATTTTCTTGTAGATCTTATCGACAGGATTCAGAGCACTAGCAATCTCCATTATCATAATTACAATACTCAGTATTGCATTCAATATCACATTAATTATTTCCTATTTTTTCTTTTTTGCAATTTCCATAACATTCACAATCAAGTTCATCAAAATTACATTATAAATTATTACAAAATTCATCACATATTCCATTACCTATAAAAGAATTAATGCATGTTTATGAACATAGGCAATCAAAATTATCATAATTACATTATTCTGAATTACAATCACTATTGCAAAATTCGTTCTCTAAAAAATTGCTTTGACAACCTTAGGCACATGCGCAATCTCAATTATCAAAATCACAACCTTTGAAGTTACATTCTTCATCGCATTTTCCATTCTACTACAATTCTTGAATACAGATTTATGGACATAAACAATCTCAGTTATCGTAGCTACATATAGATATATTGCAATTCTCATTACATACTAAATTACCTTATATATAAGATGGACATGACTCTTAACAGACACAATCCTAATTGTCGAAGTTACATCTTGCATAATTACATTCTTCGTTACATTATCCATTTCCAATTAAGGAAATATCACAAAAATATGGACATTTACAATCTCAATTATCTCATTCACATTCTTCAAAATTACATTCATAATTACAAAGCCCATCACCTTATAAGATGTTTGAGCAATACTTTGTACATACACATTTTCAATTATCATAATTACAATATTTAAAGTTGCACTCTTCGTCACATTTTTCGTTTTCTCTTAAATCTTAAGTACAAGATTATGGACAATTACAATCTCCTTTATCATAACTACATTATTTCATATTACAACCAACATTACAATATCCATTTCCAAGCTACTCATTCCAGCAATCTATCTGGCATTTACAATCTAAATTATCTCAATTACATTCATCCAAATTACAGCTTTCATCACATTCTCCATTTCCTAACAATAATTAATTGCATTGCGAAGGACACTAACAATCTCAGTTATCATAATTACATTATTCTAAATTGCAAATATTTTAGCATATTCCATCACTTTATAATGCCTATAGACAACCTTATGAGCATGCGCATTCCCAGTTATCATAATCACAAGATCTCGAATTACATTCTTCATCACATTTTCCATTTTTTTTTAATTATTAGACGCAACTTTCTTTACACAAGCAATTTCAATTATCAAAATTACATTATTCTAAATTGCACATTAAATTGCATAAAGAATCTTACTAAGATTCGCTAGTACAATTTTCAAAGCAAAGACAATTTTGATTGTCATAATTGCATAGTGAAAAATTACATTCTTCATCACATTTTCCATTTTATAGTAAATCTTAGGTACAAGATAGTGGACATATGCAATCTCCGTTATCAAAGTTACATTATTCAATATTACACTCCTAGTTACACACTCCATTACCTATGTTATCTTATCAACAATCCATAAAGCACATACAATCTAAATTATCTCAGTTACACTATTATAAATTGCATTGCTAATCACAAATTAAGTTACCTAATAACATTTAATCGCATGTTAATGGACATTAGCAATCTCAATTATCAAAGTTACATTGTTCACTATTACATTATTAATCACATCGACCATTTTTAGAAAAATATTCTAAACAAGTAATACTACAAGTATTTTATTCATCCTCCATTGCAAAGTCTTTTTTGGAAAATCCTAGAACGTAATTATATCAGTAGCATTTATCTTCAAATTCGTTTAAACAAGTTTAATATCCCTTTGGAAATATTTCACTATTTCCAAACATAAAAATTCCTACTATTGCATGTATTATCAAAGCGTAGGGTATCAAATTTTGAATACTAATGTGTATATTAAATGAATATTTCTATGTTTTCTTATAGAAAGTAAGTAATAAATATTTATCTGATAAATATGCAATAATAAGAGTAAAAGTAGATATTATTATAATCAAAGGAATACCAGAAGAATAAACTAAGGAAGTAAAAACTATTGCACATATAAATGCACTTTATTATGGCAGATCAAATTCAGAACCATTTAGTTCGTTATTTTAGATTTAAGTAACAATTTTTTTAGATTTTCACTTTGCTATTAGTAGTTTGAAAGGTTTCAAAATAACTTTAAGTAAATTAGGAATTACTGATGCTACAATCATAGCTGTAGTTATTCCTTTACCAACATTGATGTATCAATATCTTGCAAATATTTCCCTATAAATTTAGTCGATTACCGAAATGGTAAATGCGTAATTGAAGAATTAGAATATAAACATCCTTTTTCATAAGATTTTTTAAACTTCTACTTATTCATGCTTCCTTTCTATTCTGTTTAGTTTCTTCAAACTAAAAATTATAATTCTATTCCAAAAAACTATTACTAACCCTATTCCTATTTAAATAGCTCAATGCTTTAGCAATTCTTCTTTGAAGCTGTTACAAAACTAAGCTTCATCAGACTAACCTTTCAAAATATCATAAACATCTTATTAATAGCATCAGCAGTAATATCCTTTAGAAGAAGTATCACCTTAATAAGTTTCTTAAGCATATTCTTTCTATAAGTCTTAAATTTTTATTTAGCTATCCTTTAAAATGTTTTTATTAACAGCAATGTAATATTACTCACATTCTTATTTTGTTGGGAAGTTCACATTTTCGGCTTAATTAATTGATCAAATTAAAAGTAAGGAGATGCCTATTATAAATCCTGAAATAATTGATACAAATAACTATTATATCTTTTAGTTCCAATAAGATACTTCAAAATTTTCCCAACATATCTAAGAAGGTTCTTAAGCTTCTTTTACAATAAGAGGCCAATTTTAATTCCATTTCATTTCCTTGGGTTGCATTTTTGGAAAAAATTAAGATTCTTTATAGTCGTTTATAAATTTAATTTATGACTTAACATGTTCAAAAATAATGAACACTTTAACTACCTCTTATTCCTTATCTTGCTCTTTCATAGAAATTTTCCTTACTTTATTTTGAATTTTTAAGATTTTTTATTCTAGTTTGCTATTTTTTCTTTTCTTAGATTAAAGCTAGTTTTTAATTTCTTACTTTGCTATTTTTATATACAATTCCTCAGCATCATTATAGCATTTCTAATAAAATGATAAGTTTTTAGGCAATCTTCCTATTACTATTTCATTGATTTATCCATATTTCCCAAAGAAATCTCTTATTTCCTTTTCACTTATTCCTTACTTTGGTAATCCACTTATTTCAATACTATATTTTCCTACTCTATTATCTTATAATCTATATATTTTTAATCTTTTTTTAGTTTTTAGTCAGTAAAATAATAAGAAAAATAGAAATACAATGGACTAAGCAAAGTCTAATAATCCCCCTTACAAATTTCTCAGTTTTGTTTAGTTTATAATATCTTGCTCATATAACTATTGCTGTTCATCTTTGTCTAAAGAACTTTTTACATTTTCAATTTCTATTCCTCGCTACTTATATCATTTATTAGTGTATTTACTAGACTCTCCTTTCAACTTCTATATTTTTGTATAATTTTAATCGAAAATTCAAAAATCTACTATCTTTTATCCAGTATCAAGATTTCCAATCGTAAATGATTCTAAAAGTCCTGCCTCATCTTTCTCGTAACCTTTTCCTTTTTAGTTCAAATAAATGTTTCCTATGTTTATCAAACTTAAAAGTACAAAAATTAATATTAATCATTTTAATCAATCGAAATAGAGCTCAATTCCTATCCCAAATTGCTTTACATTTTTGGGAGAAACTTGAAGATCTTATAGATTCTATTCTTCTTATGGATTTGCAATTTTTTTAACTTCTTCAATCTATTTGCTTCTTCCTTCTTACTCTTATTACAAAATAATTTCCTCGCTTTCTATTTCTTGTAATTCTTCTTTACGAGCATTAACTAAAGAAAGCTCAGGGTAAATCATTTTATAATTAATTGAGAGACACTGGTATTTAAATAAGGCAATCACGCATATTATAATATAAATGTTAGTAATTTTTACATTGTAATTACTTTAAACTAACTTATAAACCATTTAAATAATGAGAATAGCTTTGCTGCTTCATGATATTATAACTTCACAATATATATAATTAATCTCAATTTTTTCCTTTTATAAGATATACTTGCTTTTGTTTAAATCTATTTTATTAGACTAAAGCTATATAATGCTTAATACTTATGCAGCCTATTAGCTTTATAATTATACTCTCATTTGCTTTTAAATATCTATAGGCTTTTATTAATATTAGTAAAGATAAAAGGAAATAATCTCCTTTAGTTTTCTAAATGTTAGAGTAAATAAAATTTGATTGTTTGATAGAATCTTAATATTTACCTTAGCTAAATTTCATATAAACTAGTTTTGTATTTACATATTAATCTCTTAATTTTGAACTTTTATATGAGATGATTATTGGTTACATTTCAAAAGAAGGGTTGCATATATATTTTTAGAACCACAGAATTTATTTATTTGAAACAGATATTCTCTGTATATTTATTTTTGATTTAAGCACTAAGAACAATAGCAGATTGAATTAGTTCAAGAATAATAAAAGTATTTACTTGGGACTCTTAAGTCTATCTCCTTTTAAAATTATTCTACTATATACTTTTTTATTAATTTTAATTTGGTTTATAATAAAAGTGCTGAAGATTAATCTTAATAAAATAATAAATAGATATATAATTTAGTTTTGATGGTAGAACATGCAGGGGAAATATAGATAATCCTTATACTTCTTTAACTTACTTATTATATACTTTCAATAAGTAAAATTTTCTACTATAAGCTTCTAGATTATTAGTTATAGTAACCAATATGCCTTTTTACATTTCATTTAATAAAGAGGGAGACAAAGAATAAAGCATATTAAAAGCTAATTAATATGGGTAAAGTAAATTTATTTATACTTTAATTTATAGCTTACCAATAGCTGCTTAACTTTAAATTTATTATCTTAAGCATCTTCTATTATTAAAGTCAGAATTTAAGTTTATATTTTACTACTATTAGCATTGCTATTCCTTTAAGAGGTAATACTAATAATTAGACTCTAAGTCATAGTAAGAACATTCTACTTTCTCATTTTCTTTGTATTTTTATATATTGTATAAAGATCGAAATATAGCAAGTAGCTATTTGCTTGTATTTACACTTTAGTAAATAAGACCTAAAAATAGATATAAACAAGAAGTTATAAAAGCAAAGAGAAATAAGATATTAAGTGATAATAGAGAAAATAGTACATTAGTGCAATAGACATCTATATAGTCCATTATAATTATTTATTTATTGTAAACATTAAGATATTAAATGAGTCTAGATCATATAAATTAACTAGTTTACTGAAGGAATTTATTTTTAAACTATTTTTCTATTTTATTTCACATTACTCATTTCAATTAACCTTCAGCCTATTTTATAAGCATTAACCTAAACTATAAATTTTATTATCAAGATCTGCTTAGCAATAGCTATAAATTTAAGTTTTGATCAATATCCTTTTTAAATTCACATCTAACTATTCTAAAACTCATATCCAAAACAATCAGCAATGAAATGATGATAAATGTTTACTAACTTTAAACTATAAGCTGTTTGATACTATCTTGCTAATTAATATAAACTAATTTCTCATCTGCATATAAACTATTTTATGTTAAACTTGCTTATTGTTTATAATTACGTATTCTTCTAATGTATTTGGTCTAAATACTTTATTAGAGTTACATCTTTTGTAGATAAGTTTGGTCATTTTTAGTATTTCTTATTTCAATTTGGAGGTTTACTTATATTTCTAGTTGGGTATTATCTGAAAACGATAGCAGGATTTTTTCATACTTTCTATTCAAAACATGACATTTACACTCAGTTAAAAAAATATTTGGAAATAAGTCTTTCAGTTCAGATGTAAAATTTTTATTATGAGGTTGAATTTAAACATGCATATGATTTAAAAATATAAGTAATTATGAGCTCATTTAGCGATACTAAGATTTATAAATTTAATTTCTTATTTTACTGTTATCTTAAAACTAATTTGCTATATAGAAGTATTTTTTACATCCATATGCTTGATTTTAATAATTCCTCTTTCAATAAAAGTACTTTTTATTGTTCTTCTTAAATATTTAGATAATAGTATAAAGCTAAGTAAAGTATTAAATTAGAATCTCCCTATGCTATAATACTTCTTTCATAATTCTATGATCAAAACTATATAACTACAAGGAAAGTTACTAGCAAATGCTTTAATATCAGAATCAAAAAAGCATCATTTTTTGTAGTTTCTAATATCCATTCAACTATTCTCCTTCAAATCTCTCAATTGTAAAAATTTTACATTTAACCAAGTTTAAATCTGTGTAACTTGTTATTAATGTATTTCAAGCACTTTTATCATATAAAATAAACTTAATAAATAAAGGTATATTAATTACTTATCTTATACACTTCAAATAGTTATTAAATAACATTAAAATGAAATTTATAACAAATAGTTTTCTGGTTGCAATTAATAATTTATAATTACTTATATCATTCAAAAGCTCTACTAACCTACTAATATTACAAGCATAGTTAGAGTTATAATTAATCTTAGTCTCAAATTATAAATCTATTATTTCTTTGCTTTGTTAGTTCTTCTTAAAGCTATTCTCCTAAATTTAATCATCTTAATCTCGAAAAATAGTATTAATTAATTCTAGTAATAGCCTAATAGTTTTATACTGATTTCTTATATATACAAAGTTTACAGATTTGCAAACATTAAATAATTAAATGTATCTTTATAATTTTGTTAAATCAAGATAGTAACTAAGCGAGGTTATTTAATCATAAGCTTAGTCTTTTATATTAAAACCTTTTTATGCTTTGTTTAATTATAATTAAATGTTTATAGTTTTTATAACTTAAAATCCTTTACTTAGTAATGTTTACTTTTATTTAATAAAAGATTATTCAGATTATAATTAAAATAGCAAATTTTCATATAAAATTAATTAAGCTTGGCTCATAAAATAGTAATATAAAGGATTTAGCAATAACTATACTGCATGTAAAAGCAAGCTTTAAACTCCTTTAATCAAATATTTATCTAAAACCAACTAATTATTAAATTTCAAACATTATACATTTGCTTCATACATTTGTATTATGTATCGTTATCTTTTTGCTTTTATTTAGTGTTTCAATTCAAATATTATTTGTTGATATATACTATTAATTCAAAATTAAGATGCTTGCTTTTTCTATTTCTATATAAAGAATGTGAGCATAAGCTCATAGATATAATTCCATTTGTAAAACTAAATCTCTAAAATTATTTTATTTAAATAAAGATATTTTTCTTACTTACTAATTAACTCATTTTCATAAAGTAGTTGCTTAGAAGAAGATACTGAAAGCTAATTATTTAATTAATGCAAAAATAGATTAATATATCTTCATAGTTTCTTAATAATAAAATATGAATAAGTAAAAGATTATATCATTCTTCATTTTAAGCTTAGCAAATCTAAACTTTTTTACTAAATTTATATTTGAAGCTTTAAAATTCTTGTTTAGTATTATTAAATGGGTATCTATCCAAGATTACTATTTATAGTATTTTATTCAATTTAAGGTATGCTTATATGTTTAGATTTCAGGCAAGGTAATTATTAAAACACTTGCATAAGATTTTTATTATCTATCTTTTTCCCTTTATGATTATATCTAAAGATAAAGTAAAATGTTTAATTTAAAATGACTATTTAGTTCTAATATGATTAGACTTGCTTAGATAATTAAATGCTTTAATAATTTAAATTTGAAAATCTATAATTGCAGAAGAATATCAAATAAAAGCTTCTAGCTTTATCTTTATTAAACTAAAGTTCTTTATTAGTAAATATCTTCACTTATAGCTACTACCAAATTGATATCTATTTTTTAATCTTCTCAAATAAATCCTTCACTTTTAAATTTGAATATTTAGATTCAATTTTTCCTCAATTAATTCCAATTATGCAAGTATTTATCTTGATATTCTATTTTCCTTAAATGTACCTTTACATAATTACTTTCCTTTAGTATGCTTTTGTATTATTTAAATTTAAGTTATTATAATTATATATATTCTTATCTAAATCTTCACTATTTCTAGATTAAGCAAAGTATCCTTCGATAAATCTTGTTTCTAAAGGCAATAAAGATAAAAGATATTAATAGATTATCTACTAGTCTTTATTACTTTATAAGTAGATACTTAATTTCAGTAAAGACCTTCAGCAAAGCTTCTATTTTACTCTTTTTATCTAAAGAAGAGACTTAAATTAGTTAGTTTATCAGAGAATCAATAAGTCAGATATTTTTATTTCTAAGCATTAGATTTGAATTTGCTTTGATTTTCTAGTTTAGCTAATTTCTAATAAAGGCTAAATAAATATCTTCTACCTTATATTTATCGATATTAAATGCTTATACTAAAGCTAAGAGTATTTTCTAAAGTTTGCTCTAGTAAAAGTCTAAAAGTATCTATCAAATTATAATGCATATATTTGCTAAGGAAAATAGGTTAGCTAATTGTATTAAAAGTAATATATTTAATAATTCTAATTCCAGCTAAAATTAGAGTTAGTATCTAGATTAAAGCTAAACATTTGCAGCTATAAAGTATTAGATTTAAAAGTAGAGAGAGAGACTACTTTTAATTTATTAAAATACTGCTAAAATCTTAAATATAGCTACTTATATTTAAATGACACAACAACCTAAATTCCAATCTACCTTAGCAATTAGAAAAAGTAGATTTATAATTATAGAAGATAAGCAAACCCCTAAAGTTAGCTTAAATTCAAATGAGATTAATATGCCAGAGCTGATACTAATAGTTAAATTCTTAATAAAATCAAATAAAGAAAAGAGCGAGAAGAAATAAAATAAGAGATTAGTTAAGATGAAAAAGAATTCTATAGAGATAAGTGCTAGATATTTTGCTACCAACTGCTTATAAGTCTATTAATATCAATGAAAAGTTGGACATAAGCTAGCTTAATATTAAAAAGAAAACCCATGCATATAATGTAAGGCATAATGCACATGAATGTCCTAAAATTATTTGCTACATTTCCTAATGGATTATTCATAAGGCTTTAGAGTGCAGCGAAAAAAGATAAACTTAAGTAACTTTTAAAAGTTATGATCAAATGATATTTATGCTCTTATTCAGGTCATAAAGCTAAGCATTGCTTAGAAGTTAGACAACCATTTGACAGAACTTAACTTCGACATTTAACATGTGTGGTATGCAAGAATGATGGATACTTAAATTGCTACGTACTCTCAAAAAATAAAACATCGAGTTAAGATTTTTGTAGCTGATGTAGTGAAGCATAATATAAAATAAATGAATATTAACTTTAAAATACTAGCAAAGGTCAAAATAACTACAATAGAATAGAAAAATGAAAAGTAGAAGGCTATAAGATAAATTTCTTATTATGAAGAGAATCAAACAAAAAGATTACTAAATAAGATACTTATCAGGTACATTGCTTATATAAAGAACTTAGATATTTAAAAGATGAGAGACATTTGATATCAGAGAAAACTATGAATAAGATTCAGGAGACTACTAAAACAAAAGCTATAATAAAAATAATTTTGGAAATTAATATTTCAGTCTTTCAAAAATGGAGATTAATTTAAGAAATAAAAATACAAAAACAGCTAAATTATAACTATTGCTAAGATAAGTATGATAAAATAATTCCTATCAGCAAGATTATGATTCCTTTGAATATTAAAACAATAACGATTTCAATATAAATCCAGAAAAAAAGAGTATATTTAGTCAAAAGAATTAATTTAGTATGGCAACTAAAGTTTAACTCATCAGAACTTCAAGATAAGATCTTATCGAAATTGAGGGGAAGGTTCTTATAAAAAGCCTATAAATAGATGCAAAATTATAAGAATAATGGAAATAATGAAAAGGTTTAAAGAGAAATAGTTTAACAATGATAAGAGAATTGATTCACAAATTAATTGAAGAACATAATTTAATTAATAAATTGAGGTAATTTTAATACTTCAAACTCAGTTAAAAAATAATTAATTAGTAATCTTAAAAACACTCAGATACATGCTATGCTCTTTAATTCTAAAACTAACTCTCCAAATCATATGACTAACTTTAATATTTTTTCTTTTAGTAAACATTTCGGATTTTTTTAGGATTTTTGTAAGTTGCTGTGGTATTAAGAAAGTAAATGAGTCAAGGAAAGGGTAAATCTAGTTTTGAAGGCTTTTATTAGAATAAAAGGTAATCTAGTTTATAGAAGATTCTTAAAACTGCTATTTAATTTCTGTATCTGCAAAGATTCTTTAATTTTAAATTTTTGTGAGTAAGTATTTAAATTAAAAAGCCAAAAAGTTATAATAGGATTATAAGGGTAATTATGAAATAGTACTATAATTTGAGCACTATAAATAAAAAATATCAAACAGAATTAAAAATACGAAAGCTGAGATAGACGTAATACTGTAAATACAGAAGAAAAATATAAAATGAAGATAACTAAAGTATTTAGAATTTTAGAATCTTAGTGAAATTATTTTTGAAAAAGAAGAGATCCAAGCAAGGAATGAAAGGCAATTAAAAAAACTTCTTGATTATTAATTATGATTATGCCTTTAAGAATAAAGATTTTTCTACTTAAATAAAGAAAAAGGAATTTCCATATCCAATTATTAATTAGTTAATACCAGATCTATAGTAAAAAGAAGCAAGATAATTTTAATTAAAAATGCTAAAAGAATAAATTTTTTATTTCACTGCAAACATATGGCTAAGTAAAAATTTTAATAAACGAGATACTGATTCTAGCTAAGAGTTATAACAAATTCTTAAAATTAGTAAAGTCTTTAATTTTGCCTTAAATCAATATATAAATACCTTTCTTAGAATGCAAACGCTAAGAAAGTATTAAATAAGGATAGTTTTATACTAATACTTATATATTTAGATATGCTTAATTTATAAAAGTTTATTCTTATTAAAATACTATTGATATTTAAAAGCTAAAGATAAGTTTAAATATAAAAACTATATAAAATGCTTTATTGCTTATATTAAGATAATTAAATCTAAAACGTTATTAAGCTTCAAATTGTAAAATTGTCTTATATTAATTGGAAAATAAATCCATATAATCTTCCTTTATTCTATATTTCTTTATTGCTTTTTACTTTAAAAATTATTTAAACTGTATTTGCATTTTTAAGGTGCGATACTTTTATTATCCTTACATTTGATACTTAATTAACTTTGAAATGTAAATTAATTTTAAAAGTGATAGAGAATAAATAGCTCTAATTAATTATTTTTTATTATGAAGCAAGTACTTAAATAAAGATATTTAAAGAGATAAATAATTAAATAGCTTATAGTTAATTTAACTATATATCTATTATGTATTATATATCTATTATGTATCTATTATATTGTATTTAACTTTATTCATTTCTTTTATTCTAAGATTTTTATTTACCTGCTATATATTTTTAGACTCATTATCAGACCTTTTCGTAAAGAAATTTAGGCAACTTTGCTTTATCTAATTAAATTTCCACCTCCCACTTTTATAACTTCGCTTTTAGATAATAGCCATCTTTGTTAGTCCCTTTTTAAAGGATTTTTCTCTTTAAATTATAAAAAGCAAAACAGGAAGTAAAGTGCTAGGGTTTATTGCTATCGTCTGAAATCAAGCTTTATTCAAACTTGTTTTGATCATTGATTTCATATATTGAAGGCTCTAGTAGGGCATTGTATTAACAATGATAACACTTGAGACAACAAAAACAGTAAAAGTTATATTTCTAAATCTAATAATTTGATCTAATCTGATCGCTTAAGTCAGAAGGACTATGCTATTTCAACTTATACTTCTAACTATTTAAAAAATTAATCCAAATCTGATAAAACAGAAAGAGAGCTTAAAAATTAATTTCAGTAAAATGGATGGACAGATAAACAGAATTAGCATAATCTATAAAATTTAAATCTAATTGAAATATAAAAAAGAGTTAATAGCTACATAGCTTTAATTATAGATAGAGCAGCTGTATAGATAATACCATTAGATACAAAAATGTAGAAGTAACACAACGAAAAGTAAAGAAACTAAAACAAGCTAATGTAATTTATTTTTAAAAGAAACAATTTCGACTACAAAGAATTTATTTAGTAATATGGGTTAAATAATATAAAAATGCATATGAGATTAGAATGCCATAGGATATATGCAAATAAATAAGCACATCATATGAACCTTTTTTATATCTGAAATCATTTTTAGAAAAGAAATTAACCTCTTTTTATGTAATGCTCTGCTTAATACTGAAACTCTAGCTGATTAGAATAAATCCTTGCTTTAAAATTTGGAAATTTATATATTTAAAGCTTTTTAGAGACTTTTGATTTAATTCTCTATCTCACTAATAGATAATTTTTCTGGTAATTTATTATTTAGCTTTATTTATGTAAGACATTTATGATAAAGAGAAACTATGATATTTCTATATTTCCATACTTCTATACTTTTATAATTAAATTTACTATTAAAGTTAGTTCTCTTTTGTTACTATTAAGTCCTTTTCTAAATTTAGGGCTAATAATAGCTAAAATATTATAAATTGTAAAGTTGGTGCTTATTAGATATTTCATGTATATCTTTTGAATAACTTACTGAGGATATTTTTAATAGCATGTTAATTATTTACTTTTCTGAATCTCTTTTAATTTAAAAGTGAAGCTAATAATTAAAATAACTTTAAAGGTATTAGATATTTTAATTTGCTTGATAAAATTATCTTAAAATGCTTACCTAACTTATGCATATCAACAATGCTGTTCTATGAAAATTCTTAAAATGGACTGAGCTAATAAGGCAGAAATTATAATATAAGTTATGCAGTTACAGAATTGGCTAAGAATAGATGCCTTTCTTTTTCAAATATGACCTATTAAGGAGATAATGATTTAAACTATTTTACAATTATTCTAATATGTATGTACTATGCTTCAGATTTAGAAATATACCATAAGTAGATAATACTTATCCAGGAGAGTTTATTTAATACAAAAATTAAAATACTGCTAAGAAATTACTTGCAGGATCGTTTAACTAAATTATTTAAGTAAATGAGAAACCAGAAATTTTTGGATATATAAAGTAGTTAAGCATTCTAATAAGTATTTACTAATAAGGGATATAAGTGAAATAACTTTTCATATGTCTAGCCTATTGATGAATCATAAGAATGGAAAAAAGCTTTCTATTCATTAAAAGATGCCAAAGGATCTGGAAATATAAAATTAATCCTTGCAGACTGGAATCTTTTTGGTGATATAGTCGAAAATGTATTCTTTGATAATATAATGGTATATGAAATAAATATTAGAAAATTATTTACATTACTAATTTTCTATTAAGGTTACAATTAGAAGCAACTAGTCTAAATTGTTCTATAACTTACTGCAAAAAGCATTCAAAAAACTTCCTTTTTATGTTGAAATTCTTAGCAAATAATCAATCTTTCCTTAAGATATATGGTTAAAATATTTAGAAGAAGAAATCATATAATAATATTTGCATAAATAGTTATACCTTTTAATATGATTTCTAAGCTAGTAATGAAGAGTAATTTATTCATCTTTACTTAAGCAGTTTAATATACATTATCATATATAGGATTTACTTTTGTGAAACTTATTTGCATCATATAGTAAAATACTGTTTATTCAAGTATGTTTCATTTCTTCTATCTTGTAGCTTTTATTACTCAAATGATAATGTTGAACGCCTATATAAATGTACCTAGACCTGATAATCTTAACTATTACTTCTAAAATTTTAGTTTGAAGCTTCCTTTTAATCTTATTACTGATATTTTTTAAATAAACTGAAAAATTGGATTAATTGATATATTTAACTGAAAGATGCTAAGATATGAGTCATACTTATTTTTAGCTAATACATTTAGTAACCTTTTTATTATTTCAGCTTCTTTTATCCTTTACAAGTTACTCTAATTATACGATAAAAAGTTTGCTAGCATTAATTTATTTCATCAAGATATAGTAGCAATCTATTTAGGAAACTATCTTCCTTTAAATTTCGCTATTTTTATATAGATTTACTATTTGGATTTTAGCGACATTTTTGAAACAGTGAACATATTATTTGTCTCATTTTTATTACATGCTTCTTAAAGATAATTCAAATGTGAATCATCATAGCTAGCTTTCGTATAATTAAATCTATATTTAAAATTTCAAAATCGAGACCTTTAAACTAAGAACCAGATTAAATTGAAAACAGATATAAGAAATTTAAAGCTTTTTACTGAGATTTCTAACCTTTAAAGTTAGTAATTTATTGACCTTTATTCTTAATCAGACGCTTCTTTTTAGGCTGCATTCTTATAGTTTTATTCCATTACCCTTAAGCTTAAATTATATTAATAAGCTCTACTTGTCTTCTATAAATCGTATTTCTACTGTTCTATAAGCCTTATATAAATAAGAAGCAGATTTACCTAGAATTCTTAGCAGAATGTTTCCTAAAGAGTCTTTATTTAACCAACTTTTACTTCTACCATAAGGTTAAGGAAGATAGATAATTATGAGATGTAAATGATGAGAGTGTATATTATAATAACATAGTTAAGCATCTATAATTAGTTAATGCATATATTTGTTCCTCCATCAACTTTCTAGCTCTCCAAGTAAAAAATAAGAGTGTTTTCTGTTAAAAGTATTAAAAGTGGTTTATAATATCTTTTCTTATATATCTGTTAGAGATAAGAAAATAAGATAGAGATAGTATCATAGCAATTTATAAAGCTTTAGTTAAGCAAAAAGTGGTTAAAGGGTTAAAAGTGAATCTATTGTATCTGGATTAGTGGATCTGCAATTAATTAAAAGAACTAAACCAAGTAAAGTGACAATATGATAAGAGAATACATATGAAGATGATAAAACTAAAAATTAAGAATACTAATAAGAACTAAAAATATTACCCTTAATCTGAAACTTAAAAGGTTTAAAGGAACATTATTTGCAAAATTAGTGTGATAAAAGTTTACAAGAATAAAGTATAGAAGCTTATTTTTAAGGTACTAAAATCTTTATGCTTTTATTTTTTAAATAATAGTGAAGAGGGGAAATGTCTAGTTAAAAAAATAGAATAAGTAAGAATTTTGTATGAGACAACAAGTTTCAATGCAAAAAGAGTCTTTCAATTAATTTCTTCCGTTTTTTATTATCAAAACTTATGATTAAAAATATCTTTGATAATTAGTTTTCTCATTAAAATAGAAATCACTAAAATCAGTGTTCTTTTCTTTAATTTCTAGCTTTTTTACATTTTTCATGTTTTGTGAAAATTTGTAAAGCACCATAAAAAGGTGATTTTAGGTATTATCTGCTTTAAAGTAGAAATTTTAAGCTGCTTTTATTATTTTTTACTATATTTACCTTATTTGGCTTTTTTTATTTTTTTAATGCTTTAAAATGTCTTAAATTTAATATTTTGCTTAAAGTTTGAGAGTTTAGTTTAAATATACTTAATTTCATTTTTATCACCTTTTAGAAAAGGAAACTAAACTTAAATTAATATCAATATGTTTCTTAAAATTCTTCATTTTCTTTTCAAATCAAATCTGAGCATTTTCTCATCATTCCATTAAGACATAATCATTTTTCCTTCTCACTCTGCACTATATACCTCCTTATTTTTGAGTAGATTGCTTACACAATTGTCCTACCTAAGATTAATAAATAGGCAATAAGTTTTAAGCAGATGTAATAATACATTTTCTCTATTATCAATATTATTCCCCAATGAGAAGAAATTGCAGGCTTTCATTCTTCACAGTTTGCTTTACTATATAGAAGCCTCTTCTTTAAACATTATAACAGCAATTGCTTATTATGGGAGCATTATACCTTACATTATGCTCCTTAGCTATTAATTAGTAATTTGCTCTTCTAAAGTCTTATATATTTTAAACAAATCCCTCTTTACTATTAGCTCAGTTTAAACCTTATCTATGTTAAATCCCTAAATTGGCTAAAATATTTACCGCCTTTAGATGTATTAACAGTTATGACTTAACTTATGATATATCTATTATTGAAAAAGAGTTATTATTCTTATTAGCCAAAAATGTTTAAATTTAGATCCTCTGTTGCTTGAAGTTTTGGATATGGAAAGAGGAATGCAGAGAACAAAGGAAAAGTTCCAGGACCAGGTAATTATGAGCATAAATAGAGGCCAGGATCTGCTGTTAAGTTTGGAACCTCGAAACGAGATGGATTTTATAATAAATAAATATCTCCAGGACCAGGAAACTATGACCATTAGAAATGAAATAAGCATAAAAGCTAGAAGTGAACTATAGTTGGTAAAGGAGTTTCCCCTTATAAATAAAATAAGAATCCTGGCCCATCATAGTATAATCCCAAATCTGTTGGTGGAAATACTCCATAATATAGCTTTGGGCTAAAAACAGATTAAGATAGAATTTCTAGTTCTCTAAGAAGTTCTAAGTC
The DNA here is from genome assembly GCA_946699065.1 of Loxodes magnus. Classification (NCBI taxonomy): domain Eukaryota; phylum Ciliophora; class Karyorelictea; order Loxodida; family Loxodidae; genus Loxodes; species Loxodes magnus. Next base: position 228,370 of record CAMPDV010000076.1, on the reverse strand, counting down.
TACTCCAGGACCTGGCTAATATATTTAAGTTTAGTACAGAATAAATTAACTTGGCAAAATGGGTAAGTCTACCAGAGACAAGGAATCCTTTAATTAAGCTAATAAATCCGTTCCTGGACCAGGGTCATATGAAACTATGAGTAAATCTTCAGAAGGACCAAAGTTTAAATTTGGTAGTGAATAAAAAATGAGACCATAATAAACTAAATCTACCGGACCACCTCCTGGATAGTATGACCTACCTTCATCAATAAGAAAAAGAGGAATCACAATTACACCTAGAAGACCTTTAACTGCTGGAAATGATCGATTCAATCCTCCTGGACCTGGAAATTATTTTCCTGAATCATGTTTTAAGTAGCAACTTCCTAAATGAAGTATGGGCAAAGAATTAAAGAACTTTTGCCTATCTAATAGAGAAAGCTCTAAGGTACCAGGACCTGGATCGTATGAATAGAAAATAAAGAAATTTAATGCGATTGCATGAAGGTAAGATTTTACTCTTAGTATAGGTAAATCAAATAGACCACCATTGGCTGTAACTTAATCTAACCCTGGGCCTGGAACTTATGAACTTAAGAGATTCTAAGCAGAAACACCTAAATTTTCAATGGGCTAAAGAAAATTTTTTAATATGAAAACTTAAGTTCCTGGCCCAGGATCTTATAATCCTATATTAAAAGAAACACGGCAAAAAGCTCCAGTTTTCAAATTGGGAACAAGCAAAAAAGGGTTACGATATGGAAACGATTTACCAGGGCCAGGTACATACAGTTTACGAGATTGAGTCAACGGACCTAAATGACCGTAAGATATTTATTCAGATTTGGTACAGAAAAAAGAGGCCGATCCAGAAAAAATAATCTACCTGGGCCAGCTCATTACATTATCAAAAGTTCTATACCAAACACTCCTTTGTATTCTAGACCCATTTCAGCTAAATTTTGAGTTAATTAACCTATAAACTGCATTTTATTAAATTATTATAATACCAGTTTTCATAAAAAGAAAATACGATTTAAGGTATAAAATAAGGTATACAAAATTGAGGTAAGTAAATTTAAGTAATTAAGTATTATAATCCCAGTTATAATATATCATAGTTACATACTCTGCAGGCTAGACTTTTACCGTCTAAAAGACGTATTACTTTAGGTTTGCTATTTAAAGAAGATAATTTAACTTACCTATGGCTATTTAGGAATTGTCTCCTAAATCCATTGGTGATTAAGGGCTTCTTCTGGTTGCATTCTTTTACATGGGTTTCAAATCAAGCATTTGCTTAAGAAATCCAAAAAGCAAGCATCGTTGCTTTTGACAGCGTAATTTAGCGTTTTTGCGTTGGGTATTCTTTTTCGCCCTCTGGAGTTTGGGACAATTTTAGGTTAATTATTAGAGTCAAAAAACAGTTTCTTTCTTGGACTCTTAATTATCATTTCTTCATCAATGCTTCCTAGAATTTCCATCATACACAACAATTATTCAACTTCATTCTCTCCAGGAAACAAAGGATAACCACTATGAAGTTCTCCAAGTATACATCCCAAGCTTCACATATCAATACTCATTTCATAAGGCAATCCTAGTATTACCTCAGGAGCTCTATAAAAGCGAGATTAAATATAGGTATACATTCTCTCATTTACGAAGCACGAAGATCCGAAATCTATTAGCTTTATATAAGACTTAGATGTCTACTTTAGCAATATGTTCTCAGGCTTTAAGTCACAGTGAACTATTTTATACTACCTTAAAAAATTAAGAGCCTATAAAATTTAAACGGTGAATCTTCTGATAAGTCCTAAAGTAAGTCCTTAGAAATTATTTTTCTTAATAACTTCATATAAGTTAATCGAAAGTAATTCAAAGGTTATGCACAAATGCTTTCTAAAGACGAAGTAGTTTTTAATATGAATGATGCTGTTCAATCCTTCTTAGTCGTTATCTTTCATAAAGCTTAGTATTTTCACCTCTATTGCTGCTTAATGATGAAACCTTTTTTTGTTTCTAATTATTTTCAAAGCACAGTACTCTTTTCTTTTAAAATCAAAGACTTTGACAACTTATCCAAAACTTCCTTTTCCAAGTACTTCTAAAATTTCGTACCTATAGGCGATGTGATCTCTTAGAACGATTTTTATGTCTCCTCTTTCATCGTCAAAACCATAATTTTCACCTCCTGAAAAGCTACTCTTAGTTTTAAAGGCTTCAATTCCTATGCAATAAATTTGAGGATACTCAATAATCTCATTTTGCTCATAAATTGTGAGAAAATCCTTAAACTGTTGCATTATAACTGAAGCAGTAGTTGGTAGTTTTAGCTTTTAAAACATTATTTTTTACTATTCTTTACTTTGACTTTTCGCACTCTGAGTTATTGTCTCTCTATTCTGCTATATTAAAGCTGAGCTTGATAAAATGTTATTTATGAACGAATTCTACTCAGAGTTTACATCCTTAATGTCACTTTTCATGTCCTTAAGTATAGAAAATGAAGCACATGTTGAGTTTTCGCTCTAATGAGATATTTTAGGTTATTTGCTTGACAAGTCGTATTTATCCTTGAAAGACTCATTAAACTTCTAATTCGCTTATATATTTTGCTTCTTACTTTGAGGGTTTGGTTTAACCTCTATTTCCTTTTCTTTTACCTCGTTTAAGCTTTTTAATTAATCTGAGAAACTGATATTCTAATTTGCTCTCAGTTCTGTATGATTCGTAAGGTTACCTACAAAAGAATAAAATCCACTATTATTGTTCTATTGTGTTTGGTTGGCTTCAGCCCCTCTTACTGAAAAAGAGCTTAAGTTGTTATTTTAGAAACTTTAGTTTCGAGAAGAAATTGTAAAGGCGCTTAGGTTTAGTCAGGATTTCTCTAAAGAGTTTTCCATCTTATTCTAGTTGAAAATCTAGGACATTATCTCGGTTTAATTAGATATGGGCTAGGCTAAGGTTTTCTTAGAGATGACATTACTAGTTTTTATTTATGTTGGAGCTTTTTGAACTTTACTCTTATCCTTATTAAGTCCTAGGCTAAGTTTATTCATTATCCTCTTAATATTTTACGAACTTGCGGTTTAGAAAGTTTTAGGAGGATTGAACACAGTTTCTGTAGTCTTTTTCTTTCCTTAATTCTTATCCTTTTGCTAATGACTTACCTACTCTATATGTGTCTGTGAGGCATTTTAAAGCTGATTTTTGCTAAATGTTGGTTTTATTTTAGTACTTTGGTTCATAGTTTTAGCACTCATTTGCTTAATCTTTTGCTTTATTTCATTAGCTTAGTTGAGTAATTAGCTATAAGGAATGGTTTTTAATTATTGCTAGCTGATTAGTTTCGTATTCTGCATGTTTTGAGGTTTGGAATTAATTTAATGGAAAGATGCTGATTGCTTTATTAACTCTTGCTTACTCTAATTCTCCTAAGTCTTTTTCCTAGCTTTCTGATTAGTAAGCGACTCTTATAGCACCTTTCCTTAACTAATTTTCTACTCCTTCTACTTCTTAGACAAAAGGTAATTCCTAGCAGAAGTGGAGTTTGGCTTCTAGTATTTGGATAATATTCCCAAGTTAGTCTTTTTTTACCTTCCAGTAGCGCTACTTTCTCGAACGTAGGTATTAGTACCGCCCTTTAAATGCAAATTACTTAGAATTTTAGGGCTTTGAGACGAGTTTATTTTCAAGTCCATCTTCGTTCTAATCTTAATTTTAAGAAAATAAGTAGATTTAAATTAAGCAGTTTTAATAAGTAAGCATTAAAATATGATACACCAAGGGTAACTTCACTATAGTCCTTTTTACATATATAGCTATCTTTATTCAGTTATGATAGAACAAACTATTAAAGGAAAATTACCTTTTAGTCTAAATGGAAAGAATAGCGTCTAGTTATATGAGTGTTCTGCTTAAAGCCATCTAGTCCGTTTTGAAAGAAAAGTGTATTGTAGTTTATGCTTATAGCAAGTTATTTCTTCTGACTGTTCTAGTAAGATTAACAATTAATTGCTCTTATTTGGGTAAATCCTATTGATTATTTAGTCAATCATGGAGAAAATATTGTAACAGCTTTTCTAATTAAGATTTTTCATTATTCAAGGTTTATTCGGATTTCAGGAAATTTAATTTGCCAATTATATATAAAAATATAATCGAAATAACGTTTAGCTTAGTTGATTATATTGTATCTATTTTAAGTTCTTTTATATATACTAGAGAGTGTATCAATGTTCATTTTTAGATTTCTCTTTCATTGTATTATTTAAGATTAAAACTTTCTCCATAAGTTTATAGTAAATTACTCTATTCATTATTCTTAAATGCTATTACAGCATTTAGCTAACTATTAATCTGCCGTCAGCAGTTTTAGTTAGAAACGTGTAGGCTACTTTAAACCTTGATTGAAGATGCGGACTATTTTTATTCCGCTTTTATTATTAAACTTGTTTTATAATAATCAACTTGCTGATTATTTTTAGAGCCTATTTGCTAATTATCACCATTATTTATAAATATTAAATTGTAGCCAAAATAATATCTCTAGATACGCTTATTTCCACTTATGATCTTATATCAGATAGTATTTACTTCATATAACCTATCTATATCGTTAACTTACCTTTGCTTGATGTTATATATAGAGCATTTAAAACTGAGCTCTGATTCTTTTCTCTTCCTACTATTTATCTCATTAAGCTTAATGAAGTTGAAATATGAGCTCATATACTGAAGCTTAAGCTACTATATAATGATTGCTTTATATATATGGAGATCTCATTTAAGATTATACTTTAGTTATTGATATAGAACTAAAGCCTTATTTTTTACTTAAAGGTTCTAATTTAAATGAGTATACTGATTTAGTATTTGAAAAAGGTGATATATGACATAAAATACCTATTTTTATTGCAGCTTCTAATTACATTGGGCAATATTTGTGCTTTCGCTTTTATATACTGGCAAAACAAGAGACTACGATTACATTCCTCCTACTAATGTATACCTTAGATTACCCTTTTTACACTGCATTTCTTAGTAGCTTAAATACTAAATGACTCTAGTTTCATATGTAATAGCGTTAATAATGAAAAGATGAGAATTAGCATTAATAAATAAAAGGATACTTGTAGGAGATCAAGCTACGTCACATATATATTTACAGCATTTTTTAAAGCAAAGTTTTAAGCAGCTCTTGGCAAATGGAATATAGCTAATAGCATACCAAAAAAATGCGCTATACTGAACACATATAAATACAAAAGTGAGCCAAGGAATTTCGAAGAAGATTGCAGATATAATTGTCATAGCCATGCTAGTTACATAGATAAAAGCGGAAAGTCATCTCTTTTTGTCGAACATTGTCTGGCATTGTTTCTTAGGACCAACCAGAAAACTCATTCCCATAAGACTGAAAAAGTTTCCTAGTGTATATGTAAGGGCAAATCTAGTAGGATTTCCAGCTATTAAGCCAATAGTAGATCCTCAAGAAATGAAGTTTATAACGATAGTTAGAGCAACGCATGTTACAAACCCTGTTATTCTTTCTCTCCAATCCATAGCTGGTATACATCCTTAGTTATCTTCTTCTGAATCTTCTAGTATCTGCTCATCACTTTAAAACCAAGATCTCACTTATTTCATTTTTAAAAAGCACAAAAAATAAAAGTTAATAAGATATAAGATCAAAGTAAGCATACTTCAGTCACTTGTCTCCAGTCTTAAGTAAAATAGATAGATATAATAAAATGCAAGGAAAAGGATAAATCATATGAAGCATAGCAAATAGATTTGACTATTAATACATCGAAAATAATTAAGCTAGTGAGAAAGGAAATTTAGCTCTATGGATACTATGTAGAAATTTAATTTTATCTTCTTAAAATGACTTTAGTAGCTTATGATAATTCTAGTTGAAGAATTAAATAAGAGGAAATAAGAATTTTTGTTTCAAGCAAAGAAAAATTATGCTGTTAGTTGCATCTAGTGCGTTGAATTGAAAGAACGAAGAAGAGTGTCTTGGATATAAAGCTGAAAAATTGATTCTTATAAATGACTGTAAAATCAAATAAATGTGAAATACTAAAAATCATTATTCATCTGGGTTTTGTATTACTACCAGATTGAATTCGTTATCAGGAGCAATCATTATTTCATTTTTCTTAGTTCTTATTCTTATAAAAACAGTATCATTGCCACTATCCAATTCTTTTACAGCAGATTTTACCTTGCTAGCAAGCTGAGACATTATGAGTGAAAACTAAGCTTCTTTCTCTTTGGGCAAGTTCGATTTGATACATCCACCCTCGAAGTTTGTAATGACGATGGTTTCTACACCTTTGTGAGTCTTAATTCTTGAAAATGTTTCTTCTACTTCAGACATTTAAAAGTAATTATAAAACGTTAATAACAATATCCCTTCTTTCTCTGCTTCTAGAATTAATATCAACCTTTATTTAAATCTACCAATACACCAGAAAATGTTGGGTCTTTTTAAAAGCTTTATCTTTAATAGATTATACTTTAGCCCTCAGATTTAGAGAGCTACACGCTATATAAAAGTTCCTTAGTTTTTTTTCATAGAGTCAAATTACTGTGGAGTCCTTAGGATTTAGTGTGCTTTGTTTTTTATTATAAAGCGAGCTACTTCGAATCGCTTACTCTTCCTTTGCGATTATTAGCTTATAATAAATTAAAGCTTAGCTCATCACTAAATCCTCTAGGCATAAATCAACTCTACTTCTTGATTGGCTTATAATAACCTTTACCTTTTGCGCTACTTTTTCTATAGCTAAAGAGTAGTATACTAAGAACATAGCTTATAAGTAAATTTTTCATAAAGAATACGAAAATTTTTTTTTAATAAGATACTATTTAAATCAAAAAGGAGTATAAAGCTTTATAATCTACTCGGTTTATATAGCATAAGCAAGTATTGATTATCAACCATTTGATATGATCATTTAAGATAACTCAAAACTATAAATGAAGGTTAAGAGCAATTTCAGTGAGTATCTCGAATAATATATAAGAAAATTGTATCTCATTTTAGGTTTACACTTACATTATTAGAAATAAGGAGCTACTTTAACTTATCTTAATTTGATCTAATTACTCACTTCATTTTTTATATTGGGGACTAAATTATTAATTCTTATGCTTTGAAAAAGAATTAAAATCTTGATCGTTTATCTTCTTCTACAGCTTTATTTATTCTACAGCCTATTAACTTGTTTATTAATGCACCACTGATCTATAAAAGGTGATTTACTTATTGAATTGACTAAATTAAACCTTTTATCAGAAGTATGTAAGTTGATTATAAGTATAATACACTTATTTACATTAGTATATCTAAATAATAGTAAGAGAATTAGATTTTCCATACGAGTTTGTATATCTTTATGTGTTTTTGTTTATGAGCTTAGTTCGATATCTTCTTCTATGCCCATTTTTAATTATTTGTCTTCTTTATATACCTTAAAATACTTCCATCTAACAGATCATATCAAGCAATTCTACTTTTTATCTATACATCCTTCTCTTATCTTCTTACTTCTAATATAATAGGAACTAATAAAACCCAAATAAAGAATAAGTTAATCAATTTTCCTTGAACACATATGAGGGGAAAGTATCTAATCCTACACCATCAATCCCTTAATTTACAACTCTTAAACAGTAAAGAAAATGACGCTAATACCTTCTCCTTAGAGCAATTTATACCTCTAGCTTCAAACTCTCTTAACTTAATACTATCTTATCTTATAGTAGAAGTAAAACAAGTATAATTATATAAGCAGAATTAGTACTTATATCCTTACTATTCTTAATTGGATTATTTAGACTTATAAATCAAAATATTTCACAAGAAGCTAATGAAAAGAGACCTGAGATTCTAGAAATGGAGAAAGCAAAAATGGAAGAAGTTAAAGGTGAGTAGAAAGAAGACTAATTAAATGATGAGATCAAGACAAAATTAGAAAACAATTTAAAGACATTGACTATCGTTTATAATGAAAGAGGTAATTCTTGTAATTAAAGACGTCAAAAAACTCTTTTAGTTTAAGCTTAATTTAGTTTATACTTAGTATTCTTGTAAGCTATTAAGTAGTTAATATAGAAATGTTAAGATATATGTTGAATCCTCTATCTGCTATGCACTTTAATGTGCTTCTTATCTTCTTTCTATTCTAGAATTTATTACTTCTCTCGCTACTATTTTTCAGTCTTTTTGCTGGTACCCTATTGCAAATTAGGGATTTGGAGTTAATCATTTTATATGAGCATAGGTAATAGACTAGTTTCAGTGGTAAATAGTTGATACCTTAATAAAAATTAACGCATAGAAATTATTAATTTTAACCAGAAAACATAAAAAAGAGTATATTTCACCTAACTAATCAATAAAGCAGAAAGGTCTAAGCTCCAAGCTTGGAATTTAGGTTTATAAGCAAGAGACATCAATTAGAAATAAGCTAGAAAGACGACATAAAACCATCATTTAACGATATGAGAGGTTAATTAAAGGTAGTATAAGCACTAAGATTTACTAGTAATATAGTATAAATCTGGAGAAATAAGTAAAGTTAATATTTATAGCAGGAGCTATAATAAAATTAAGCTGAAAGGTAACTTTCCCGTATTAATAAGCAAGGAGAAAAGAATATTTTATATCCAATCTTGTAGGCAGAAATATGGTATACAAAGTTTAGTTAATTTATTTTATTTAAATATAGTACTTTAAATAAAGGGAGTCACATTTCAATAAAATGGGATAAAAATAAGCAGGATTTTAGTTATAGTAATCAGCTGAAAGTAAAACTCTCTTTATGCTTGGAACTAATGACATGGGATAGACTTTGGATGAAAAAAGTGAGAGTTTTTGTAAGACTAAGGCGTTTGAAGATGTCTTTTGTGGGCCTTATAATACATATGTGAAGACTAATTAGGAAGAAATTCTGTGTTGAGGGGAGAATGTTTTTTCTCAGTGCGGCTAGCCGCCTTCTGAGATAGTAGATAAACCGATTTAAGTCCGCTTTGATATTAATCTGAGTGAAAGCTAAAAGAAACTCTTTATTAAAGAGGAGAAATCATAGAAAGAATTAAAATACATCTAAATTCAAATCAAAATTCACAAGATTTCAGTAGGCTTTAATCATGCTTGTGCTATTTCTGAGCAGGATCTACTATTTTCTTGGGGGTGTGGTGATTATGGACAACTTGGATATAAATTACCTGCTAAAAATAAGATTTACAATGGACTTGAACTGTTAAGCTTTATTTAGATTGAACCTAAGATAGTTGAGTTTTTTTAGGGTATGAACGTTATTGATGTTGCCTGTGGAAAAAATTTTACTATCGCTATAGCTGACACGAGAATAGCATATGCTTTTGGATGGGAGAAATATGGAGTTCTTGGTTAAGGAAGTTATTTTTAGATTAACAAGCCTACTGGAATATCAAATCTAGGAATAGGTGGATTCTGTAGAGTTGTAGCTGGCATGACACATGTCATAGCTTTAAGCACAACAAGAAATAAAGTGTATACATGGGGAAATCCCTATGTTGACTTAAATTATGGAATACCAGACGTTTTAAGTCCAACTGAAGTAGAATTTAAGGATTTGCAAGAAAGACAAGGAGTTTAAATAATTGATCTGCAATGTGGAATTTATCATTCTATTGCCTTAACGTCACAAAACTAAGTCTATACTTGAGGAGCAAATTGCTTTGGATAATTAGGAGTAAAGACTGATCTTAAGTTCGTTTCTCAAGAAGCTATTCACTTAGATATCTTTTAGTAAAAGGTATTAAGCGTCTCAACCAGAAGTCACTTCAATTTACTAGTTTTAAATAATGGAAGTGTTTGGGGATTTGGCAGTAATCTTTGGGGATGTTTTGGTGAGGAGGAAATACCAAAAGCACATCACATATTACCAACAAAAATAGAAGAATTCGGCTAAGACGTTAAGCAAGTAATCTCATTATATAGATAAGCTGTGGCTGCACTCATGTAGCAATTTTGAATTTTCCTTAAACTCATTAAAGTGATAATGTAGAAACCAACATTTTTACTGAATCTGGTGAATAATTTTCTCAAAAGAAGAATAAAATAGCAGAAGCAAACTAAACTAGGGAAAACTATAAGTAACAAGATAAGCTTGGTTAACTTAAAGAAGTCACTATAGATCATTAAGTAGACTATATTATTAAGTTCAAAGAAGAAGAAGTAGATCATGATATTCAAGCCCCTGTCTAGAATATAATTCCTGCAGAGGAAAATTATAAAAAGGAAAAAGAGTAAAAGATATAAAATGGATTTTATAAGTTTATAATTATTCTAACTAGAACCTAATTAAGCTATTTCCTCACTCTCTGTTCCATAAAGAAATAGTAGATTTCAATTCTACAACTTAAGCTTACAAAGAGAGCTATTAAATCAACTCTAAATTTTACTCTTCTTTCATAAGCTTCTTGTAGAAGCTTCAAGAAATAGTCTTGCTTTATAACTTCTGCTCATTCTATTTTTTCTACCTTCTATAAGATTATTAATCTCAAACTGGTAGATCACTAACTATAAAATTTTTAATCAATAGTAAGCATTAAAATTATACAAAAATGACAGATAAATTAATTCGTATAAACGATCAAGAATCGAATGCACGATCTTTGCCTACCTTATAGACAAATGAAAAGGTACCTTATAGAGCAGACTAAGAGAGGAATCTAAAAATAAACGATACTTTATACAGACTGAAAGTATAATAAGACTAATAAGATAAGATAGTTAAGTCACTCAAGACAGAAATCTAACAGTTAAGGTAGCAACTAGATACTGACTAGGAAATGCATGCTAAGTAAGAAAGGAATACGAAAGATAACTTTGCTTAGGAAGAGGAGATCTATAGTAATAAGAAGAAATTGCAAATCACTGAAGTATAGACTAAAATAGATCAAATCTAGCAGCTGATTGATGCAGAAATTGCTGTTTAAAATGAACTGCAATTTTAGGGCTAGAATTTAAGTTCTAAGTTCTAATCTGAAGGAGAACATCTAATACAGTAGACTTAGCAAGTATAATCATAGGTAGACTTTTACAAATCTAAATACGAATCAGTAGCATAATAAGAAGTAACCAACTTATAAATAGAGATCAGTGCTATGCAAGAAAAGTACGAATCGATAATAAGCCAACTGAAGAAAGATCTTCAAATCTAAGAAAATGATATTTTAGCTAAGTCTTAAGCTAAATAGAATTTAGTTATTTAACTAGAAAAAGAAATATTTGAAATGTCCTATTAGAATGAGAGTGAAAGGAGAAGATATGAAAGAAGTTTAGATGTTGTGGACCAAGAATATAGCTAGTCCTTAAGAATTTAGAAAGATGGATAAATATCATTAGCTAATTTAAGAGGAGACTTAGATTAAAATCGTAAGCAGAACTTACTTCTGACAAAAGAAGTAAGATAGTATGAGTAGGATATCAAAAGACTGAAGGAAGATATTGAAGGTTTGAAGCAAATTAACTCAAAATATCAAAGGTTTTTATACGGAAGAATGAGTAAATGACATATAGTTATTTAGGATCTTTATTTAATCAAAGGATTGATATATATCCACTATTTTAATTACTATAGTTGGATTATTAGAGAGTTATTACATCAAGCATGCTTCTTAAATCTAATTTCTCAAAGTTAATAAACACTTGTCTTATCTATTTTATAGCATCTCAGTTTCAGTTTAGCATCATTGCTTGCAGTATTGATCTAAAACTGTATTTTATTTCACTTTCCTGAAAAAATGTTTATAGAAGGGAAATTTGAATAAACAAAGGAAATAATCCTTTAGAAATACTTAATAAATATACTACATTTTAACTCTGTAAGAGTAAGTAAGTGTATCCCGATAAAGTCTGGCAAAAAACTTCCTAAGTTATATGGATAAGATTAACTAAGTCAAAAATCTGTTTATAAACTGACTGTCTTCAATCTTGTAATCATAGTAAGCAAAAGAGAACATTAGTATCTAAAGATCAGACTCTATAGCTACAACATCAAGCAAATATATTCCAAATCTTTCACCTTTTTCTCTTCGTGCTACTCGAAAATTGGATCACAAAGTGACTCACATAATAAAGTAGCAAAAAGATTTAAAAGTAGAATAGTATAAAGTAACATGATAATCAAAAATGAATAGTATTTAATAAATAAACTTAAGTTAAAACTAATGAATTCAAAGCACAATTTTAGAGGCAAAATTATTAAGGAGAAATTGAAATAACCTCTTGACCATTAAAATTGATACTTGCATAAAACTAAAAAATGGAAGATTTCAAGAATTTCAAAATGAAAAGTAGCAAGTCAGTACTTATTATCTTCATCCTGTGCATATTCCCTGTCCAACTTTTCCTAATTCTGAAGTATTTTATTGAGGATCACAATATTTCAGCGTTAGCTGATGTTATCATTAGAATAATTACCTGCACCATTTCCCTACTTTATTTGAAAGCTAAATAGTATACGTTTGCGATGTAGATTCTAACTCACTGAATTTTTCTTTACGTAGCTGTTTAAGGTGTTTACATATCTTTTTATTATCAAGACTTAGTTTGATGTGGATTTGTACATTTCTTAGTTACCACTTGCTTAGGAAATGCGTGAATTAGGAATCTAGGAATTCAATTAAGTATCCAAACTCTAATGCTTATAGGTTGAATCATAGGAGCTTATAGAAATTCCTTTTTCATCCACTTTGATTTTCACTGAAGTAGTAACATTTCGATGTTTGGCGTCTTTGCTTACATTTCCATCTTCATCAACAGATTCTTCCAAAAACAAATTTTGATGTTTCTCGAATAACAGGAAAGAGATAGGAATAGCTGGATGTTCATAGCGAATGCAAGCTCATCTGGGATTGTAATCCTGAGCGAGGATAACAAAATTCTCCTTCAGAACAACAAGATAAAGGAAATTTTATACAACAGAAATATTCAAAACCTGATCTAAGAGTGTAAATACTACTCTAATGAGCTGCCTACCTCATTTCAAGAGGATTTTCGCAACTACATAACTCAAAGGGACTAACAGGCTAAAACATTCAACATAATTAAGAATAAAAACTACTAGATTTATGGAACAGGAGAGAACTTTTAGTTCCTAGAAATTTCCATGTTTAACACCATATGAAATAGCTAGAATGCTACTATCATTAATATTATTGATGTGACCAACTTGAGGAAGAATATCTCAGAAATAGAAAAGATAAAGCTAGAGAATAAGTATAAAAGCTTATTCCTTAGATCACTAAATGAGCAATTTAGCGAGCCATTAAATGATATTTTTTCTTCGATCAACTAGGTCAAACTACTATCATAGACCTCTTTAAACTAGGCTCTTAACTTTTAACAGCTATTTTTTAATAAGTCAGTAGAGAATATTGATAACATAGAGCTGAACACTAAAAAGCTGCTAAATATAACTGGACAGCTTTCTGAAATTGTACAACTGTAGGATAACCAGATAAAGCTTAATTACGAAAAATTTGAATTGAGACTGCTAATTAGAAACTTGTTTGACTTAATTTCGAAATAAGCTCAAAAGAATAAAATTATGCTGAAGTATAAAATTCAGTAGAGCATACCAAAGTTTTTAATAGGAGATAAACAGAAGCTCATATATACAATCTAGAATATGCTCTTCAATTCAATTAAGTACACTAAGTAAGGAATTATTGAAATCAGAGTTAAATAGCAAAACAACTTACTAGCTGAACAGCAAAAGACAGAATTTGACTTGTATAAGTTTTCGGTGTATGATACAGGATGTGGTATTAATATGCAGCTTTTTAAGTAATTTTTAACTTTTAGCAAATTTTTGCTCAATTAGGAGAATTAGTACTGCTTTGGTCTTGGTCTTTATATATCTTCTTAACTGGCTTATTGACTAGGTGATAGAGTTATCTCTATTAAGTCAGAGGAAAATAAATTTTCGAAATTCTCTTTTTATGTCAAATGTAAATAGTAGACATATGACTGATAATTTTGACTATATTAGATTACTAAATTAATTAATATGTATCTTTAATCTCTTCCATTCTGCTTTTAATTCTACCGTTAACCTTTCATATAAAAAGTCTACCATATGGGTCATTTATTCGAACCCGAAATATTCTTTTCTATATTACTTTCTGCTATGTAAATTCTTTAACAGCTCAGAAATCCTTATACTAGTTACCTATCCTCTCTAAAATATAACTATCAAAGCTATCCAATCTTAGCAAGTACAACTTATACCATAACTAATATTCTCCACTATAATCTTTGTATTTAACCAACTTTTCCCCTTGTTCCTTTAACCTTAATTATACTAACTATAATTATCCTTATTTGATATCAGGATACCAAATTACTGTTTATAATTAAAAGAGCTTAAATTTACTACTAATAATATCTTAAGATTAAATGGTAAGATATATACAAATATTGAGATTAAAAGCATATTATAGAATATCTAGCTAAGCTATCCTAAAGCTTAGGCTATAAATATAGTTTCCATACTATATTATAATTAGTCCAATAATAATATTTATTGCTTGTCTCTTCTTTTTTATCTAGTGGTACGATCTTTATATTACATCTACTCTTTCCATGCCTAATTTATTTGGTGGCTCTTTCATTTTTTGAAATTCGTATGATCTAAGTAGTTCCTATGGTATGGAGATACCTTATAATTGTTGGCTTTATACTCTTTATACTAGACAGTCTCATTTTAATACTGTGATTCTATTAAAAAGTTGAATGTAAGTTTATATATAAAACTCAATCTTTCATTATATATCTATTTGTCTTACTCTAAAAAGACAGACAATAGACACTTTTTCTAACTTGAAAGCGTTTTAAACCAAAAAGGAAGTGTTTAACTTTATAGTCTAGAATATAAAACTTCTCTAATCAACCTTTTAGTTAATAAATAAAAACTAGTATTTTAATGGAATTTCTATGGATAAATAGCTAAGTAAGAACTATGCTTATAGTTATATAGTTAAAGGTATGTAAGGATAAAAGCAGAGTGATTATAAGATAATATTGTAAATTAAGGTTAGAAATACCTGATACTACTTGATCTAAAAATAATTTTCCGTTTTATCGGAACGCTTTATACTTATCTTATTTACGTTTCTTCAGGCTCGTTATCTATCAATTCAATATCTAACAAAAATTCTCTAGGTGAAATGAACTAAGTCACCTATTAATTATCTTCACTTGAGATGCTTTATCTAGCCGTCTTAGTTTTGCTATTATTGCTCTTTTGCTTCATAGCTCGGATTTCTGCTTTTTTGTAATTAAATTGTTGCTAATACACCATCTAACTTCATTCAATCCCCATTTTTATTTTTTAAAGTTAGTAATATTATTAAATTTTGATACTTTGGCTAGATAACTATAATTGAGCTTATCAATATCTCTTTACCCTTTTCTTTTATCGTATATAGGACAAGATTGATTATCTAATCCCTTGCTTTGAGTTCCTTTAAGTCTTATTTAGTTCGTTTATTTGCGTATAAGGGACTTTCTGCTTTTATACTAAGAATAAACTTTTTAGTTATTCTTAACTATATTAATACTCAGTTTTGCTTCAGAGAGTAGATTAGTAGAGTAAGTTAAGAGGAATGGTTGACTTGATAGAAGGTTTTTGAAAGGTTAGAGATGGAAAACTAAATGGTAGCTCAGTTCGGCAAATAGATTTAGAAGACATTAATCAAGTACTTAGAGTATAGAGCTATATACTAATAGTTCATTTCACTTTCCTTCTTACTAATTAAGATAGACATAAACTGACCTTATATAGAGTAAAAGAGAGTGACTAATATGGCGAATGAAGATGCTAGCGATAAGATTTAAAAGCATTGTTTAGTTTATAGACTGTTGCAAAGTTGTCGGCACGTACTGTGTACGTTTCCTACTGTGCATATTAATGTTTGCTATTACTGGCTCTGATATAACTTAAAATATCAATGTGGAAATAGCGCTGTATTAGACTACATGCTTCAGTGCATATTATAATAGTCACTTTTAATTCCCCTTAAATACTCTAAATCCGACATCTTTAAAGATGGAGTCTATCGTTTGTTTAATTCACCATCTTTTTAAATAACTAAGTTACAATAACAGCATAAGAGCAGATAATAATTTGAGGTATATAATAACAATATGGTTATAATTTGATTATCCTCTATAAAAGTGAAAGCAAGTTTGCATGCTGATATATAAAGCTTTGCTAAACTTAAATTATTAGAAATAAATCCTTATTTAGAATTAAAAAAGTAGCTTAGTAAGGTAAATTGCATAAGCAAATATAACTATAGCTGCTTTAGAAGGTAATGAGGTATAAAAGTAAGATACTAGAGTTGAAAGGTATATAAGTATTAAGTATCATAAAAGAGTAAATGAGTAAAGGCTTAAGCTTAATAAGAGGTTATTAAATAATAAATAAAGAAAACTAAAAGCAAGTCTAAAATCTAAATTAGTAGCTTTATTCATCTGACACTAAAAGAGCAATGATTGTATACATTTCTTATCATTAAATCTAGTTTAAACTATATATGAGGTATAATTAGAGTGATTCATGCAATACAAACATAAGGTTTTAATAGAAAAGCATAACTGTCTTATATACCTCGACGGTAGAAATAGGTTGGGCTTTCTAAATAGTTAGTGTAGTAAGGTTGAAATTTGGGTAGTAAGGTGAAATAAAGGTAAGCATTTTTAAATTACCTAGGGTAATTTCATTAATATTATTAAATGGATTACTATAACGATCTAGATTTGTAGCGTAACTGCACACACCAAGAAATTGTTAAATAATACAGAAAGCTCTCATTAAAGTGACACCCAAGCTAAAATTAGGAAGAAGTTCAAATAGCTAATAAGAACTTTAATAGAATCACTGAGGCATATGAAGTCTTGAGTAACCCTTCATTTAGAGCTCTTTATGATTCTTACGGTGAGCATCAATTAAAGGAAGGAATTGTAAATAGTAACGGAACTTTTATAGGTGGTTATAGATATGGAGGGAATGCTTAGAGCATATTTTTGAAGTTTTGCGCCGAAAATAATATTTTTACTTGCGTGACTGAAGAAAAAGGGTAGATTAAGAGCTTATTCGGCGAAGCGTTTGCAGGGTTGGATTTTAGTAAATAGCCTCCACCTTAAAATATTTACGCTGAAGTAAACTGTAACTTAGACGAACTGTATAATGGAATAACTAAGACATTCGAATATGAGAGGGAAGTCTTAAATTAATGCTAAAGAAGGACTTTTCCAAAGAAGTTCACTAAGATACTAGAAATCCATAGAGGATATAGAGATGGGATATAGCTAAAGTTCTAGAAGTAGGGGCATGAAAATCCTTATTATCCTCCATCTGATTTAATTATAAAGATAGTGGAGTAACCTCATCCTTAATTCCAGAGATAAAGAGATAATTTAATATACACAGCTAAAATAACTTTACTACAAGCTCTAGAAGCATAGCCAGTTCATGTAATCACACTAGATGGAAGATAACTTTGCATCTCCATAGACGAGATTATAAAGCCAAACTCCATCAAAATAGTAGAAAATGAAGGAATGCCAGTACTTAAGTAAAGGACATATAGTAAAAATGATTACACGCATGGTAGTAACTAGAGTAGCATTAAGAAAGGCAACTTAATAATAAAGTTTATAATCGTAATGCCAAAATATGTTCCTTTAGAAGTGAAATAAAAATTCAAAGAGATACTAACAGAAAACTATTAAGGGATTATACATCAACAACTGCCTAAATAAAAGGCTAATTTGAATATTCCAGAATTAGGAATGTATGAAGGAGAAATAAATACTTAACAACAAGCGGATGGTGAAGGAACTCTAACAGAGTCCTCTGGTAATAAATACGAAGGAACGTTCAAAAACAATAAATATCATGGAAGTGGTACCTATTACTTTGCAAACGGGGATAAGTACTAAGGGTAATGGAACTAAGGAATTAGATAGGGAAAAGGAAAATTAGAATATAAAGATGGAAGAATATACTCAGGGAACTTCTAAGGAAATATAATAAACGGATAAGGATTTTTGAAAAATACAGATGGAAGTAAATATATGGGAGAGTTTGAATCTGAAATGTTCCATGGTTAAGGAACTTTCATATGGGCGAATAAAAATAGTTATACTGGTAATTGGGAATTTGGTTAGATTCAAGGATTTGGAAAATTAGTAACTTAAGATGGATAGATCTATATAGGAGAGTTTAAAGATGGAAAAAAAAAAGGATTTGGAATTCTGCATTTCCCTGATGATTCTAAATATGAAGGAATGTTTTTTGATAACCAAATGTAAGGAAAAGGAACATTCACTGGAAATAAGGGAAAAATTACTGAAGGAGTATTTGAAAATAATACTGTAAACGGTTTTGCTATATAAACTTGGCCGAATGGTGATCGATTTGAAGGTGACTTTAAAAATTTCAAAAAGCATGGAAATGGAATTTTAGTTAAAAGTAATGGAGATAAGTACACAGGAACATTTGAGTTTGATAAACTATCGGGATAAGGAGAATATACTCATGCTGATGGAAGAGTTTATAAAGGAAAATTCCAAAATAACGAAAAATAAGGAAAAGGACTACTTATCTTTCCCGATAAAAGTGAATTCGAAGGAAATTTTGAGAGAGGTAGAAGAAATGGAGATGGTGTTATGACATTTGTAACTGGTCAGAGATATAAAGGAAAATGGAAAGACGATAGACCACATGATTAGTAGGGTATTTGGATAACCAAGACAGGAAAGCAATTTCAAGGAGAGTGGAATAGTGGATAGGCTATCAAACTAAACCCAGAACCTGAAGAATAGGAATATAGGGAAATTAGGAATCTTCTCAAATGATCTTTATCTTACTTTTTTTATTTTATATTATATTTATTTAAACCCTAGGAAATATCTAACTCATAACTATATGATAATGCATATTCTTATAGTATATAGGTATGAGTTATATATAAACCAATAAATAAAATTTGCTTGTATAGCCAATTAAAGTAAACTAATGAAATTACAATTGAAAGTCTAAACAAAGAAACTCATCTAATTTTATCAACTGAGGTCAACCATTTTAGAGTAATATCGATATTTATCTGGTTTTTGCAACTTATGGTATAACATGCTACTTGCCTTCGATGAAATTTATCTAAACTTAAAGCAAAAACTAGTTCTTCCACACTCAAGGATCCTTTTAAATCATTTTTATTACCTAAAACTAATAAAGGAATGCCATCTAAAGAAGGATAACTTAACAGTGTATGTAGCTATTAACTTGCAATATCTAGATTCCCATAATCATTAGAGTCACAGATAAATACTATACAATCCACTTTACGACAATATTTTTCCCAGCTTTCTCTAAACCTTGGCTGACCTCCTAAATCCCATATCTTTAGCATAGTTTTCCCTTTCTTAACCGTTCTATAATTAAAGCCTATTGTAGGTATAGTATCTTCATCATATAATGAGGTAGAAAGTAATTCGACGAATGAAGTCTTTCCTGCGTTTTAAATCCCAACAACTGATACTGTCATCTCCTTTTACCAGAAGATATTCTTTAACCATTCTAAAAAAATATTCCATAAACCCATAGCTTGATATTAACAAAGTAAATTAGCTTAAAAACTCCTAAATCAAATATTTTAGAAAATTCCCGAGAAATTCTTAGCTAAGCTATTGGGTCAGAATTAAACGGTCGAATTTTGCTGATTTAGACTTAGAAAGCAAGTAAAGCTAATCTCAATTAAAATGGCTTTGAAGTTTAATCATATTTTTCTATTGATTAAGCTTTTTCAGAGCGTTTAGTTTAAACTACCATTCGCTTTAGTGTCTATTGCTTTTGTCTTATGTACTATGTAAACTTAATTTTAAGGTAGAAGTGTATTCTTTCTTATACATCTCCTATTAAGTCTTAAATAGAGAAAGTAAGAGAGATGCTTTTACTTTAGAAGTTAATTTTGAAATTAAAAGTAAATAAGTTTCTCATTTCCAGATCTTTGTCTCTTTGACTTCTAATCCTTCTACCTTCTAATTTTCTTCCAACTGAGTCCAATATTATGTTAATAGTTATTTATCTGCTTCTTGGCCTAAATCTAACTTTCTAGCATGGTAGTATTCAAAGCTAGGGTGATCTTTCATCCATGGATGTGTATCAACTCCTCTCCACATGAATACTGCTCTTACTTCTAGACTTGGCTCTTATCCGTAAATTCCCATTACACCAAAAGATATTTTTCTCATATTGTCCATTCTCTGTAAGAATCCTTTGACTAGATTACTTGTCATGTACAAGACTTATCCTTCACCTTCAGCTTTTTCGTAATTCAAGTACCAGATACTCCATCCGTTTGGATCGTATTTTTCAAAGAAATATGGTAGTGTTGATGCACGGTTTTTAGTGTTAGCATATAGCTTTTTCCATTCGTCAAGGACAAATGTAGTTTGAGGATATTCAGGCTCTTTTGGTTTCTCCTCTTTAATCTCCTCTTCTTCTTCATTTTGCTTCTTCTTTGGTTCTTATTTCTTTGGTTCTTCTTTTTTCTATTCTTTTCCTTTACCTCCCTTCTGTTATTTCTATTCTGGTTTCTTTTCTTCTTCCTTTTTCTCCTCTCCTTGATTCTTTCCTCCTTTCTTTTGTGGAACTACTGGGCTTTAGGTTTCATTAGCAAAGAAAGTTCTTCCCCAAACGTATTTAAACTCTTCTTAGTTAGCTAATCCTTCAAACCATTTCTATACGTTCTTGTAGTTATTTCTGAAGCTTTTATCAAATACCATTCTGAAGGGATATACCAAAACACTAGCAGCAGCAATATCAGCTAAAGTCATTACTTATCCAACTAAGAATGGTTACTTTTGCAAAACTGTGTCTAAGTGTTTCATTAGGTCTTTAACATCTTACTAAGCCTTCTTGAAGACTGCTTCGTTATACTCAGTATATCCAAAGATTGGGTAAATCCATTAGCAAACAGCAAGTTCTAGATCACTTGAGATGGTTTCTAACCAACTATCCACTTGGCTCATTTCGAAATTGTCTTTTCCGTATAAATCTTATCTTCCTGAAACTCTGACTAAGTGACGGATTATAGCATTTGATTCATATAAGCAACCTTCACTTGTTTCTAGAAGAGGGAATTTCTTGAGAGGAGATTTAGTAGCGAATTCTTTGTTCTTAGCTTGTCCGATATTGAAAGAAGGTGTTTCGATTTCTAGTTTCAAATATCTTGCGAGAGTTAAAATTTTGTTTCCTCTAGGATGACCAAGTGGAGTGTAAAGCTTCATACTTTTATTAATAATTTACCTTCAAAACCAATTTAAATCAACACCTAGCAAAATGGAAGAAAATATGGCAGAGACTCCCTATAACCTTTAATAGAGACTTAAAACTAAATTTTATGTCCAGCCAGAGCATTCTTATTAAATACTCCTAAAGGTATCAAAAGACGTTAAAAAAAAACTTGCTAATACTTCAGATGCTGCAAGAATAATAGCAGCTCATTTAATAAGCTAACATAGCTATAGAAGAAAAGCTTTACTAAGGTAGTTAGTTACTACGTTGCTATTATCAGAGTAAAATTCAACCCTGTAATCTCACTATATAAGTAAACAAGTTTGGCATTTTACTCTTTAAAATCAAATGAAAATACAAGTATTACTAAATAGGCATTATATAGCTTTGAAAAGAAATACATATATTTATTTATAACCAAAATGAATCTACTCAAAAAGGGTAAATGATTATATTACCATACTTATACCATATCTTAGCTTTATATGTAAATCTTGATATAATATATATCAAATGCTTCATTCCTTTTTACCTTATTTTGAATAGTTCTTTTTTAGTCTAAGTAGTAAAAATATTCCTATGATCTCATCCAATGCTTTCTTAAAAACCCTAATCAACTCACTATTATCCAGAGACAAATTTAATCATATATAAGTGTATTTTAATAACCTAACCACTAAAGCTAGTCTATATATCCCTAAATATCAAATGAATAGCACTTTTTCCTTTATCAAACATATTTAATATGCTTATCTTTATTAATCTGCTAATAGCTATGAATCACCACTTTGCTGGATTTATTACCCAATGTTGGGAATTGTTTAGACTAAAGGGATAAGAAGTACCACAGTTTCTAATTAAGCTACTCTTTACCATATCAATGTATATTTTTAACCGAAAAGGCTAGATATTATCCATAAGTTTAACCTTGAAAACTCTTGATGATCGACTTAAAAGAAACTACATTGTTGGCTAATGAATCCATCAATCGCATGACTTAATACTCTAAAGCATTAGCAGGTGCTAATTCAATTTATATAAGTAGTATCTAACTGAGCAGTTATATAAAGGATGGAAAGAGAAGTAATAATGAGATATATAAATAGCGTGACATTCTAGATCTAGAATGGAAGAGTCAAATAACTAATAAGAGTTAATGCAATTTTAAAATATTATTAATTATCTTATTATGATGAAGTTAATTATATGGATTCTTGTTACTTACTTATCCAGGTTGGTTAACTCTAGAGATATTTAATACTAGTTTAATTTGAGTGCACTAGAATCATACAATGATCCTACTGTTATTTAGGAGTTAATAAGTGGAAAGGATAGAATTGTACTTTTATTGGAGTGTAGATTTGGAAATAGTTTTGAATGGAGTATCCAATCTAGTACTAGTGATATAGCAACTATTAAAGGGGGTCATATTATGATGGAAAAGGATAGATATTAGTACTGGTATATATAATGCAAGGAAGGACTTCAATGTTAGAACTAGAAAGCTGAATTAGCTTATAACCAAGACGTTGGAGAAGACTAGCATCTTATAGTAACTATAAATTACGAAAACTATGAAAGGGGAAATACTCTTAATCTAAGTCATTTGCTCATAGTGTTGATAACGTTTTGCTAGCATATTTATCTTTAATTGTATAATGACTATTACTATCTACTTATCTTCATGATTACATAATTCAAAATTACTTCTAACAGTATTGATATTAGCAAGTATCTAGTTCCTTTAGTAACCTTTTATTGTTAATCTACTTGAAGGTAAAAATGGTTTATTCTATTAAACATTATCAATGTGGTATACTAAAGGATTGATTAGTTTGCGATGTATTAAGTTAATTAACTGAAATGAACTTATCATAAAAGTGTCTATCTCTTTAATTTTACTTTGAAAGCTATTAACGAAATTCCTATTCAATTTTAAAATGCTAGGATAAAAGAAATAATCTCAGAACCTTAAAATCTAATGCTAACTCAATTCTCAGCTTGCCCTTTTTATATAAGACCAACCTTCTTAATATTATTAGTAAAGGAGAATTTTTCTCTTCACTAGATACTATTCCATATACATTAAGCGATAATGAATATAATAGTTAATTGCTATACTAGCTCCACTCTTTTATAATCTAACTCTACAATTTTAAGTTAGTGGAAATATAAGAGGAAAGACAGTTGGCTATAATGATAGAAGTGGATGATAAAGGAGTGTTAATAAAGATAGTTATGATATTTACTTAGTCTATTTCTCTAAATATACTGTCTATTTCAATAAATGCCTAAAATAGGTATAATATTAACTTTCCTTACTTTCGCTCTTTAAGTTTAAACTGATGCTTTTCAGGAAGTCAACGGTAACATGCTAGAGTAATAAGAAGTATATAGTGCATCTAATGAGGTTTAGACTTTTAGCAGATCTTTTCTATTTAAAAGCCATAACTATAAGTTCAAGGTTTCGCCCAGTAAGTTTTTAAAGCTTGCTTAGTAATGACAAACTGACCCTGCTTTCTTAAAATTATAGAACTAAAGCTTTGCTATCATTGGAAGTGATTATAACTACACAATCTTCTATCAAATATTTAATTACCTTGGCTAATCTTAGTCTGATAGCTTGCAGCTTAGTGCCTACTTAGATGGACACTCTCATATACATAACTATTTTGTCTGTGGATTTGAATACTATTTTGCTATTCTTTGGACTTAGTAATTAAATGAAAGCTTGTAACTGAATCTTTAGCTAGTTGATTTTTGAGGGTAATTAATAGGAGAGTCTGTTAAGATAAAAGAGCTTAGTAGTACCTCTTCACTCTATGTAAGCAGATTTATGTATGATTCCATGATACTAGCGTGAGATGAGTATGATCAGTAGCAATAACGGTGAGAGGTTTATTTCTAGCAATTTGATCAAAATGGGAACTTTTATAATGAACGAACTTGAGTTGCATTCTCGTAAGAGAGTATGAAACCTTTCCTTAAGTATTTGGAAAACTAAGGAGTTTTCTTTATCTACTTTAAAAAACTCTAAGGTGATTAAAGGCATTATTAGAACTGAGTCTTCGTAGACTAATATCAGTCTTTCGATGTCAAGAATAGTGCTAACTTTGACTTAGTTAAGTATTTATGAGCTGATACTTTTATTGAGTAGTAGCAAGTAATTGGAACTTGAATTTAGAAATAGGAAAACTAGAATGGAGACTCTTAGTGGAATATCAAAGCAATGATTGTTAATGTATAAATGAAAATGGTAGAGAAAACTCCTTTCTTAGTTGTTGAAGATGTAAGTGCGAAGAACTAGTTCGTGTAATGCTTGATTGATGATCTAATCTTTGTAGCTTACTTTACCAGCAAATTCTTTGTATAATAGATATCAATACTAGTAATGGACTAATAAGGATAAGTTCTATTGTCACCTCAAGTGATGGCAGAAGTAAATTTATAGAGTCAAGTTATTAATAAACTGTAGGTGCTTAATTTGAATGATAGCTACGTGGGTATATTTTGAGAGTAGATGGATATTCATAATGTGGAGGATAATTAAGTTGCAGGAAGGTTCTTTTCAATTGAATACTACAAGAAACATAGAAAATCTAGGTTGGTATCAATACTGCTGATTTTTTCCTTATGTTCCGTTCTGTTGATCTTAATAACTATAGCTTATTTATTATACAAAAAGAAGAAAAAAGAAAGATAGAATACAGAGTCAACTGATCCTAGGCAGCTAAAGGAGTACTATTAGCTATTTAACTCTGCACTGGAGCAGGAACTACAAAAAGCTGGTATATGAATCTTGAGTTTTAAAGAAGTTTCAGAAGGTTTTACTGAGAATGATTTAATAGGAAGAGGGGAATACGGGATAGTGTATAGAGGGAGAATAAGAGGATAGTATGTTGCTGTTAAAATAATTATGCCTTCTACCTAATTACTAACAAGAAAGGCTATTGAGATTTACTTCAGAGAAATATAGATTATCAAAAAAATAAGATCAGACTTGCTACTCTAATTGATAGGAGTAAGCTTTGATGAATAGCTTTGCTTTATCACTAACCTCATGGATTTTTCATTGAGCGATCTTTTATACAAAACGGAGGAATCTTTTCAAATGACAATAAGGAAGAAATTAGACATTGCATTGTAGATTACCTAAGGACTTTAGTACCTCCATACTCATTAAAATTAAATATGCCATAGAGATCTGAAGCCTGAAAATATACTAATGGATAGGAATTTTAAAATAAAGCTTTCAGATTTTGGCTTCTCTGTTATATAGGTATAAAATAATGACTCTGTCATGCTAAGGTAAATTAATGGAGGTACTATGCTTTACATACCATATGAGGTTATTAAAAGATCAGATAGAGGGCTTCCTATAGATATATGGTCTTTTGGGTGCTTACTTAACGAAATAATATCAAATGAAAAACCATGGAGTGGCAAAAGTAACCCATCCACTTTGATTTAGAGTCTAGAATAAAAAGAGCATCCTTTTATAATTCCAGCCATTAAAGGTAAATTGAGATAACTAATCTAATCTTGCTTTGAATTTGATCCTTATTTAAGACCTTCAATTACATAAGTGCAGCAAACTTTGGAACAAATAATTGAAGAGGTTGATAATAAGAAACTGAGTGACTTTATAAATGAAGATGAGCTAATGAAATGGTATAAAGTAAGAATGATATAAATGAAAAATAAGCGGAAATTGCATAAAAATATTGACTCTATTTCGAACTTTAGCAAGCTTGGTATATCGATAAACACTCTTCGATTGAGTAGTGAAGAGAGTGACACGACAAAACAAGAAGATTTATCTGACTATAAGGAAATAGAGTTAGAAAATTCCAAATGAGATTCTAAGAATACACTTTCATTATAATTAACATTTGAATATTCTATTAATATCACAAGATTAAAAGCCAGTATTACTTAGTTAAGAACTATAAACGTATATATATCTTTACTATGTATCTAATCTTAAAAGCAATAACTTTATAGGTAATTGATATATTAATAATTCCAAAAGCTTGTAAGGAAAGGTAAATATAAAGGTAGAAACTCGAAAGGTTCTTAAGAGTAATTGATTATGATTAATTACATACTTATAATCAACATCTATAACTATTCTAAGCATATAGATATCCAGATATATGAAAGAGTTTCCTTAAATAAACTTAGCAATTCATTACAGTAGAATCAATAAAAGCTTGGCTAATGTCTCTCTTATTAAACAAAACACCAGAGAAAATACAAAATTGCATAACTGAAGAAAGAAAGCTAGTTAGGAAACTAAGTGTTTAGTCTTTATGCTTCATATTTATTAACAAAAAAAACCTTATAAGCATATAAGAAATCACGTAACAAGCATCTCATTCTGTAAAACTCTAAATATTATGCAAATTTCTAAAATTAAGACATCTTATTGCTTCGTTTAATCTAAATAATAAGTCTATTAGTTAAATTTGATCTATATAAGTACAAGTGAAAGCTTTTGTGATATATAAAAATGACAGAAAATAGATTATATGTTTAGATAGTTTATTAGCAGTAATCCAATCTTCCTGCTTAATTTACTAATTTCAATAAAGTATTACCTTTACTTAATGATTAGACTCCTCTTACTATATTTACTTCTACTTCACTAAATGTGTCAAGCTCTTTCTAAACCAGCCATGATAATAAGAATCTCTTTACTTCCCTCACTCTTAGTTTTTAAAGACATCAGTACTTCTATACACTAGATGTTTCCTTATTCCCCCTAGATATAACTGCAAGTATAAGATATACGATTAATCTTAAAATTCATATATATATGGAATAATTTGCCAATTCTGATTTTCTTACTGATTGCTAGATAAAATACCAAGAAACTACTTGGCCAGGTCATAAAATAGTAATAGCTAGTGGCAGTAAATATTTCCTTAAACTGCTACAGGAAAACAAGGATCTGTAGATTCTAGAAATATAGCAGCCAGTAGAGCCTTCAAATATACCTTATTATAATGAAAATAAAGTACTTCTAGAGACTTAGTAAATGCCTAGTTTTGAAGAATTGATTCCTAAGGTCTTAAAGTACATTTATTCGAACTCAGATGAAATGTAGATTATTCATGAGTTCAACCCTTTTAACGCTATCTGGTTCTATTCTCTAGCTTAGGCGTTTGGAAATGCTAAGCTTAAAAACTTAGTGGGGTAGTATTTGGTAGAGCCTTTTGTATACAAGCAAAGCAATCAATAGCAAAGTCAAATGATAAAGCAAATCTCGACTCCTAAATTTTAGAATAAAGAGCTAAACTTTGAGAAAGTTGATAAAGCAAGGCCTTTGATAACTATCTATAATGCTGTTAACTGGTGAATAGAAGGCATTAGATTTAAGATTCCATAAGTATTAGAACATGCAAGAAGACTAGTAGTGGATAGTTTCAACGAACTGAAAATGTAGGATATGTAACTTTTGATTCAAAAGTTGCCTCATTAAGAAATCATCAAACTACTAAACGAAGATGATCTTCATGTCACTAGCGAGTATTAGGTACTGGATTTTGTAAAGGAGTATATACTGTATAGAGATTAATTAATGATAGATACTGAGAAACTTTAACCAGCTTAGGAGGTTTAAAGTGAAGTTACAAAACCAAAAGATTTGCATGAAAAGGCTAAGCTAAGGCTAACGCTTAAAAAATTATTACCTGAAGAAGTAAAGGAAATACTAAGAACGGTAAGATACGCTTTTCTAACCCATGATGAACTATTGAAAGCAGTATAGCAGCCTATTTTCTCCTCTGCAAAAGATTGGATTATCGAAGCTTTAAGTGCTAAACTTAAAAATTTTGAAGTGTAAGCAACATAAGAATATTCAATTCCACTGAATCCTAGAAAGCATTTTACTAACTAGTAAATAGTAAGATTGAGTTAAAGAGAACTAATTTAAGTATCTTAGCAAATGTCTTAGAAAATAGAATCTCCAGAAGTTTTATCTGAGCAAGAGTAAAAGTCTGAGACATTTGATCGCGATGAAAATTTTGAAATAGAGAACTAACAAAATCCATATTCGAGTTAAAGGTATTAACATTAATAATTCTAACCCGATAAGCATACGAAGCAATAATATTTAAGAACTCATTAAGCGTAACCTCTATAAACTTAAAAAGCTCTTATAAAGCAATTATAGGAAGACTAAAGTTTGAGAGGTTCTTATGAACCTAAGTAGAGAAAAGTAGAATAATTAGATTTACAGTCAATACAAAAAAATGCTCAAGCTTTGTATCAAACTACACCTTCTAGATAATAGCAGAAAGAGATTTATTCAAAGGGAGTAAGACCTCCATAAGAATTACCCAATTTTTAGCAAGAATTTGTTTACTCATATGATTTTGATGAGAGTGGTGCTTTATTTTATCTAGGAACTAATGGTAATACTCGAAGTTGGTAAAATCCTCATACGATAAAACAAGTGACAGTTTTTTGTTCGAGTCTTGGATAGGGAAGGTTGGAAGATTTATTATCTAGAACAATTACAAACTTGAGGACATGTAATGAGGAGAATGCTTATATAGGAGTTGATTTTGGAGGTGGAAGGGGTATTCAGCCAACTTGCTATACAATAAGAAACAGAAATTCTAATTCTCATGTATTACTTAACTGATAGTTTGAAGGTAGTAATGATAAAATCTAGTGGAAAATCCTAGATAGGAGAATTCATATAACTGGAGATAGTGAGCTAGATCAATAATTAGAATCAGATAGAAGAACTCTCTGTGTTAGAGGTGCTTCAAGCACTTGGGCTGTTAGTCAATCTTCATTATAAGGATAGGGATTTAGATATTTGAGAATAGTTCAAATAGGGAAGAATTCTAGTGGAAGCGATAACTTAAGTCTAAGCGGTCTAGAGATATATGGTAAGATAATAAGTGGGAGATGGCCTTGAACAGTTTTCATTTATTATAATTATAAAATCCAACAATTTCATCTGAAATAATCAGTCAAAACTCCTTTTTTCTGAATATATCTAAGTTATAACCTTGAATATGTAAAAATAAGCAGTAAAGGCTGTTATCTATATCAAGCTAACTTTATTACATCTTTAATTATAGAGAAATTTTAAGATTATTTAACTATATATTTAGAGTAATTCAAAAAAAAAAGCCATAACTAGTAATCTTATTTTAATCTTTATATGTGGCTTCACATTCTTAATAGTATTTTTCTTTTATATCTTAAAGCTTTTTAATTAAGTAGAAATGATATGCTATGATGAGATAAGATTTTAACTTATTTTATCTCTTGCTTTTTATAATATATTTAACCCTTAAAAGCATATTTTTCATAACAAGGTTATTCTTATTAATCACTTATAGACTTATATTTAATAGTACTTTGTAATAGCATGTTAGCAGATTATAACTTAATATGGGAAATAATTTAAAATTAGGTATATAGTTTCTATACATATTTCATCTGCTTTTTATGAATTTTTCCTTCTTTTAAAGCTTTTACCTTCTTTATCTTAATTCTAGATCCACTTTAGTCTAATAAATTACTATTCGACCCTTATTTCTGTATGGTGAAAATTTCTGACTTGTTTTTCTTTCATTTTTTCTTGAATTTCGCTTAGAATTCAGGAATTAGAGGTAAATCTAAGTTTATGTTCTAAGTCTTTCGATTTTAAATTGTATTGAAACTTTAGAATGGACTTGAAATATTGGAGGAACTGTCTAGGTTTCTTGAACTATTACTAGGGCTAAGAGATTTTCTTTCTTAAGGATGATGTTTTTACTTATATATATTCCATACTTTATCTTTAGACATAAATTTGACATTCTACTATAGTAGCTTAACTCTATTTTATTGCTTTTCTATTAATGCATGAAGTTTCTATTCTTGCAGCAGGTATAACATAAGTTCTGTTTCTTCTTTTGTACTTTCTTTTTCAGTTGATGTGTTAGTTAGCATTCTATACTATTGCTAATATAATTATTTATCCAGAAGCCTGTCGCTTAATGTATGGCGGTGCTTAGTTTTCTTTTAAGTTTCTGGAGAAATAAAACTTTTTTTTTCGGAACTCTGAGGTTGACTCTTATCAGTCATTGTAACTTCAGCTGAGTTATTTTTGAGATGCCGTCGAGTACTAGGCATCTTCAACTTCTCTTTTTGAGAAAATTCTTTACTTTTGGTATAAAAACCTTCGTTAAATGTTTTGATGCTTTAGTTATATTTCTGTAACCATTACTTTACTTTCTACTTATTAATGAAAACTGGGTTTTATCTAGCTTCATACATTGGCATTAGTTTGTCCTTATATTTATTAACAAATTATTTGCTAATTTTATACTCTTTTTCAATTATTGGTCACTTAACTTCTTCTTTTTCCTTCTGTTCTATTACTTATTAAGCGCTTAATAGCTTTACAACCTATGGAGTGTAAGGTTTCGGAATTAATAATTTATTTTTTGAATAGTTATTGATCTCTCAAATACATCCATCTGCGTCTGTGACTTTATAATCCATACTACTATCTGATGAATCTGACTCTGAAAGTAGCTCCACACTTTTTTCTGCTTATAAACCTGTTTTCTTCTTTGTAAGTGCACTAGCAGAATGCTCATCATGCTAATGTTACTTTTCTTCTTTTGCTTCCTCTTAAGCTTTAGACAAAGCTTCCTTCAATAACTTCTAAACTATTTTATCTTTATCTTTGGCATTGCTAAACTAACTAGTGCGGAAGTTATACTTACGAACTAATAGATTGGCCCTCCTGCTTATCTTCAAAATTCCTTTTTTATTTTCGCTTTCTTTCTCAATTAATTATTCAGGAATGACCATTAAATTCATTAGTCTATCTGCATTATCTACTCACTTTCCTCTACAATCCTTGCATTTACATGATTTCGACCTTACGAATTATTTAAGCATTTTAAGGTTTTTGATAGGGATGATTTCAGGATACTTTAAATACTGAGAATTAGTGTTAAGAAACTTAATCTTTTCAAGGGATTTTGTCCTTTTGACATTTGAATGTACAATTTCTCCCTGAAAATTAAGTTTGAAAGCTTATTGATTTTCTAGATGTTTTATCATTATAATAGGCAGTTTATTAAGCTAATGAAAAAGCTCTTAAACTCCTTTAAATTACTAGTGATTAGTTATCTCTTAAATACTGAATGTTCAAATATACCTTCAAACTTGTTTATTTATATACCATATTGTTACCCTTCACTCTGTACTATATTGTTGCTTAGTCTTGTATAAACTATCTTTGCTTTGACTGATGAAAGGGAAATTACTATTAAGGGTTAGAATATGGTGGTACTTATATGGATGGAGTTTAAAGTGCACTATTAGCTTATTTGGCTTTGTAAGTTACATTTGTCATTTTCTTCATTTATTATAAAGGGAACTAGCAATCGCTTTATGGTATGCTAGGTTAGCATATCTTTGGCTTTCCCTAGCTTATATAGCTTAATTATATAACTTTATATACTACATTATCCTTCTTACCAATATAGTCTTGCAACACTAATGTATAGTTGAAATGGATAAGCATCTGATAAACGCAAAAGTTTAGTATTATAAAGGAAGAATTGAAGCTTTGGAAAAAAGCAAGTCTTTGCTTATAGGTTCTGTAAAAAGTAGTATGCTGGAAGAAAATTTTTCAGCATCATTAAAGCAAAAATAGTCTAATTAACTTTCTTTAAGGAAATAAAGTATCTGATGCTATATTTAACAAGTGAGCAGTAGTATTAAATACCTAAATCATCTAAATTGATTTCACCTGTTAGTGTTTATTTAAGAACTCACTTAGCAATATTAATAACAATAAATAAGAACCAAGTCCCTTTATGTTATATTACTCTCTTTAACTGAATTAAACTTATAACTTAAATAATATAGTTGATATACATTTGCTTAGTGATAGACTAGATAT
This sequence comes from Loxodes magnus, assembly GCA_946699065.1. NCBI lineage: Eukaryota > Ciliophora > Karyorelictea > Loxodida > Loxodidae > Loxodes > Loxodes magnus. The sequence continues at coordinate 196,078 of CAMPDV010000076.1, read as the reverse complement.
TAGATATCTTACCTCATTGCTATGATTTATACTATTAAATTATAATTGCATTGTATCTATTACTTGAAAACTAGGATGACGGTTTTTATTCTAGCAAGCTTTAAGGTAGAAAATAAAGTAGCTAATACTACTCTAAGAGCATTAACTGATAAGGTATATTATCTTTGATTTTTCTGTGACTAGAGTAATGGAAATTATATTAGATAAGTCTAATAATGAATATGGACTAGAAAGAGACGTTTTATATCCTTCTATTGAATCATTATAGGTGTAGGAGATCTGAAATTCAAACTGATAAATTAAAAATGTTTCTTATCAAACAAAAACTATCTTACATTAAGAACGACATCTCCCACTTTCATTTCATTCTATATCGCAAATTCTACTTTTGTAATCCCTAATTAACAATTTTACTCTCTAGGTCTTGGAGATAGACATAGCTAACTGTTGCAAACATATGCCTTACTAAGATCAATTTTTACTTTATTATTGATATTAATTTATTAAAGAGATTTGCATCTCTAAAGCAACGTACTTTGCTCCTTTTACTTATACTTACAAGTCTGTAATTTCTTAAGAAGTGGATTTTGCTTCTTCAGAGTTAACTAATTTTGGAATATTTTAGTTTGCTAGTTTGTTTTTTTATCTCAAAGCACTTTCCTCTTGGAAAGTAGTACATCATCTAAATTCAAAGGATACTAAATAAAATTTTTTTTCTATAATTTTTGCTAAGCACTTTCAGGAATTCACTACTTTAGCGATTTTAATTCAAGTGAGTTAAACATTTCCTACTTTTATTATTAATTAACGCTCTGTTTGATGCCTTATACTGCTATTTCCTCTATTTTTTTAAGACTTTTCGACTTAATCAATTGTTTTTAATTGAAAGACACTGGACTAAGCAGTCTCATTTACTTCGAACTACTTAACTATGATTTTACATTCCGATTACTTTCAACCCTCTAAGTGATGTTTTACTATGCTTGAAATACCTTTTTAGAATCTTAATTCTCTTTCCGTTTCAATAGAATTTCTTCAAACTAATGCTTATCTATCTAGCTGATATAATATAGTTACTAGTCTTAAAACATACCTCCACATTAGGTCTCTTTATCTAAGCAGCGTTAATTTAACTCAATGTTCAATAACTTTTAACTATAATTATTAGAATTTTCTTTGGAGTTAGACATTCGTAAGTCTTTCAGAATCCTTTTTCTCCTGGGTGTTTATATTTATAGAGACGTTTTAAGCTAAAATAATTAACCTTAGCCTATCCCTTTATCTGTATGACTAAAGATACTTACTTTTATCATTTTACCCTATTATAGCATTTATTACCTTGGTACTGTCTCTTTTACTTTGATTTAAGGAATCTGCCTTGTCTTTATTATTACTTTAAGCTTTGTTTTTTCTTCTGTTCATTATTATAACTACCTATTTTATTTTAATTAGTCTTATGCTAGGAGTATGGTGTAGAAAGTAGATGCTAAGGTATTGTAAAGAAGGGGCTTGAAGTAGATTGTAGAAGCTTGAAGAGCTTTATAAGCATGCTTAGCCAAGTGGAAGTGCTTATAAGCTAATGGATTGGGGAAAGCTCTCGAGTTTGCTTTTCATTTAACTAAATAGAACTAAAAGGTGTCTTAAAACGCTTCTAGGCACTAGTTGCTAAAGCTAATAAGGATAAATTGCATTTTAAGGGAATATTAGCAAATCAGTAATTACATATTAATGATATTGAGGGTAAGAGTAAAATTTAAGTTGGCAGCAATAATAAACAGATTTATATCTCTATTTTTCCTTTAAATATCAATAATATTAGTCTTTAGATAAAGATGTAATAAGTAATAAACAACTGAGTGGTATATCTATAAAAGAGACTTAGTACTGATTCTAATAATTAAGTACTTACACCTTAGACTAATATTAAAGGTGGAGGAGCTATATAAATGTTAGTTTTTCTGGAAAGGGATTATGAGTATTTATACACGTTAACTTTAATATTCATATTACCTTATTATAATAAAATGAAACTGGAAGGTGACTGATAAAAACTATAGAGTTAGAGGAAGAAAATGGAAGAGTAAGCTAAAACATCAATTTTTTATTTAATAAACTAAATATAAATTAAGTAAGTATCCTTAGGAGGCATGCTATTGAAAATAACCGTAACAAAAGTATTGGCAATAAATGAGTAAGTAATATTTAAAAGGGCATTAGAAAGCAATTTACCAGAACATGATAATGAATAATTAACTCATGGGTAAAAATATGTATTATATAAAAGGAAATTAAAATAATGACTAGAATAGATTATGCATTTTTAAACTTTATAGTCATTTATTCTATTAAAGTCCTTAATACCTTTCTATATTTTCTCTCTTTCATTATAGTTATCTAAGTAATAAAACCTTACTAAAGTCACCGATTGTATTCATTCCTTTGTTCTAGCGTATTCATGAGTTATCTGCACTCTTATTTAGAAATATGCTATTACTTGGTGGTGTTTTAATCTGATTGTAGGGTTATTTTAATTAAAAGCTGCTTTAGAAGTACTTTGCATCTTAGAAATTATGCTATCCTAAGATTTTATGTGGGATCTAGATATCATTTATCATTCTAGGCCTTAGTTCAATAGATTGAGTTACTGATTATTACTGCTATTGTCTAAACATTTTGAACTGATAAGGAGAGTTAAGGTATATGTTGTTATTTAGCATCATCTTCAAATCTACCGAATTAGAAAATCTTTAGTTTAGCGTTTTTGCTTGCAAGTTTATAATTGGAAGCTTCTAGATGCTTGAATATCTTTTAGGCTATAAATAAGCTTCTTGATAGTAAACTTGGTTATTTACCGGTAATTAAGGATCTGACTTTATTTGCCTAACGTTAAAAATGCTTGGTCTCTGAAGGTCAAAGTAGGTTTGATTAAACTTACCAATTTCAGTTCGTAGTTTTTAAGTTAGCTCTAAAATCCAAGGTTAGGGTAGGTATCTTTATGCCTTAGTTTAGTATGATTGAAAGCTTCTGTGTAACTCATACCTTTTTTAAAAATAAGGTAAGCAATAACAAAAGTAGAACTACGTGAAATTCCTGCCATACTATATAAAGCATTAATGATAAGAAAAAAATCTTACCAGTGTACAAAAACTCTTCCTTCATTCTAAATAGCTTAGTCAATCCATTCTACTATCTCATTAAAATACCTTGATATATTTTCTGAAGGGTAGTCCAGCAATTTCAAGACTTTATACTAGAACTTATCAGGAAAGCATTTCTGAAGCCCAAAGGCTGCCACAAGAATATGGGTAATTTTATTTTTTGTAAGTAAATTAAGATTTGAAGCTGCCGCATAGTTACCTAGATATAAATTTTAAATTATTTCATCACATGTTTGGTACATTTTGTTAACAGATAATACACTTTAAATCTTGCACTTCCTATTTAAAATTAACTATAACTTGCTTTCTATTACACCTACTTATTACTATATACACTACCTTCTACCTTTATTGCTCTTATATAAGCCACTGATATATGTCCTCATTAAGTCTTATGAGATTGCTCTTTTATTGAATGATTAGAGGAGAATTGAGTAAGTAAAACTTATTAGTTTCAAGCCTTTAAATTTAGATATTTAAGCCTATTCCATAGCCATCATAGTATACTTTCTTTTTAGATTTAGGAATCAAAATTTAAATGAGATGTACTTTTTTTAAGGATCAGAACTTCTCTTACGCAGTTTCAATGCCAGTAAAATTGAAGATTCTATCTTTAAAAAGTTAGATAAATAAATGGAATATAGTTATAATAGGTAGATGGAGATTAATCTAGGACTAATCATACAATTAAAAGAATAGAACTGATATTTTATTTTTGCTTGGTCATGATAATATAGATGCATTGATTGGTGTTATTGATTAAAATATTTGTGATTATAAAATATTCCCTTATATGGATATTCATCTGCTTTTTAGTCTAACCTTCTTCTCTTTTTTTTGTTTATAATCATACTTCAAGTTAGAATTTATAAGACTAAGAGAGAATTATAGCTACTGTTTCTTATTTCTACCTGCTTTGAGTTCTAAACTTGATTACCTAATAATGCTATCATACTGATTTTACAGTTAGTATAAAACTTAAAAGCATGTAAGTTGAAGATAAATGAACATCAAGTTTGTGCATGATAGAAAGATAATTAGATTGAGTTAAAAGTGATCCATATATACAGAAAAGCTCCAGACTAATATAATAATAAAGATCTCAAAATAAAAGATAAAACTTAAGTAGAGAAACTAATAAAATATAGTGGCTTAACTAAAAAATAAGCTATTTCTTAAAGCTTATATAATCTATTAATATCAATTTACTTGAATAGATTCAGCTATATATTTACTGAGTACAATGGTAATACTAGTACTTATCAAGTCTCTATTAAAAGGAAACTACTTTTAATCGAGAAACTAATTTCCAGTGTTTTGATTAGAAATTTAGCAAAGCTAGATACTTTAATTTACATTATAGAGATGGTTAACTAGTAATCAGAAATGGGAAACTTATTATAAAGTTAAGGATTAACAAGATGAGTTAAATGTATAATAGGCAGTTTAACTAGCAAGTAATACCTATATAACTCTTTATTTTAAATCAAATATATTTAATTATAACCTTCAGTAACTATAATTCCATTAATCAGAAGTAAACCATATAACTCATTATTTTCCAATTTAACATAAAAATTAAATTCAAATTTCAAAAAGACTTGCTAGCACTTAAACTTATCCTTTAGAGACCATTAAGCTAATTTTTTGTATTCCGTATAATCTAAGTATGCATTCTCATCATGCTGACATATTATATAAGCAATATATTACTAGTAGTATATCATAAACTTAATAACCTATTTTTATATAATGCCATTTTATATCTTACAATAGATAAATCTTATTTAGATGAACTATAATTAGATGCTGGTTAGCATTATATCTTACCATTTAAAAACCCATCATATTCCATAGAATTGGTAGGTTTTAATTAATTAAAAGCGTGTTTCACTTTTTTTTATTCATACTTGCTATCCTTATCAATACTGACTTTAATGCTCTTCATTTACTAAGCTTGATAAGTCATTTGTTAGAACCAAATTCCTTATCTTCAGTTTTTATTTTGTCTATTTTTCTTACTTAAATATAAACTTTTTAATATACTTAAACTCTATAAAAGTATAATCAAGTTAGATTATAATTGGCATCTAAAATTTGCTAACCATTACATCTACTTTTAGTTGTGGTTACTTAAATGCAAATGTCTAACTTATTGGTTTAAAGGCTAGTATGATAATAAGAATAACTGAAGGCTATTTATTTCCTTTTAATTGCAGAAATATAGTATCTTATCTCTTATAACTATGCACATATTAACTGCTTGCACTGTTTTAGAAGATTGATTATGCTAAATAGTCAGTGATATAAGATACTGAAGCTATCTTTTGAATTTGCTTGATTTAGGTGATATCTCTGCTTCATCTCTCAAATAGTTATCGTTGAACTCCTCTTTCATGTTATTAGCCTTAATATCTTCTCCTATGAGTTCAGTTTTATTAATTGGGCTATTTAGTTAATTGGTATTACTACTTGACTAACTATTACCTGGCTGTTACATCTAACACTTTTATGCTTTAACTATTTAGATTTAAGAAGTTTAAACTAAAAAGTTCTATCTTAAAGTACAAAAGTAATGAAGTATAATCACTAAATACTCCTTCTACTAATTGAATGGGACTGAATAATGATGAGGCCTATTCAGTTATCAAGCAGGTAAAGTCCTATATACTAAAACTCTCTTATACCCTTTAAACTAAAGCTTTGGTTATCTATGAGGAGAATAAATTGATAAAGTAATTAAATTAAGTTTTTCATTATAAATTAAAACCTCTACAGTAATTAATCAAATCTAGTATACTCTCCCAGACTTAGAGTTAAAAGGCTTAAGTTCTTAAAGGAAAAGACAGTAAACCAGAGTAGATAATTAATATACCAAGCAAAAAAAACCAGCTAATCTATAATAGCTGCTGCTTAGCAAACTATCTAAACAATTGAAAGAATAAAAAGGTAAAAGTAGCTAAAAGAGGAATGTAGTAGGTTAATAAGGTAGATAGTATAAAGTAAATATATAGGGATAAGAATAAATTAAAGAAATATATAAGATTAGGTCTTAAGTTAATAATTAGAAATGGGATATTCTATTGATGAATTTGCTGAAAACGTTGATAAGGAACTCTTTTGCACTATTTGCAACTTAGTGCTTAAAAAGCCACGCAGTTGCTAGAGTTGCGAAAGTTTATTCTGTGAGAAGTGTTTAGAATAAGCAATTTAGGAAAGTATAAAATGTCCGAGTTGCAATGATTAAGAAGCTATGTTTAATAGACCTCATAAATGCATTCAAAATATGCTGAATAAGCTAAAGATTAAATGTGGTAACTCAAACATTGGATGTGAAGTGATTCTTGCGTTAGGATAGAAGGAAAAGCATGAAAAATAGGAGTGTGAGTTTATTAAGGAGCAATGCTCTAATGAAGGATGCTAAGAATAATATAACAAAAAAGAGAAAGAATCTCATCTATCTAACTGCACATTTAAAAGAGAACCTTGCTAGGAATGTCAAGCAATGCTTCTCTAGTAAGAATTAGAAGGACATAATTGTATTTAGTATCTATGTAAGAGACTAAATGATACTAGTTAAAAAATATAAAACCAAGAATAAAAATTAGAGAACTAGTTTAAGCTCATAAACCACTTGTAGCAGATGCTTGTCCAGTAGCATTACATCTTTTCTAAAATTAAAAAGGCCAAAGGAATTAAAATTAGCAGGAATGGTAGAAGAGCTACTTGGATCTACTAAATTCATTAGTATGAAGAGCCTACTTCTAAAAACTTAGAAATAGAAAGCTAATCAAGTTTACAACTAGTTCATCAATCATCTTATTAGCAACCTACTACTCAAGAGTAAATTAAACCTGCTAACTTGAATTCATGGTTTATGGGAAGCTAATGCACTGTACCTATAAAATCAGTTAATAAAACAATAGTATTAGATATCCTTTTAGAGCCTAAAAAGTTATACTCAATTAGATTTAAACTAGTTAAGCAAAGGTTTTTTGATTTTGGCATTGCAGCGAATCTCCACGAATTCGAAGGTCCTCCTTTTTAATAAATTTCTGAAGGATATTGCTTTTCAAACATGGACTGCGCAATCTTCCATAATAAGAGCAAATTAGGTTCTTATGGTTCTCAGGTACATGAAGGATAATTCATAGAAATGGTAATAAACACCAAGAAACAAAGTTTAGGATTTATCATAGACGATAAAAACTATGGCGATGCCTTTTCAAGTATCCCCTTCAAAAAAAGCAAGTTCCATCCAGTGATAAGTAGAGATTCTAGCACAGAAGACTCTGATGGAATAGTTGATCTATATTGGGTAGACGTGAAAGACTTGATTTGACACAAAATTTAAGGATTTAAACATTTATTTTATATAAAAAATGATATTTGGAGTTCAATCTGCTCATGATTTTATCAACCCAAAGTATAACTTCAGAAGGGATACTTCATTTAAAAGTCATATCTAATCCTTCCCTCAATAGCCATTCAGATGATAGAGCTCTAACTTCTTCAAAATTACTAATTATAACGTCTCTAGCCCAACTCCTTTTTAGCAAAACTTAACTATCAAGAGAACTAAGGATTACTTTATCAAGAGACCAAAGAAAGAGATGGTTTCTAATTATTTCTTCAACTCTAATAAAAATTTGTTCTCCTAGTCTGCAGGATTGAAGTAGAGATACTCTGCTAGTAAAATACAGCTTCCTAATCTTAAAGATGCCCAATAGAGTAGAGAAGATGATATATTTAATGAAAAAAACTAGCTTTTTATGATGGGAATCAATCTAAGAGTTAGTGAGAAGAATTAAAGAGCGAAGTGAGAGAAAGTAATAGGAACCTAGCTTAAGAACTTTTATTGTACTGTTGGCAATAATGAGTAGTTAATAATAAGGACTCTACTTAATAAAGGCTGGATACTTGAAAAGTAAAATCCACATCCTTTGTAAAATTTTAAGCTAAAATGGACTTTATTAAGTAATAACCTAGATTTCGAAACAATTAAGCCAGGATAGTATGTGAATCATATACCAGATCTGTATAAGTTAGTAGGATGAAAATCAAGTATGCATAGTCTCCTTAAAAAAGGAGGAGCATTGTGGATGTAGCCTTATACTGTTGATTTGAAAAACTAGAAGGAAGTTCATCAATTCATGAACATCAATAATTAAGGGATGTGGATATGAAAGCCACATGCAAGTAGCAGAGGTTAGGGTATTAAAATTTATCAGAGTTCGTGAGAAGTTAAAAATCTTATCAAAAGCTAAGCTTTGTAGAAGGGAGTATTACAGAAATACATTGAAAATCCTCTATTAATTGAAGGTAAAAAATTTGATATCAGGTACTATGTTCTAATATCGCAATGCTGTCCTTTGAAAGCCTATTCATATCGAGAATATTATATAAGACGAAGTTTAGAGGCTTTCAGCAATTAGAATACAAACTTGTTAATCCATCTAACAAACAATGCAATTCAAAAAAAACATGTATACTACTCTTAAAAGTTTGAGGAGTCTATATGAAGCCGTGAATAATTTCACTAGTATTTAGCATAAATTGGAGCTCAAGCTTAAATTAAGAAGATAGAAGAGGTAATGCAGCAATATTCATAGATGCTTATTAGAATCGCATCAAACTATATTTAATAAAAACCTGGATGTTTCGAATTGCTAGGATTAGATTTCATGATATAAGAAGATTTCAAAGTTTAACTTATTGAGTGCAACACTAATCCAGCACTCTACCAAGACACTTCAGTTTAAAAGGTTCTTATAGAAAAGATGATTCAAGACTCATTCGACATTGTATTAGATGGAGTCGTAAGAGAAAATTACCAACTTATATTTCCTTAATTAAGACTTAATTATATTCTAATCCTCTTGTGTGTTCATAACATAGTAATGAGACAATAAAATCTAAGACTTTAAAAATAGCATTCAATAAACTTATTTAGCATTAGCAAATCAATCAAATTATTATGCTAGAAAGCAGAATTTAATATATAATTTATATCCTCTTAGAATATCCTTCTTCAAATGTTTAAATAAAACTAGCACATCAAATACTCTTTAACTCTATATAATATAATTAACTTCAATATGTTGTTATGGTACTTCGTGTACAGCCTTCGTATAATTGGCTCAAAAGCATTCTAGCTTAACTTTTTTATTAGGTTATTCTATCTTCTAGTATTATCACCTTCAATAATCAAACCTAACATATTTTTGTTTCCCATCTACCTCTTTCAAAACATATCCCCTAGTTTAATACAATAAAGTAACTAGTTACCAAATCAAGGTTGTTATATATTATAACTACTTGTGAGAATGGTGAATGATAATAAGCTTTACTGATACTCTTGTATTAATCAACTAGCTTAGAGTTCTTTTAGATATCTTATTACTAAGCTATGTTACTTATTCCTTTCTCTAGCGTAGTAGTTTAATTATTTAACTAATATAGATTCTTTTAGTTACTCATTTGAGCACCTTTTGGTACTTACTATTTTCTTTTCTCAGCATAGTGGTTAAGCTATTAGCAAAAACTTGAAGGTTTTCTTTAATTAAATTCAGAAAGAGTAGCTTTAGTCATAAAGGATAAGGGTTCTTAATATAAGTGAAATAGTTAACTTAAGTAATTATTGTTTGTAGCTTCGTACTTATAAAGGTAAGCAGAAAAAAGTAAAAGAAGAATGAGGATTGGAATCAAAGGAGGACACAATTAATTAAATAAGAATATTAAAATCTCCTTAATCATAAGTTAAATACGCTGTTTAAGTAGATACTTAACTGCTATAGTAAATAAGCTTTATATTATTAAACCTTTTAGTTTAGAAGCTTTTTTACTTAAGGCTAAGTACAATAATAAGCTACTTTGTTATACATAAAAAGAGAGAAAATGAATATAAAAAAGTATAGTAGATGTTCAATCATCGTTAGTATGAGTTTTCCAATCTAACTTTTACACAAATAGTGTATTTTCTTAAGAAGCTAAGCTTTATAAAGAATGATCTGGTAGCAATTACTCTGTTTTGATATTTAAAACATCTAGCATTAAACCTTGTAATTATTAGAGTAAACTAATATTAAAGTAAGTAAAATGAGTATAAAAATAGGAATATAAGCTAGTTACTTACTTTCATTAATACCAATGTTGCTATGTAAAAGCTTTAGGTATGATTAATAACAAAAGCATAGAGTTAATTTAACTTTAGCTATTCAATACATTAATCAATAAATCTTATTTGGAAAATTGCCTTATATGTTATGAATATATAGTTATAAATTAACTTTGGGAAAAAAGATTTTAAAAAAAGTAGAGATGAAAAGACTATAAAATCTATAAAGAATGATACTTCATTTGTAATAAGAAAACCAATAAATGAAAGGAGAAGGTAAAGAATTACATAGTTAGAACATAAAAATAAGTTTCTAACAATTAGATACAAAATTTTAGTGACCAAAATATAATTTTTCGGTCAGATTAAGTTTGAATTCTTGTAAACGTAAAGATATAAACAACGTATAATCAATCTTATTAAGCTTAAAAATCAGCATCAGTCTATCTATTTCAACTAAGTTAGTTTTGCACAATCTTATATAGGTTAAAGGAGGGTTAAAAGAGGTGAAATTAGATATAAGTACGAAAAAAGAAGATTTGATTTAATATAATTAGGAAATATATGGAATCTTTATTAACTCCAACAGAACAATAAGCAACTGATTAAGATACTTAAGATTAAGACTCTAAGCCTAAATTAAAACTCAATCTTATTACTCAGAACTTAATTAAAAAATCTCTCTTTATAGCTTAAGAAAGAAGATAAGGCTTTTCTCTTACTCCTCTTCTAGAAATTGGATTTAACTTCAAAAAGAAAAACATATCTGATAAGGAATTAAGTGCAGTGTCTTTTAGACCTTCTGTAGTTAAATCAGAAAACTGCTCATCTAATAGTTCTTAGAAAAGTTCTAGGAGTAGCTCAAGAAGTAGTTCTTAAAGTAGCTTTAAAAGCGATTCTAAAAGTAACAGTTCATCAAAAAAGAGTGTGAAATAGACTTAAGAAAGTGGCAATATATTTCAAAGCAAAATATTTGAAAAATTATCTAAAGCTGCACCTGAATAGGAAGGAAGATCACAGGACTTGTTATAACGAACTGAAACTTAAGGAAATTCTAGAAAGAAAAACCAAGAAAATTCAGTCACTCCTTCTAAAGGGAGGTTTGAAATTCTATTACCCTCATTAAAGAAGTAATTAATGCACTAAATTGAATACCAGCAAAAGTAGTCTATTTAGCGATCTGTAGACAACATAAAGAAGAATCACAGGAAAATTAATTAAATAGTGGAGAATTTGGAATTCAAAATAGACAATGTTATCAAAACTCAGGAGACTAACATGATTGATGCTTTTAAAGTTAATAACAAGGAGTTTATTACTCAGAAGAAGGTTTTGCTTGAAACAGTTTAAGACCTAGAAAATATGCAAGAGCTAAATGATAAAATAATTAAGTATATTCAAAAAACTTAGTATCTGGAGAGCTAATTAAAGGAATATGGAAAAATGTATGAGCAATTAAAGACTCAAAATTAAAGCTAGAAGCTTGAATTAATGGAAAAGGAAAAGGAAATTTAATTCTACTAAAGCGAAGCTAAAAAGGTGCTAAAGGAAAAAACCAATTTATAATTACAAATTGCTCAATACTAAGATGAAAAAGCCAAGCTAAGTGAAAATATTAACTTTGTCAAATCTCAATTTAACATTGATCAAGCAGAAGAATATCCAGATTTAAAGATATTAGTTAGTGAGCCAACTCCAAAAAACTAAGTGTAGAATTTTAATAAAATAGATTTTAACCCTTAGTTTTAACCACGCGGCTACTCTTCAAATTAAACAGCCAGAAAAACTCATTCTATCTTTAATCAGTTCCAAAAAGAAGTTGATTAAAAACCTAATATCCAAACGCTTAAATCATAGTAAACACACAGAACTAGAGCATGCGTGTCTTGTACATAGCAAAGCATAGAAAGTATAATTTCTAGACCCATGACTTAATCATAGGTAAAGAGAAATACAAATTAAGATACTTCTCAATAAAGTTAGCAACATGAGCTACAGATCAAAAAAATCCATGAGAGTTACTAGAAGCAAATCTAAGCATTACAAGCTAAATACAAATAACTTCTAGAAAATAGAACTCAAGCCTTTAATCAGAAATCTGAGCTAGAGGACATATTCATAAGTTGCATATTATAAGTAAAGAAAAATATAGCTAAACGTAAAGGTATAGAAAAGGATAAAATAAAAGCATAGGATTTTTAGTTCTTTGATAAGTAGTAATTGGTAGAATTGCTTTTAAGTGATGAAACAGTAATAGCTAAAATTTACGAAGCCTTGTTCCCTTAAAAAGGTGTTAATACGATTGATTTTCTAAAAGCATTAAGAAACCCAAAATCTCCAAGTGGAGATTCATTTTAAAGTAGCATAATAGACAACATAAGTAACATCAATCATTAAAATGGCTAATCAACAGATGAAAATATTTAAAATTAGGTTTGTAGAGCAGCGACTGCAGAAGAAAACACTAAATTAAAGAATTTTATGAAATCAAGAGCTAGAAGATATATTAAAAGTAGACCAGAAAATGAAAATAAGTTCTCTATGCTTAACGAATTTTGATTAATATTATTATATTGCATTCACTATTAAATTTATCTACCAAATTTAACTTTTGCTTCTTATCATATCAATAGTAATGGCATAGTACAAGTAATTATCCTTTCATTTATTATATAGCAAGGAATAAGTCAAATTCATTGAGATTTAGTACTTTCTTCATTCATCTAGCATTCCCTCCAGAGTGATAAATAAAAGTCATTTAAAACTTAGCTTCAAAGTTTTACTCCTTACTGCTTTTCTTTTCTTACTTAAACTATTATTTAGTTCAAGTATCTGCTCGCTTTATAAGCATAACAGCAGAATAAGTCAATAAGTTCTGGTATTTAAGCAATTGCCAATCAGCTTAAAATTAAAGATAATTAGTATCATGAAAGGCAGTTAGATTAAATTTACTTAATATCTTTTTCCTTTTATTTAGCTCATAAAGCATATATACTACATTGTATTTCAGTAGCAAAAGAAAGTTAAAGATATATAAATTACTACAAAAACAGAGACTAATGTAAGAAGTAATATGGCCTATCTGGAAGTTTCGCTACCAATTATATAAAAATGATTAATTAATTAAAATGGCTTTTTTCATAATATAGCTAGTCTAAAATATCAACTTGGAAGCCAGCAGAGTTTATAGACTCCTTAAAATAATCAAATTTCTACATCACTTGTGTTTTTATTCCGTTTACAAACTCTTCCTTTTTTATGAAAATATCTTCCTTTCTTTCAAATTCTTTTAATAAATTAACTAAGATAGTAGCTTATGAGAAGTTTTAATCAAATGATTTTTGAACATTGTTAAATATAATTATTTCGCTATTTTTCTGTATGAATAAATACCTCTTTAAGTCAGTAAAATATTATATTAATAGCTGCTTCGATTTGCTTCGGCTAAATATTGTGGAATAGATGTGAAGTTAGAAATTCTAAGCATTATAAAAATTACCACTATAGTTGAACTCATCATCTCCTGTGAGATCAATAACCTTGAATAATTTTTAAGCTTGTGTCTCAGGAGATAATCCACCTGATTATGCTTCATAGAATTCGTTGGAAGTATTTTTTAGTTTCTTGAGTATCGAAAGAAAATTTTTTTTGGATAAAAATCCATTTCCTTTTTTATCTAGCCTCATAAAAGCCTACTCATACTTAATTTTCTGCTAGGAAGGAATTAATTTATTCACAATGAGCGAAAAGATAATTCTCTATCACTTGTTAAGTTACTCGAACAGTTTGATTTTGTAGAAAAACTCTCGGTTTTATCTTTAAAGCGGCTCTTATATCTAGAAGAACTTTAACTTTAGTATTTCTTCAGGTTCCTTTCTCTTATTTGAGTAGATCTAAAAACATTCAGAGAGAACATCATAAAGAGCTTATGACATAAAGATTTTGTGCTAGTTCAGACAACTCATTAATACTAAACTCCCTCCATACTAATCTTATTCCAATCTTTAACTTCAATTGACTACCACTTTTTTAGGATGCTCTCCAATTATCATCTGCAGAATAATAACACCGATTGCGAACACATCAGTTGAAGAATTTAGACTCTAAGACTTATCTTTTAATTCATATGAAAGGTAATAATTTTCGTTATAAAGATCAGTTTCTAAGAAAGCAGATTTATTTTTACTTTAATAAGCTACTTCAGTAAATCTCGCAAACTTCAAGGATTTAAAATTCAAGGCGTCATAAATAAAAATATTTTCAGGAGAAAAACCTAAATAAACTAGATTGTTCTTTTGAAAGTACCTGGCCATTAGAAATAGTTATTAGGATAATAGCCTTATCTAAGTTTCTGAAAATTTTCTGTGCTTAGAAATTAATTCCTCGAGAGTTAGAACTGGAATTTCAGACATGATTATCTTATATTCAGTCTAAGTTTCGAAACATTCTACGAATGAAGGTATGAAAGGATGATCTAATTTTTGCAAGTATTTTATCTATTTTAGAGGAGCGGTGCTTTCTTTATCATTCTTCAGAAAAATCTATTAAGTAAAACTGATTTAGAGTTCTTGATTGATAATCGTTTAATAGGATAGCAAGTAACCTTTATTTTTATTTCTGCAGTCAATTTTATTAAATTCATCGCTTTAGTCTTCATTATAGTTTGAGAACGAAGATTGCTAGTTTTTAAATGTTTACTCTCTTAGATTCACGAATTATCTATTCTTCTTTTTCCCTTTTTTCTTACCATTTATTCTACCAGCTTCCTTTAATTTTCCTCAACCTTTTTTTTCCTATTCTTACTCTATTTCTTCATCTGTATCTTCATCTTTTTCATCATCTTCTTTTTTCTTTTTTCTAGATTCAAAACAGCATAAACCCGCTGAACCCATATTTATAATACTGGAATATTTGAGAAATTTATAAAGCTAATATGACGTTTAATTTCTAACTTTTTATTCATTTCTAATTGTTAAAATCATTTAAAACTGCAAACTTAATAAATGCCAAACTTATAAACTACCAAAATATAGATCTATTGGGCTTTCATTCTTATAATTAACCTCTTTCTTTGTAGGAATTTCTCTTTAACCCTTAGAAGATTCTAAAATAGAATGCTAATTTATAATAGAAAGTGATTAAATAAACAAGGCAGTGATATTCTAAGAATAGTTACTTTAATCTCCTTTAATAATCTTTTTTTGGTATTTAATAAGAGAGTGCTTATATAATGCTACCTATAAAAGAGTTAAATGTTAGTGCTAAGTAAGGAGTTTTGATAAGTGCTTTGCTAGAATTATTATTTAACTTTGTTATTTCCCTTCACTTATTCTATAAGTATAGATATTTTATGCAGCCTTGGTTAGGAATAGTTAAGTCTAATTTAGGCTAATTATAAAACTAATTTTAAAGTATTTGGATTTTTGAGAAGTTAATCGTTTAACATGAAGCTTTAAAATAGAATATATAAGTTAATTTAAATTTCCCTCTTTTAAATAAAAATGAAAGAATTTGCTTAAATGAATCTATCCATTATAAGAAACCAAAGTTTTACCCTCTTTTTGACTATGAAGATCCTTAAAATAAATAATAATATAATTTCCTTACTTAAATGAATCTTTTAATAACTCTAACTATCTACTTAATATATTAGCTCTTATCAGCTCTCATTTCTAAAACTAAATCTATTACTAAAGCTGTATTTAGATACATTCTTGAAGAGAATATCCTTTATTATGCTTAACTTCTAAAGCATTTCCTTTTGAATAAAAATAGATAGGGTGTTAGAGTTATTGTAGAGAATAGGAAATAGAAATATTGTAAGTTTGTTTGATATGCGGATTTTAGGATAATAGAAGTAATAGAGCAATAATAGAGTTGAAGTAATCTGAAATATGATTATAAAATATCATTATTCCGAAATCTTACCTCAAAACCTTATATTTCTCCGAATTACTTGGCTAAAATAGTTTCAAGGTAGTTATTTCATCTAATAAATTATCATCTTTGAGTATTATCTATATTCTTAGTGAGTTTAGTTTGCAAATGATGATATTTTATATCTTAGTCATATTTTAACTATATAGTATATCACTTTTATTAATTAATCTAAATTGATAACTAAGCTTACATACTATCAAATCTATTTAAGAGTAATTATCCATTTAATTTTCATTTCGCTTATAATAATTAAAGAATATGCCAAAATACAATTTATTCAAACTAGCTTTACTTCAAATTATTAAGAAATGCTTTTGTCAATCTTCCAGCTTTTAGGGTTAGGAGTTATCAGCTTTACTTGCATTTTTAGCTCCTTATTATAAATTTTGCTTAATTATTGTTTTATCTTCCATATTAGCGCTACATGATTAAATAAGTTCTGCTTTAAATGAAAATTATTCTACTTAATCAACCTCATATATTTAGCTGTATTAAGGTAGATTTAAAAGAGTAGTCTAACTCCATAATTAAGATTTTTCCTTCTAGCATTTTAGAAAAATTTGGAATTTAAGTTAAAAGAATTAAAATTTATCAATGATATCTGATTTTTCCCTTTGATCTTAAATCTTTGCTTTAACTATATTTATTAGTTTTGAAGGTGATGTCAGTTACCTTAAGATAAGCTGATATGCTTTTCTTATGTTTAGAAACGCTTAACTTCTTATTTTTGTTGAAATAATGAATTTTGATTTGAGTTACTTAATATTTATAATGGTAATCTCTTTTTATACCTTACAGTTATCTACATAGTAAGTGTTAGTTATTGCTGCTAATTATCCTTTATAACTGCTCCTTTCATTTTCATAGTTTAAGAATTTCAGCATTTTCCTTTTTCAGATAATGTAAGATCAATTAAAATGCAATATCATATTGTTTTTAATTCCTCTTAAGAGCTTTAGATTTGATTTAATCTTGTAAAAATAATAGAACTAATGCAATTTTTAGTTGCTTACATCCCTTTTTTATCTTTTCTATCTGTCTTAAATTACCTTAAATACAGTTAATTATACGGCCAATTTTTAATCAAGCTATTATATCTTTTAATATGATAATTAGTTAAGCAATAAAGTCACAAATAAGTTTATTCTACTCAATAACTAGTTGGGGTACAACAAAAAGGTAGAAAATTTGAGTTTAAACAAAAAGGAAAATCTCTGAAGCTACAGTTATTATGAGAATCTTCAAGGTAAAAAAGTAAAAGGAATTGGATATATAAATCTCGTACATTTAAAGGCTTTAAATAATCTTTTTTATAAGGGGTTTATATTGCACAACTTAAGAAATCGCTAATATTAAAGGACGAAACTATTAAATTAAATATTGCTATCAGAAGTGATTTAATAGTTTACTATATATACACAATAGTCAATTAAAGGTATTAGATAATTAATTAGTTTTTAGTTTAAAATCAAAAGCAGAACTTACTTAAATTAATTTAAGGAAATACAATCATTAAAAAGACTAAACGGATTGAAATTTTTATACTTGCTAATATTTATAAAATAATAGCTCATTTTATAGCCAAGATTTATGCATGTAAAAGCGAATTTTTTAGCTCTTTTATTTTTCTAAATAGCTTAAGCAATTTCATCGTAGTTAATACTCCTCAGGTTCTTGAACGTTAGTAAAAAACCTTATTATGATTTGCCTTTTTCTAAACCTCTTAGAATGATTAAACTTGTTAATTTAACTTCAACGGATTTTCCCTAACAAATGTTGAAAACGTTTGTAATATACACAATGAATAAGTAATCCAAGCTATTTGATGAGTTATCCATATCGATCAAATTATTAGATTAGCATGCTTAGTTTGAATAACTAACTTAGCAACTAGTTTAACTTTTTTAGCTTACAATTAAGAGTTCTGCAATAGAATGAGTTGATAGTAAATTTAATATATTTCAAACTTATAATTTGAATAGAGCAACTAAACTTAATAATTGCTTAAAAATAAAGATAAATATCTATAAGAATTGAGTAATTGATAGCTTTATTTAAATCTAATAATTTGAGCCTTTAATTACAAGTTAGAGAGTTTATAGACAACAAGGTATAAAAATTACCTTTAAGAAGTCTTAAAAATTAAAAAAATCGAGAAGTAAAGAAGATTAAAAACTAGTGGATTTGTACGAAATGTTATGAAAAAATTAAGTGTAATGATGATAAAATAATAATATCCAAACTTTAGGATGCAAAATGTTTTTTTAACGGATTTTAAGTAGTCTAAATATGACTGCATTTCTTTGACTTTTAAATCTTAAATAATCCTTTAAGCTTACGTCTGGTCATTATAATATCTTCCAATAAAGCAGTTTAATTTTAAATTCAATGTATTATAAACAAATTAACTAGGAATGCTTTTGTCCTTTTTTATTGGATAAATATTTTTCACTTTATCAGTTAAAATGCATATTAATTTAGATGCTATTATATTATTTTAGTTAGTACCAATTTATATTCTTTCTAAATGCCTTAGATAAAACCTCTAAAGGTTTAATAAAGTTCAATCTCTTATTTTCTTCAGTTTTCTCAAGAATTTTTAGTTATTATTTAAACTAATTTTGGAAACTTAATTTAAAGCATTTTTTAATATTATTTGATTATAAAAAATTTGTCATTTTTAGATCTTTTACATCTGATGATTATATCCATTTACATTATACTTATATATCTACTTCTATACTTTAATTCAGTTTAATATATTAAAAGAATCTGGAATATTCTAAATCCTTACTATTAAGCATGATAAGCCTAATTGGTTCTAGCATTATGATCCTATGCATTATTCATTTAATCTTGTTAAACTTTCTAGATTATTTAACTTAATCAAATAAATTTCCCTAAGGCCATAAAATTACTTCTATATACTAGATTCAAAAACTTGTTTGAGTTTCTCTTTTTAAAACTTAGCTTTTATCATTATTGTATTTTACTCTATTTGTTGATTAATATACACTCTGCTTAATTATAGCTCTGACTATGTAATACTTAGTTATATTTTATAGCTTATAAGATTTAAATTTAGCTTTACTCATTAATTTTTCTATCTATTGCTTTGCTTTTACTAATATAATCTCTGGAAACCTTCATCTGGCTTTTCAATTTTGACGAGGTTTTTTAAAGCAAGGGAATAGTGTAAGCAAATATAGAATAGAGGCTTCTGAATTTAAGAAATCAGATTAGATCAAATTATTAGATTTAGAAATATAACTTTTACTGTTTTTGTTGTCTCAAGTGTTATCATTGTGAATACAATGCCCTACTAGAGCCTTCAATATATGAAATCATTTATCAAAACAAGTTTGAATAAAAAATTGATTTCAGATGATAGCAATAAACCATAGCACATTCCTCGTGCTTTTTTATAATTTAAAGAGCAAAATTCCTTTAAAAAGGGACTAACAAAGATGGCTATTTTCTAAAAGCAAATTTATAAAAATGGGAGCTAGAAATATAGTTAGATATAGCAAAGTTATCTACTTTTTCATAACGAAAATATTTATTATTCAGTCTTAAGAAATTAGGTAGGTAAGTAAATATCTAGCAATTGTATAAAAAAAGACAACAAAATTAAATAAAAGGCTATAGGTAGGTACATAGTTAAATCAAGTCTATATATTAAAATAATTTATCCTTACACTAGATAATTTAGCTTGTACTAGTTTGATGATAAAAGGATAAAATCGCTATTATTTAAAAATAGATTCATATTCCCAAAGTTAATTAAGTTTCATACTATGGAATAATAAAAGTGTTATACCTTAAAAATATAAATACAGTCTAAATAATTTTTAAAGTCAGAATGAATTAAGAAATTTAGGATAATGGAACTCAGATGGATTTAGTTTTTAATTATTCTAAATAAACGTTAAAATATGAAATTAGGAGTTACAATAAGTTTAATTATCTAATATTCGAAAGTATTGATAAAGCATTTTCTATAGTTCCAATATTTAAACTTAGCTTTAGCTTTTGAATATCAATAGGATTTTAATAAGGATAAAGTTTTATAGATTAAGTATAAATAAATCCATAAGGTTTAAATAATAAAATTATCATTATTTTATGCTATTTTAGCGTTTACATCTAAGAAAGATATTTATATATCGGTTTAGAACCAAATTAAAGTCTTGACTAATTTTAAGAATTTATCATGTTTCTTTGCTAGAGTCAGCTTCTCATTAATTAAAATTAAGCTTAATGAGCTAATGATCTTAGTGAAAGGCTATAATTATTTCTTTTAGCGTTTTTAATTAAAATTTATCTTCAATTTTTTACAGACGATCTGGTATTAACTAATTAAAAATTGGATTATAAAGTTCCTTCTTCTGCATTTGAAATACAATAAACCTTTTTTCTATAAAGATTTAACAATATTTAATAAATCAAGAGGCATTTCTCAATTATCTTTTCCTTCCTAGCTTCCAAGGATACTTCTTTTCCAAAAAATGATTTCGTTCGATCTTTTAAATGTTTAATACTTTAGCTATCTTCATCCTTTATCTTTCTTTTATATTCACATTATTTATACCTATCTCAGTATTCCAGTTACATTGGATATTTTTATTCATAGTCTTCAAATACTAATACTATTTCACTGTTACCCTTATAATTCTATTATAACTTCTTGGTTTTTTAATTTTAATACTTACTCAAAAATATAAAATTAAAGAATCTCAACAAGAATGGAGAGTAAATAAGAGACAATCTCTAAAGCTAAATTTTGTTCATTATTATTACGATATGAAAAGCATTAAAAATAGAATTACTCTACTATAATAATAAACAACTTTAATCCTTCTAAGATTTTTAAATCTCAGGACGATTTTCCTTAATACTAATACTTAGAATGCTTTAATAAAAAATGAACCTTCTAACTTTACTCGCAATTAATTAAATATACTTCTTAATATCTCAGCAAATTTAAAAAATCCTTATAAATGTAAATATTTACTTAAATGAAAAAACATTAATTTCAAATTAGTTATATGATTGTGAGAGTAAGCTTTAGAATTAAAGAGTATAGTATATATCTAAGTTTTTTTAAGATTATGATTGAATTATTTTTTTTAACTGAGTTTTAAGTATTAAAATTACCTCAATTTATGAATTAATTAGTGTTCTTCAATTATTGGTAAATCAATTCTCTTACCATTTCTCAAATTTATTTCTTTTTGAACTTTTTCTAAACTTTCCATTATTTTCATAATTTTACCCCTATTTAAATGGTTTTCTATAAGAATCTTTTTCTTAATTTTGATAAGATCTTTTCTTGAAGTTCTAATGAGTATAATTTTAGTTGTCATATTAAACTCATTCTTTTTACTATATATACTTCTTTTTCTTTCTGGATACATTTTAAAAATCGTTATTGTTTTAATATTCTAAGGAATCGTAATCTTGATGATAGGAATTATATCGATTATCATCAAACTTGTCTTAGTAGTAGTTTTAATTTTTGTGGCTATTGTATTTTTATTTCTTATATGAATCGCCATTTTTTGAAGATCTAAAATTCTCGTTTCCAAATTTATTTTCATCATAATTTGTGTTTTAGTAGTCTCCTGAATCTTAATCATAGTTTTCTCTGCTATCAAATGTCTCTCATCTCTTTAATTTTTTTTTGTTCTTTATATAAAACAAAGTACCTGATAAGTATCCTATTTAGGAAATCTTTTGCTATGATTATCTTCATTATAAGAACTTTATCTTATAACCTTCTACTATTCATTATTTTTATTCTATCTGTAGTTATTTTACCCTTTGCTAGTATTTTAAAGTTAACATTCATTTATTGTATGTTCTGCTTCACTGCATCAGCTACAAAAATCTTAACTCGATACTGAGTTTTTTGAGGGTACGTAGCAATTACAGTGTCCATCATTCTTGCATACCACACAAGTTAAATGAAGAACTTAAGCCCTTGCAAATGGTTATCTAACTTCTAAGCAATGCTTAGCTTTATGACCTGTATGAGAGCACAAATAGCATTTCACTATAACTTTTAAAAGTTACTTAAGTATTATCTTTTTTCACTACAGTCTTAAGCTTTATGACCAACTTATTAGCAAATGTAGCAAATTATTTTAGGACAGTCATATGCATTATGATTACGCTAGCTACAGTATATGCAAGGCTTCTCCTCCTAGCATTAAGCTACTTTATGTCCAGCTTCTCCACATCGATGGCAGTACACTTATAAGCAGTTGCTAGCAAAATATCTAGCTCCTTATCTCTTTGCTTTATAGAATTCCTTCTCATCCTTATTAATCTCTTATTTCACTTCTTCTCGTTCTATCCCTGATTAGATTTTATTAAGAATTTGACTATCAGGATCAACGTCTAGCACATACATCTCATTAGAAACTTAGAAATTTAAGTTTACCTCAGAAGTTTCCTTTGTCTTCTATAGTTATAAATCTACTTTTTCTAATTCCTAAGCTGGTTAGTTTTCATCTAAATACTAGCTAGACTGGAATTATGGTTCTTAGGCCATTTAAATATAAGAAAGCTGTTTTTAAGACTTTAAGTATAACAGAATTTTAAAGCAGCTAAAGTAATGGCTCTTACAGTAGGTCTATTACTTTATGAAATTCTATAACTGTAATAGTTTAATTTCAACCTAGACACTAATCTGTCTTTTAACTGGAATTAGAATTACTAAAATATATCACTTTTAATACAATTAGCTTATCTAGTTTTGCTTAACGGATTAAGCATTATAGTTTGATAGATAGTTTTAGACTTTTACTAGAGTAAGTTTTAAGAAATACCCTTAGCTTTAGTATAAGCGTTTAATAGAGATAAATATAAGTTAGAAGATATTTATTTAGCCTTTACTAGAAAGTAGGTAAACTAGATATTTAAAGGAGATTCAAACTTAATGCTCTAGATATAAAAATATCTGACTTATTGATTCCTGAACAAACTAACTTAATCTAAGATTCTTCTTTAGATAAAAAGAGCAAAATAGAAGCTTTGCTGATGGTTTTGATTGAAATTGAGTATCTTCTTATAAAGTAATAAAGACTAGTTGATAATCTATTAACACACTTTTAGTTTATTACCTTTAGAATCAAGATTTATTAAAGGATATTTTTCTTAATCTAGAGAGAGTGAAAGTTTAGGGTAAGAATATATGCAATTATAATAAATTAAATTTAAATAATACAAAAGCAGACTTAAGGAAAGTAGTTATTCAAAGGTATAATTTAGCATAAACTGGAACATCAAGATACATATTTGCATGATAGGAACTAATTGAGGAAAATTTGAATCTAAATATTTAAGTTTGAAAGCGAAAGATTTGTCCAAGAACCAACTAACAATATATATTAATTGGTAGTAGCTATAAGTAGAGACATTCACTAATAAAGAACTTAGTTTTAATAAAGCTAAAACTAGAAGCTTCTATTTAAGATTTACCTGCAATTATAAATCTTTAAATTTTTATTCTAAAGCATTTAATTATCTAAGTAAGTCTAGTCAAGCTAGAACTAAATATCCATTTTAAACGAAACATTTTACTTAGATTTTAGAAATAATCCTAAAGGGAAAAAATTAGATAATAAAGCAAATTTTTGTTAGTATTTTAATAATCAGCATTGTATGAAATTAAAGATATAAGCATACTTTAAATTTAGTCAAATACTATAAATAGAAACTCATTTAATAGGGCTAAACAATAATTTTAACTTTCAAATGTAAATTTAGTAAAATTAGAGAAAGCAAGACTTAGATTTCCTCAGTTTAAAATGAAGAATGATATAATGAATCTTTTACTTACTTAGTGTTTTACTATTAAGAAACTAAGAAGAGATATTAAGCTATTTTTAAATAATTAAAAGAATTAGTTCTTAGTATCTTATAACTAAACAACTAGTCTATGAAAATTAGTAGATTAGCAAGTGTCAAAATATCTATGTATAAATAAAGTGATTCTAGAGATTTAGTTTTAAAGTTGAATTATATCTATGAGCTGATGCTCGTAATCTTTATGTAGATAAATAAAAAGCAGGCAGATTAATTAGAATTGATGGTATATATCAGCCAAAAAAATATTTGAATTAAAACACTAAATCAAAGCAAAAATATGACTAAGCATAATAAAAGGGTATAAAGTAAATGTAGAGCATTTGAGATTTAATAATTAATTGATTTAAGCTAATATTTGATTAAAGGAGTTTAAACCTTGTTTCTACATTCAGCACACTTATTGCTAAATCTTTTATGCTAAAACTTAAAGAGCAAAGCTTAATTAATTTATATGAACGTTGCTAGTTTTAATTTATAATCTGAATAATCTTTTATTTAATAAAAGAAATATTCTGCTCAAATGATTTTAAATTATAAGAAACTATAAGCATTCAATTATAATTAACTAAGCATAAGAAGGTTTAATGTAAAGACTAAGATTATGATTAAATACCCTTATTCAGTTACTATCTTAGCATTATATAGAAACAATTTTTTGATTTAATGCTTGCAAATCTTTAAACTACTTATAAATAAGAATACAGAAATATTAGATAATTTCATTATTAATTAACATTGTTCTTATGGATTAAGATGATTAAACTTTGGAGAATAACATTAAGAAAATCTATTAAAATCATTTTTAATAATTAGCATTAAAAGGTTGAAAATATTTTAATGCAGCATGCATTAAAAGAAGCAGAAGGGTTTCAAAGAAATAATGCGGTTATAATTAGAGATTTTAGATTAATAGTATCTCTAACTATATAATATTAGTTAGATTAGTAGAGCTTTTGATAGATATAAGTAATTATAAATTATTAAGAGCAACCAGAAAATTATTTGTTTTACATTTCATTTTAATTTCATTTATTAGTTATTTGAAGTATATAAGATGGATAGTTAATAAACCTTTATTATTAAGTCTATTTTATATAATAAAGTACTTGAAATATATTAATAGCAGGTTATACAGATTTTAGCTTGATTAAATATAAAGTTTTTGCTATTGCGAATTTTGAACGCAGACTAGTTGAATTGATATTAGAAACTACAAAATGAAGTTTTTTGATTCTGATATTAAAGCATTTGCTAGTGACTTTCCTTTTAGTTATAAGTATAAAGTAGTTTTAATCATAGAATTATGAATGAAGTACTATAGCTAAAGAGAATTTGGATTTATAATTTACCTAGTTTAACTATTGCTTAAATATCTACTACAGAAAATATTACTTTGCTAATAAATGAGGAACTATTAAAATTGAATGTTGCTAGATGTAAAATATGCTTCTGTATAGCAAATTAGTTTTAAGATGACAGCAAAAATAAGAAATTAAATTTCTAAATCTTAGTATGTTAAATGAACAAAACATGACTTATAGTTCTATATCTTATGCATGTTTGAATTCAACCTTATAATAAAAGTTTGGTATCTGAACAAACTTATATCTAAAATTAAAATTTTACTTGCTAACAATTTTCTTAACTGGATATAAATGTCATGTTATGAATAGAAGCATAAAAAATCCTGTTATCTTTTTCAGAAATACATAACTAGAAATATAAGTTAGACTCAATTGAAAAAGACATACTAAAAATGACCAAATTTATCCGCAATAAAAGATGTAGAATGAATAAATATTTAGACCAAATGCATCTAGACAATTTATAGTTATAAACAGTAAGAAAATTTGGGTTGAAATAATTTATGCGCAGATGAGAAATTAATTTACAATAGTTAGCAAGATAGTATAAGCAGCTTATAATTTAAAGTTAGTTAATATCTATCTTTATATCATTTCATCGATGATTGTTTGGATATTATTTTCTGTGTAGTTAGATGTAAATGCAGAAAGGATATTAATTAAAACTAAAATATCAAACTATTGCTTAAACAAATCTTGATATTATAATTTTAGTATAAGTTAATGCTTATAAAATAGGTAAAGGTTGATTGAAACTATTAAGAAAGTTTAAAAATAAATCCTACTTTATTCTAGTTAATTTATATAATTCTAGATATATTTAGTATCTTAAGTTATAATGGATTATTTAGATATATATTGCTCTAATATACTCTTTTCTCTATTATCACTAATAAAAGTTATTACTTCTCAATATCTTATTTCTCTTTGCTTCTACAACTACTTGCTTCTATACAATTTTAAATCTTGCTTACGAAATGAGTAAAATAAAATAGAATAGTTACTTGCTATATTTCGATCTTTATACAATATATAAAAAGAGAAAGCAGAATGTTCTTACTATGACTGAGAGTCTAATTATTAGTATTACCTCTTAAAGGAATAGCAATGGTAATGGTAATAGTAATAGAACTGGAGTTAAAATTCTGACTCTATAAATACAAGATGCTTAAGATTAGATAATCTAAAATTAAAGCTAAATATCTATCGATAAGTTACAAATTTAAGGTATAGATAAATTTACTTTACTCATATAAGTTAACAAATGCTTTATTATCTCTCTCTTTTTTAAATTAATTAATAGAATCATATTGGCTATTATAACTAATAATCTAGAAGCATATAATAGAAGGGATTTTGGGTATTGAAAGTATTCAATAAGTAATAATTAAATTCTAAGTTAAAGAAGTATAAGGATTAACTATATTTTCCTTGTATGTTCTATTATAAAAGCTAAATCATAGATCCATCTATTATTTTAACGAGACGAATCTATCTCAATATTTATATAATAAAGCAAACTAAAAAAGTAAAAGAGTTTATAATAGATAAAATAAAAGGAAATAGACTTAAGAGTCGCTAGTATATTCAATATTTTAACCATTCTTAAGATTAATTTAATCTACTACAGTTCTAAATACTCAAGCTGCAAATAATCATAGAGAATATCTTTCTCGAATAAATAAATTCTGTAGTTCTAAAATATTTATTCAAGCCTTCTTTAAAATGTAGTCAATAATTATTTTATCTACATGTCAAAATTGAAAAATTTAAGTTCATAAGCCATAAAACTAGCTTTGAGTATTAAAAAGGGTAAATATTAAAAATCTCTCCACTAGATTAAATCTATTTAAATAAGCTTAGTATTAATTTTAAGGGGTTAAACTTGCTTTAATCTTAACTAAAATTCCATAGAAATAATCCTATTAATAGATATTTAAAGCAAGTTAGCAAGCACTTATAAATTAAAATAGCTACATAAGTATAAAGCATTGAATTTTATATCAAAACTATTAAAATCAGTATGAGTAAAAGCTAGTACTAGGTTGTGATTAAGTAGTGTATAAATGGTAAAATTTAAAATAATTACAATGTAATGGGGTAAAAATAATTATATTGTAATATGCGTGATTACCTATTTAAATACCTGTGTCTCTTAATTAATTATAAAATGATTTAGAACATTTAGTCTGAGGATTCTTTAGTTAACGTATATAAAGAAGACTCATAAGAGCATGAAGAGGTGGAAAATATTTTGCAATAAGAGCCTGAAAGAGAAAGTAAATTGATTGAAGAAGTTAAATAAAGTGCAAGTCCTTAAGAAGAATAGAGCCTGTAAGCTCTTAAAGTTTCTCCCAAAAATGTAAAGCAATTTGGGATAGGAATTGAGCTTTATTTCGATTGAGTAAAATGATTGATATTAATTTTTGCGCTTTTAAGTTTGATAAACATAGGAAAAATTTATTTGAACTAGAAAGGAAAAGGTTATGAGAAAGACGAGGCAGGAATTTTAGAATCCTTTACAATCGGAAATCTTGATACTGGAAAAAAGAAAATAGACTTTTGGATTTTTGATCAAAATTATACAAAAGCATAGAATTTGAAAGGAGAGTCTAGTAAATATACTTATAAGTGATATAAGTAACGAGGAATAGAAATTGAAAACGTAAAAAGTTCTTTAGACAAAGATGAACAGCAATAGTTATATGAGCAAGAAATTATAAACTAAACAAAACTGAGAAATTTGTAAGGGGGATTATTAGACTTCGCTTAGTCCATAGTATTTCTATTTTTCTTGCTTTTTTACTGACTAAAAACGATAAAAAGATTAAAAATATATAGATTATAAGACAATAGAGTAGGAAAATATAGTATTGAAATAAGTGGATTACCAAAGTAAGGGATAAGTGAAAAGGAAATAAGAGATTTCTTTGGAAAATATGGATAAATTAATGAAATAGTAATAGGAAGATTGCCTAAAAACTTATCATTTTATTAGAAATGCTATAATGATGCTGAGGAATTGCATATAAAAATAGCAAAGTAAGAAATTAAAAACTAGCTTTAATCTAAGAAAAGAAAAAATAGCAAACTAGAATAAAAAATCTTAAAAATTCAAAATAAAGTAAGGAAAATTTCTATGAAAGAGCAAGATAAGGAATAAGAGGTAGTTAAAGTGTTCATTATTTTTGAACATGTTAAGTCATAAATTAAATGTATAAACGACTATAAAGAATCTGAATTTTTTCCAAAAATGCAACCTAAGGAAATTAAATGGAATTAAAATTGGCCTCTTATTGTAAAAGAAGCTTAAGAACCTTCTTAGATATGTTGGGAAAATTTTGAAGTATCTTATTGAAAAGAAAAATTATAATCATTATTTGTATCAATTATTTCAGGATTTATAATAGGTATTTCCTTAGTTTTAATTTGGTCAATTAGTAAAGCCGAAAATGTGAATTTTCCAGCCAAATCAGCATGCGAGTAATATTACATTGCTGTTAATAAAAACATTTTAAAGGATAGCTAAATAAAAATTTAAGACTTATAGAAAGAATACGCTTAAGAAACTTATTAAGGTGATACTTCTTCTAAAGGATATTACTGCTGATGCTATTAATAAGATGTTTATGATATTTTGAAAGGTTAGTCTGATGAAGCTTAGTTTTGTAACAGCTTCAAAGAAGAATTGCTAAAGCATTGAGCTATTTAAATAGGAATAGGGTTAGTAATAGTTTTTTGGAATAGAATTATAATTTTTAGTTTGAAGAAACTAAACAAAATAGAAAGGAAGCATGAATAAGTAGAAGCTTAAAAAATCTTATGAAAAAGGATGTTCATATTCTAATTCTTCAATTACGCATTTACCATTTCGGTAATCGACTAAATTTATAGGGAAATATTTGCAAGATATTGATACATCAATGTTGGTAAAGGAATAACTACAGCTATGATTGTGGCATCAGTCATTCCTAGTCTACTTAAAGTTATTTTGAAGCCTTTTAAATTATTAATAGCAAAGCTGAAATCTAAAGATATTATTGCTTTTATTTTAAATAACGAACTAAAAGGTCCTGAATTTAATTTATCATAGTAAAGTGCATTTATATGTGCAATAGTTTTTACTTCCTTTGTTTATTCTTCTGGTATTCCTTTGATTATAACAATATCTACCTTTATTCTTATCATTGCATATTGGTCAGATAAATACTTATTACTTACTTTCTACAAGAAAACAGAAAAATATTCATTTAATATACACAATAGTATTCAGAACTTGATACCCTACTCTTTGATAATACATGCAATAGTAGGAATTTTTATATTTGGAAACAGTGAAATATTTCCAAAAGGGTATTAAACTTGCTTAAATAAATTTGAAGACAGATGCTACTGGTATAATTATGTTCTAGGATTTTCCAAAAAAGACTTTGCAATGGAGGATGAATAAAATACTTGTAGTATCTCATGCTTAGAATATTTTTCTAAAAATGGTCGATGTGATTAATAATGTAATAGTGAATAATGTAACTTTGATAATTGAGATTGCTAATGTCCATTAACATGCGATTAAATGTTATTAGGTAACTTAATTTGTGATTAGCAATGCAATTTATAATAGTGTAACTGAGATAATTTCGATTGCATGTGCTCTATGGATTGTTGATAAGATAACATAGGTAATGGAGTGTGTAACTAGGAGTGTAATATTGAATAATGTAACTTTGATAACGGAGATTGCGTATGTCCACTATCTTGTACCTAAGATTTACTATAAAATGAAAAATGTGATGATGAATGTAATTTTTCACTCTGCAATTATGACAATAGAAATTGTCTTTGCTTTGAAAATTGTACTAGTGAATTTTAGTATGATTCTTAATGCAATCCAATATGCAATTTAGAATAATGTGATTATGATAATTGAAATTGTAAGTGCAAAGAAAGTTGCATCTAATAATTTTAAAAGAATGGAAAGTGTGATGAAGAGTGTAATTCGAAAATTTGTGATTATGATAACTGGGAATGCGCATGCTCATAAGGTTGTCCTGAGGCATTTTAAGGTGATGGAATATGCTAAAATTTTTGCAATTTTGAATAATGTAATTATGATAACTGAGATTGTGAATGTCCTTCGCAATGCAATTAATTATTGTTAGGAAATGGAGAATGTGATGAAAGCTGTAATTTGGATGAATGTAATTGAGATAATTTAGATTGTAAATGCCATATAGATTGCTGGAATGAGTATCTTGGAAATGGATAATGCAATGCTGGGTGTAATATGAAATAATGCAGTTACGATAAAGGAGATTGTAATTGTCCATAGTCTTGTACTTAAGATTTAAGAGAAAACGAAAAATGTGACGAAGAGTGCAACTTTAAGCATTGTAATTATGACAGTTGAAAATGTGTTTGTACTTAGTATTGCTCAAACAATTTACAAGGTGATGGACTTTGTAACTATGAATGTAATGTTGAAGAATGTGAATGAGATGATTGAGATTGTAAATGTCCATAGTCATGTGATGCTTCCTCGATTGGAAATGGATAGTGTAACGAAGAATGTAATTATGGAGGATGTAACTTCGACAATTAGGAATGCTTCTGTTAAGAGTCATGTCCATCTTACATGCAAGGTAATTTAGTATGTAATGAGAATTGCAATATATCTATATGTAGCTACGATAACTGAGATTGTTTATGTCCATAAATCTGTATTCAAGAATTGTAGTAGAATGGAAAATGCGATGAAGAATGTAACTTCAAAGGTTGTGATTTTGATAATTGAGATTGCGCATGTGCTTAAGGTTGTCAAAGTAATTTTTTAGAGAACGAATTTTGCAATAGTGCTTGTAATTCAGAATAATGTAATTATGATAATTTTGATTGCTTATGTTCATAAACATGCATTAATTATTTTATAGGTAATGGAATATGTGATGAATTTTGTAATAATTTATAATGTAATTTTGATGAACTTGATTGTGAATGTTATGGAAATTGCGAAAAAGAAAAAATAGGAAATAATTAATGTGATATTGAATGCAATACTGAGTATTGTAATTATGATAATGGAGATTGCTAGTGCTCTGAATCCTGTCGATAAGATCTATAAGAAAATGAACAATGTGATGAAGAATGTAATTTTTTAGAATGCAATTATGACAACTGAAAATGTACTTGTGCATAATAATGTCCAAATTATTATTTAAATGATGGAAATTGTGAATACGTATGTAATGTAGAATAGTGTTAATGAGATAATTGAGAATGTGTCTGTCCAGAATTTTGCAACTTCACTTTGTTAGGAGATGGATAGTGTAACGCAGAATGTAATTTTGGGGCTTGTAATTATGATTAATTTGATTGTGGTTGCTCGATAGGATGCTAATCTTGAGGTATTGGAAACGATTGATGTAATATTGAATGCAATACTGAGTAATGTAATTATGATGGCTGAGATTGCTAGTGCCCATTAAACTGTACTTATGGGATGTAGCAGAATGGAAAATGCGATGAAGAATGCAATTTTTATGCCTGTAATTATGATAACTGAGATTGCACATGTGCCTAAGGTTGCTTAAACAAGTTTTTGGATAATAATTATTGTGATTCTATTTGCAATAGAGATTAATGTAATTATGATAATGGATACTGCTAATGCTCTTTATTTTGCGATTATTCAAAATTAGGAGATCTGAATTGTGACTTTTCATGTAATATTTTATAATGCAACTTTGATAACTAAGATTGCTTTTGCTCTAAAAGATGTTCATATTATTTATAATATGATGAAATATGTTAAGATGAATGTAATACTGAATAATGTAATTATGATAATTGAAGTTGCTTGTGCTCTTAAAATTGTACTTAAGATTTAAAACTTAATGAAAAATGTGATACTGAGTGTAATTTTAAAGGTTGTAATTATGATAATTGAATGTGTTCTTGTGCAAAAGAATGCTCAAATGATTATCTAGGTAATCAGATATGTAATAATCAATGTAATAATGAGCAATGTAATTATGATAACGGAGATTGCTAATGTCCATTAGCATGTACTTAAGATATGCTAGAAAATATAAAGTGCGATAAAGAATGTGATTTAAATGACTGTAATTGAGATAATTTTAATTGCAGATGCGCAAAAGATTGTCCAGATTATTTTTTATTAAATGGTTTATGTGATTTTTAATGTGATTTTGAGAAATGTAATTATGATAATTGAGATTGCCAATGTTCACCAGCTTGTGTATCGAATTTGTTATGAAATGGTAAATGTGACACTGAATGTAATTCATTATCCTGTAAATATGATAACTGAGATTGTATTTGCGTACTAGAATGTACAGATGAGTTGCTAGGTAATGGAGTATGTAATAATGAATGCAATTTTTAATTATGTAACTATGATTAAGGAGATTGTCTCTGCTTATAATAATGCGATTAATCTTTATTAGGAGATGGAAAATGTGATCAGTAATGCAATTTTAAAGACTGTAATTATGATAATTTCGATTGTAGCTGTGCACTTTATTGTCCCGTATTTTGACTAGGTGATTCTTAGTGTGACAAATTATGTAACTTTGAGTAATGCAATTGAGATTAAGGAGATTGTCTCTGTCCAGCATCTTGTAATGAAAAATCGTTAGGAAATGGAGTTTGTGATCTAAATTGTAATAATGAACTTTGTAACTATGATAATTGGGATTGTATATGTAACAAATAATGTACTTTCGATATGTTAGGAAATGGAAATTGTGATTTTTAGTGTAATAATGAACAATGTAATTATGATAACGGCGATTGTTAATGCTCTACGGAATGTATTTTAAAATAAGGAGATGGAGTTTGTGATCTCTTATGTGATAACTAGAAATGTAATTATGATGGTCAAGATTGTTGATGTTCTATTGCATGTCATTTTTTATTTTTGAACAATGGATTTTGTAATTCAGAATGCTATAACTAACAATGTAAATATGACGAAAGTGATTGCTAATGTCCTAACGAATGTTAAATGTTATCTTAAAATGATTAATGTGATTATAATTGTAGTTAAATTGGTTGTAACTTCGATTCTTATTAATGTGAGTGTTCTATTGGATGTAATGCTAAATTATTAGGAAATGGTAAATGCGATTTATATTGCTTAACTTAAGAATGCTATTACGATTATGGCGATTGCGAATGTTCCGAATAATGCTAAGCTTATTATTTAGGAGATGGATTTTGTGACACTTAATGTGATGCAGAAAGTTGTAATTATGACTATGGAGATTGTGAATGCTCTATTGGTTGTGATTTAAGTTAGTTATAAAATGGAATTTGTGACTTTTTTTGTAAAGATTAAAAGAATTGTAAATACGATTATCTGGATTGCTTAAACTAAAATGTTGAAATACTTCCTTCTACTTAAAAATGTTCTTAAGATTGCTCTATAAATTGAATAAATGATGGATTATGTGATTACAGTTGCTATAATTTCAATTGTCTTTATGATGGAGAAGATTGTAGCTTTTAGTATAGAAGTTAAAGTACTTGCAACTGTAATTAATAGTTAAGAAATAATAAAAATTGTGACAAAATATGCTTAAATAAAGAATGCTAATATGATTGACCTGATTGCTAATATGTTTAGTGTAGTCAAAATTGCTATTGATCATGAGTTTATGATGGAGAGTGTGATGTTTCTTGTAACGTAACAGAATGTGATTTTGATGGAGGAGACTGTGAGAATATTGATTAGGATGGATAGTAAAGTAGGCTGAATAATAAATTAGCAAATGATGAAAAATGTGAATAGAAAGGATGTCCTAAGTATTGATTAGGAGATAGAGTATGTGATTAGAAATGTAACATTCCAGAATGTAATAGAGATAATGGAGATTGTAGTAATTGTACTTGCCCTGATTAATTACTAGGAAATAAGAAATGTAACTAATAATGCTTTACTATAGATTGTAAGTTTGATAAAGGAGATTGTGATGGTTAACTTACTTATTTGAAAGATTGTGCTTAAAAGGGATGCATTCAACAACATTTTAATAACTTAATTTGTGATTCTGAATGTAATGTTAAAGAGTGTAATTATGATAACCTTGAATGCTTAGATTGAAAAATAAAAGATTAATAGTAGAAATGCTTGAATACAGGATGCCAGTTTCTATCATTTATATAAAATGGAGAATGCAATTAAAAATGTAACAATGAAGAATGTAAATATGATGGAGGAGACTGTGAATAAGATTAAATAAAGTACCAAAAGAAATGTAAATTTACAAATCTTTAGAGATGTGCACAAATCAATTCATTTTCTGATAAACTAAGCTTTAGTTCAGGAATCCTAATGTGTGTTTTAATAGCACTTGTTCTACTATTTCTACTAATTAAGTACATTTATAATAAAATGAGTTGGAAATACCTAGTTAAATCAATAGATGAACTGGAGATAAAAAGTTATTCTGAAGGTAAGTTTTTAATATAGCAAAACAAGAAATAGGAAATTATGAATTAACTTCTTATGATATGGAATTAAATCCTAAGTATTAGAAAATTATCAAGTTCGTTAACGAAACTATCAATCAGTTTCAAAAATTTCAAAACTAAGAATTTTCTTCCTAAGATATCAGCTAAATTGATTCAACAATAACAAAGATTTAAAAGTAAACTTTAGGAATAAGTGAGATTTTAAATACTTAAGAAGATCAGAAAGAACTACACTTTAAAAATGCATAATTTACTCAAAACTAAGACTAACATTTGTAATCTTTAAACTATTCATTTTATAATAAATAATCAAGCTTAGCGGATCCAAAATTTAGAAAGAAAAGCGAAATTGATAAGGAAAATGAAAATGAGTAATGATATCTAGTAGATATCGAGAATGAAGAAGCTAAAGAACATGAAGCATGATGAACCTAAAAAAATTTAAAAATAATTATTAATTTCTCTTTAATCTTTAACATTAACCATTAATTTTACAATATAATTTAATATTTAATCTCAAGCTATCATATACAGTATTAGTTAATTAAGTTTTAGCTTATGCATATTATTTTATAACTTTTGAGATATTTTTATTCTAAGCATTCTATTAAATTTGTTTATGCAAATAAAATTGCATTAAGAGTTAATAATTTTAGGGGTAATATCTTTTATAAATTCATAGCTAAAATTCTCGAGTTTTAGGTTTCTTACTCAATGATATAGCCTATAATTTACTATAAATAATTATCTTACTTCAAATAATTTTTTGATATACTCCTTAATATTAGCTTTGCAACTAATATTTTCTATGCTCCTTTGAATTTCTGTTGTGTCTTTTTTACTTATTGAGCTATCTATCTTAAATTTAAATAACTACCCTTTAGTACTAAATATCATTTAAATTTCTAACTGATTAAGTTATTTCCACTATATTAAAGACAGAGCTTAATATATAGTATACTAGTTATTATATATAGCATCAACTTTTATAATATATAAGAGATTCATACCAAAGCATTATAAGCATATCCATATATAATTTAAGTTAAAGGTTAAATGACTTTCGTTTAGCTAAAAACTATTCTCTTAATTAGTAAGAAAGCTATTTAACTCTATAAATAGAGAAGCATTCTTTTTTAAATAGTACTTTAATATTTTTATTAGCTATCTTTTAATTTCTTTCCAAGCTACTTCTATTACTATTCAATACCTTATTACTTTTCTACTTATCCTAACTAAGATTTATTTATACCCTTCCATTATAACTTTTATGAATTATACCTTATCTAATGTTCTTAATGTAAGTAGTTATGTTCCATTCTATATTATTTAGCTTGGTTTAAAAATTATAAGAATCCAGTATAGAATATAAGGATAGTTAGATAAACTTTTTTCAATTCTGAAATGATTTGTCGAATCCTTCAGATTAAATAAAAAAATCTAAGTAAATAGTAGTTTGAAATACTTGTAGTTGTAAATGAATAAACTATCTATAATAACTAATAAAAAGAATGACTTGATAAAAGTAAAACGGAAAGTAAAGATAAATCTATATCAATAGTACACTTCATTTATAAACACTATTAATTCATTTATTTATAAATCATAGAAAAGCAGTTTAGCTTAGGTTTTAAAGGATATACCTCTATTATAGAATGTATTTAGAAATTTATTATATCTGAGAATAACTTTAGATTAAATAAGCCTTACTTATTTAAAAGGAAAATAATTAGTTATTTTAGGAAAATTTAAAGTATAATGATTAATAAATAAAAAATGATTCTAAGGAAATTAAAGTTAAAAGTAATTAGATTAACTACAAACTTAGAGTATGAAGCTTTTGAAATAAAAATTGAGTTCATTAGAAAAATTGCATTTCGTCTTTTATAGTTTTTATATTCCTAATGTTTACTGTTTTCATCTACTCCGCAAGCTATTAAGTAGAGTTTTAAAATAAACATACTCTATATTTATCACTTCTAAATGCATCTTATTTAATTGCTTTAACTTGATTATGTATTGAGCTTAACAAAAGCTTGGTTCAAATATTTAATTTCATTCTCTGGAGTTTCTTTATTTAAAAATTACTCAAAAAAACCTTCAGTTTACTTGTTATAAAACTTTATTTACCAGTTATTTCAAGAGTCCTAACTGCGTTGTTACTTAATTATTTATCAAGTAATATAACTTTGAAGCTTAAATATTGATGACCATACCAACTTAATTTATAGCAATTTACATTATTAATCTTTTAATCCAAAGTTGCAAGAGATATTTTCGAAGCTTCAATTAAATTTCTAAAAAGCCCTTTTCTTTAAACTTAGCATTCTTATTGAGAGAGATAAGAGTTTACCATTATTTCCAATTGTATTTTTAAACCTCTTTTAGAATATCTACAAATAATGTTTTCTCAACATTAAATCGCAAACAAAAGAGAGATTATTAGCTACTTATTTCAATACTCTATTTCAATTTATTACAAGAACTAATCCTATTTTTAATGATCATTAAGCTTATAAATATCAATTTTCTTTCAGGTCTAGCAAGTTAAATGTTTAGCATTTAATCTATTTATTATTTTATTACTTAACTAAGCTGAAAAATGACTAGTTTATTTCTAGCAAAGTTATGTAAAATTCAAGATATTATAAATAATCGGAATTATGAGTTACTGTGAGTAGTTATTCTGTTTAACATAAGATTGATAGAGATATTGAAATTTTTAGTATTATTATCTGGAAAGAGACTGCTTCATGAAATTAAATGCTGATATTAAAATCCTTTTTTAATTCATTATTGTACTTATGTTTCCTTTTATTTGATATTTTTGCTTTCTATTTTTTTCCTTTTTATACTATGGTTCTATTCTTATCAATTTTTTTAATATTATATTCTATAACTTAAGCTTTACACCGTTCTTTTCAAGTTATTTTAAACTCCACTCCCTTCTGATCACCAATCTTATTCAATCATCTTTTATATAAACGCAAATTTTTTTTAATGATATACAGTTATTTGTTGCTAATAAAATAGGATAAACTTAGTTGATCATAATCAATTATGTTCTATTCTTAGCTATCTACTTAGTAAATCTTAATTTGCTTATTTTTTCGATATTAATAATTTCTGAATAAACCCTATCCAAGCCTAGTATCTATTTTCTATTCCATAATTGATATCTATTCTGCTTTTAATTAATTAAATAAGTTATATCGTATTATAAGGTTTAACTTGAACATGTATCTCTTAATTTTAGAGTAACTACTATTATTTAAAACTTAAGTTTAATAAATCATAATTATGCTTATCAAAGATCCAAGTATTTAAATATTTCAACCATTAAGGTGTTAATTAATATAAATAAACATAAGTAAACGCTTTGAGGTTTTCAATATGTTTACAATTCCTCAGTTGGATTTAACTAAAAATGTTAGAACAATAAGTATTAATTTGCTACTTTTCTTATTATATATGTCATTATATGTTTAAACTATCTTCCTTTATATATTTTATTATGGCAAACAGTACTTTAAAATTAGTTTACCTTCTTTACATTTAAGAGCTATACAACAAACTTCTGTAAATCAATTTTTATCATTCTTCTTTCTAAATTTGACTGCTTCTTGTATATTTTAGTATATGTCCAGGAATGTAACTTAAAGCTAGGGACTAAGATATTAGTTTCTTTTAATTGTTGTAATTAGTCATTCTAACATTCCTAAAAGTATAAATTTGACTTTATTTTCCTTAATTTGGAATTCTTAGGGAAAGGAATTTACAGATTTAACTTGTTCAAACTTGAAGTATTTCTAAGAATATTAGTCAGCAATTTACGCTTTTCAGCTGGTAATAAAATTAAATAAATTTATAACTGATATAGAAATAGTAGCTCAAAAAATGTAAATCGTAGTCTATTATTAAACAATCATATGAATTTACTCTTCAATAATGTTAAAAATAGCATATTATATTAAAATTTAGAATTTAACCTAAGATAGTATGTTCTTAAGATTCTACATAATTTTCTTAAACAAATTATAAAAAGCGAAAGATTGTTAATGCAAAGAGCAATCTCTATTGAAAAATATTTAAATGAAAGTATATAATCATGATTGAGGCTTTTTTCTTTTAAGCTTTTCTTAATAAATCATCTTATCAGAATATTTCTTTTTCTGCTTAATTTCCTCTTTTTCTAGTTTCTCAATTTTTTTTAATTTTCGCACTATATCATAAAAATTTTTGGCATCTCTTGTTATAAGTTCTCATTTTGCCTAGTTATAAAAATAGAGATGATTTATTAGGTAACTATTTATCACTTAGCAATCTCTATATAATTTTTAGTAATTTAGCAGTTCGTAGTTTAATAAATTACTTTTGGTATGCTATATTTGATTGAAATAATTTCTTATTATTTGTTCAAGTTTGAGTAACCAAAATATAAATATCTTCTATATCTTTAGTATGCTAATTATTAAACTTTTAAGTTTGTTTTTAGTGCTGTTGATACTTATAATGCGATACTTTTGTATAGGGATAATATTTTATTTTATAGTTTCAAATCATTAAATTAAATTACTTTCCTAAGCTTTTAATATATAGCCTTAAATTTATGAGAAGGGTTATATGTTTGCTTTTAGTTTCCTTGCACTTTTCCCTAATCGCATGATGAAGAATTATAATGTTTTTCTATATGGTTAATTTAATCCTAGTAAATAAGGCTGTATAAACTAATTTTGTGATAATGTATATCTTAAATAGATGATTAGAGAAATAGTTAATTGCCAAATAATAAATCCTTTATTAGCTTAAGTTCCTTATATTTATTAAAGCATTTCAGGATATAAAAAATGCACAGCTTACAATATTTTCAGATTTTGGGGGACTAGAAAATAATAGCATTTCTTGATACTTTAATTAAGAATGCTCCACTATATTAAGGGGAAATGAAGCTAAAGCTGAATAACTATTAAGTCTGGAATAATATTAATTATCTCTTATATAAATGATTAATAACATATTAAATAGTGCAGATTCAACTCACATATAATTTATGCTAACTAAAAGTTAAATTATTATGTATGTATAGTAATCCAGTTATTCGGGTTGACTTGTATATCAAAATAGCTATAACATTTATTTTTAAATGAAAAATATCGATGGTAAGATACTTGAATTAGTGTGTAAATGTTTACTAGATTAAATATAACTATTATACTTATATAGGTATAAGATATGCTAATAAATGCTAAAGCTATTTTGATAAAATTATAATAGCGATGTTCGTAATAACTTTGGATGAAACTTTTTACTTAAATTGTAATAAAAGTAGGAGAATGAGACAGCTAATTATAGCTATATATCTACATATTAGATTAAAACTATTAAACTAATTCTTTATTACTTTTGTTTCTTTATAATGACTTTCATAGAAAGGAAAAAGCAATCAAATATTTAAAATTTTTATTTTAGTTTTAAGTGGGTTAAAGTAGATATAGCATGAGTTATATATAACTAATTTTTTATTTTACCCTTTTATTTATAATTTGTTTTAGTTGCTGTTATATTGCTATTATATAAAATGGAATTTGTATGTATAATTCTTTTTAAAGTTGAGATTAATTTAATAATATTACTATTTAATAAGGACTCAAATTTCAAACTAGTAAAATGCTTTTTTCATAATATCGCAGCTTTAATACTCAGATTTTCTTTTTCTTATTTTGAATTTTAACCTTCACTTCTTCTCGAATTATTTTATTTCCTTCTCTTCTAATCTAATTTCTATTAACTTTGTTTTCATCTGCTGCTTTCTATTTTTTTCTTTATTTTTGTATCATTCTTTCAAAAATATTACACTTGACAGGAATTTTTTACTCTTGGCCAAATAAATATTCTACTATTAATTCTTAACTGAAATTTATAGCTCTTTCTTCTTTTTTCTATGCCGCTGATCCTAATATATAGAAATGTCAAGTTTAATAGCATTTCTTTCTCCAGTTGCTATTACAAATTAAATATCTATTGATATATATTTTATGACTGATCATTAATTTGTTAATTAGTTGATCTTTCTTACTCTTATTTCACTTTCCTTTTTATCTTACATTACTAGAGGCAGTTATTAATGTTATTATCATCAAACATAATGTAAGCATTAGAGTTAGCATGCATGATGAGTATATTATCAAAATGCCTATTTTCTTCACAGTAATTATTAGCCAGAAATTTTAATTTTTAAACTAGAAGCTAGTTCCCTGATTAAGAAACTGCAAGTATCAACTATATAAATACTACTTTCATAGACATATTGGGAATCAATTAAATTGTGTAAACTCTAATTTTTAACTCCAAAGAGAGTAACCATAAAACGATGCAGTACTCCTATCAACTAATATAGAAGGAGGTTATCCAGAAGTAAAAATAAAAAAGAATGCTGTTATAAATTTAAAAAAGCAGATTAATAAGCTAAACATAAAGGAAATTTACTTTCGTGCAAACTAAGTAAACTAAGTAATCCCCTAATTCATACTTAATTAATAGCTTTCAAATTTTATTTTCAATCTTCGTTCATTAAAATAAGCTAGAACATATGACATCTATATTTAGTAATATTAGAGCTGCTGGCTAAGATTTAAAAGTAATTTGAGACATGAAAAGAAATAATTACAAGATAGCACTATAATTATATCAGATTTATAGTATTTATCCTATTTATTTATTTATCAAAGAGTTGCTCAAATATTAAAAAAGAACAACTAAGTCTTATTTAGCCAGGATAATATATTCCCACCCCACTCGTTAAAATTAATTTTTGGTTTCTACAAAGAGTATTTGAATAAAGACAATTACAATAATAGGACTAAACTAGAATACTCTAAATCTAAACGTTAGATCAAAAGTACTTTACTCTTCTCTTATCATTAAAGTAAGTACTAGAGTTTAATAATATCCACTTTATTATGACTAATCATATTCTTATCGCAAATTTAACTGTCTTTAATTAATGGCTTAAATAGTACTAGAGTAAACACAATGTTCAAACTTGATAACTCTATTTAGATCTTATTATATATGCACATGCAAGCTTAGCAAAGAGGAACCTTTAAAATTTATACTAAATTTAGCTTCCAATTTACACAAGAAAGGAAAAGCCTTTTTTACAACTTTCAAAAGATTAAGTAAATCAACTAAACTTAAATCAGTTTATGGGTTAGAGGGATTAAAATCTGAATATAAGTGTGATGAGAAAACTTTTAACTTAGATATGTTATTATTTATATAAGATATGAGTTTGAACACAGCATAGATGCTAGTAACTGCTCTACCAAAACAATTCACATATTTGAATGTTCAATTTAGTTGCACTTAGCTGGATATTGCTATAGTAATGATATGCTCTATAATAAAATAGTCATTTTACTGAAAATCTACTAGTATATATAAAATCAATTACTTTGATTCTGCCTTTCATCGTATAGGCTATTTGAGCGATTGTATCTAAATTAACCTGATTTTGATATAAAGGAATGACATTTAAAAGTTCAAAGTTATATTATTCTCTATTACTAGTTAAATAATTAATTACATATTTGGAATGTGACAAGATTCTTGTTCAGCTTGAAAAAGAGCCAATTGAGTTTTCCTCTTAATGAAATAAACAAAAATGTGATGAATTAGTATATGGCTATAGTGTCTCTAAATATAACTAGATATTCTAGTTTAAATATCAGCTTAATATTCAAATAAATCTATCTTATATAACTATTTTTAACTTTCTTGATCATTCATTTCTAGAGAGTTTATAAAAAGTTAGTGGAAGAACTTTAGCATTATATATAAGGATTACCATTAACCCCTTACAATCTAGTATACTTGTTTTCTATATGTATATTAATTTCCTTGTGAATAATTATACCTACAGATAAAGTCTAAAGACCAATAGAAATTAAACAAGCTTATTAAGCTTTAATAGTAGTGATATCAAAATAATTATGATTTAGTTTTGAAAAAGAAGAGTTAATGCTTTTGATAAGTTCTAGTCTATTTTAAGAAGAAATAAAGGGAAGTATAGACTTACATTAAAGAGTATTCAAATTATCTTACCTTTAAACCTAAAACTATCTTTATCAGCAAAGATTAAGAGATTATCTCTTAACTCTATATTTACCTTTTTTTCTAAGATAAAAAGTAATAAAAAATGAATAATTAATCAGTTCTACTTTAGAAAGAGGAAGTCTAGAAAAGTTAGAATAATAATATGGTATTTCAAAAGAAGATAAAGAAAAGAAAGATATTTCTAAGAAGCTAG
Source organism: Loxodes magnus (assembly GCA_946699065.1). Classification (NCBI taxonomy): domain Eukaryota; phylum Ciliophora; class Karyorelictea; order Loxodida; family Loxodidae; genus Loxodes; species Loxodes magnus. The sequence goes on along the minus strand of CAMPDV010000076.1, from coordinate 152,824 downwards.
AATGCTTAATTTGGTTATAATAGACGGTTGCTTTTCCAAACTTTATAAGAGTTAATGATAATAAGTAAAAGTACTAAATAAAGAAAGAATAATTAAGAGTCTTAAATGATAAGCCAATAAAGAGATACTGCAAATACAAGGCAGGAAATTAAAAAATCAACTGCGACTTAGGAGTTATAGATAAAAATTGATACTTCATAGAAAGCTGATTTGTTATAAAATCTAATATAAGAAAAGAAATCAAATTTTATAAATAAAAGAAAGAAATAGAAGACAAAATTAAGTAAAAATAAAATAGATATAACCTTCAAACTCTAAGAAAGTTTAGTATCAGATTCTGCGATATAAAAATAGATTCGCTTGATAACTTAGCGAAACACTTAATTTACTTTAAAATATCGGAAGACTATGAAATAAATGATCCTTAAGAAACAATAGATCTCTCTAACAAAATCTAATAGATCTTAAAAGAATGTGACCAACGATGCTTTCATACTTTAGATGGAAAAATAAAAGTTAACAAAGGATATCATTGATTTTTATTTACGAACTTAAGATTTAATAAAATCTATGGAAATTTGAAAGGTTGAAAACTCTATGTTAAGATTGGAATTAGCTCTGATCCATCATTGTAGCAAATTAAAGGTAGAATTTTATAAACAGAATAGATTGTAAGAGAAATTAAAAATGCTAGAAACTTTAAGCCAGAATTTTAAATATTAAACTACCTAATGAAAATAGAATAACAGCCTACAACATAATAAACTCCTTACCGAAGAGTAATGATATGCTGGTATTGCAAGTGGTCTGGATATAAAGTACAATTTGCTACCAATTTAGACAAAAAGAAAAGAGATAATAGAAAAATTAATGAGAGTATTTGTTCAAGATTTATTACAATTAAGAAAGTATACTTTACAGGAAAATACCCCAAGTAAATAAAGAAGCTCCTTATATCTAATAATCAATTAATTAGTTCAAAATAAAATAATTATGATTTAGCCTAGAGGAATAAATCAAGAAAAGTAATCATAAATTCGTAAAGACTCATAACAATGAAGATCCAAGCAAGTTCGAAATGACTACTATCTTTTTGCAATAAACTAATATAGAATAAACCAAATTAAGGTGACACCATAATAATAAATTAGGCTATATTATGTTATAAAATATCAGAATAATTAATTATATCAGTGAAAAATAGTTTAATTATAATCAAAATTGAGTCTTTCAAACAAAAAGCTCAAGTATTGTAAAAAGGATATAATATAGAAATGATTTCACGCTTTTTTTAATATTTTTTCTGTATCTTAATATGAAAAATGAATTTAGATTATTTTATAAGTAGAAAAGCTTGAAAGGATAATAAAAAAAGTAGAAAATGAAAAGCTGATAAGGTCTTTAAAACTAAGTTTTAATATTTATGAAACCGAATAATTATCAAGATTAAGTAATATAATACAAAAAACTAACTAGTTTGTTAAAAAATTATATATCTTATAACGGACAGTTTAGTTACATAAGTTTACTAACTTCAAGTTAAGATTTCTAAGGAAATCTACTAGAATATCCTAATTTTTCCGTATAAATGTAATAAAATGTCTTTTCTATTTATATTAATGTGGAAAATAAAAATATAAGCAATTTAATAGAATTGAACTTAAATATCTTTCAAAAAGTCTAGTTTTGTAAATATTGCTCAAATTTTACCACTAATATCTAAGACTATTAGTCATAATCACTTTGTAAGTCCTGTAGTATTTTTTCAATCTATTTCTAACTTGTTATACCATCATAAGGAGAAGATTTCAACCACTAAAATAATTCCTACATAGCATACTAGTAGTTAAGTTCTGCTTATTCATTTTATTGCTATTCTTTATATTTAATAGCCTCATATACGCTTATTAGAATACCTTCTAGTTAATTTTTATCTTACTATATATGAATCCTTACTTTTGGAGATTCTACGATATATTCATTTTAAGAATTTTTAATGCCAACTTAGTTATTTAGGTTATCAATCTATATTTAATTGTTCTACTCTTAAGGAAATATTTCATAGATTTTTCATTCACCCTATTAATTTCCTTATCTTAGTTCATTTTATATCTCTAGTGGTTATTAAACTTTTTTCTTCTTCCTTTCTCCTAAATATTAAATCCCAGCAATTCAAGGAAAACTGATAAATTATCCGTATTGAAGTCCTTTAAAGACCATTTTATTTTAAGCTTTTACTTCATTGTATGCTTACTCATATCATAAACAGGCCCATTCAACATACTCATTTTTCTAGCATCCATTATCAAATATATTTTGATACTTTTCAAGCAACATTTCCCAACCTAATTTAAGATTTCCTCTAAATTAACTTTTATCCTTTCTTCCTTATGATTTTGATACAGGCAGCTAGGCTGTTATAGCATCTAGTTCAGAACTGACATGATATTTCCTTTGAATTAATATCATATCTCTTTAATAAATTCTATATATCTTCTTTGCTTTTTCAATCAAATGTTCAAAAGGTTTTTTTTCTTCTTCGCTCAGAATTAAATCATCATCCACAGTTGGTTTTGGTAATTCTTTTTTGGGATAATCATTTATTTATCTATATAGCTTTCCAATTATTTTATTGCTTTTGTAGACTTTTACATCTACCTTTTCCATAAAATCAGGCCATTATTACACTTAGCATTCATTCGGTATAATAGGACTTATTCCATGCTTATGATAATCCACTGCAATATTATGCTATTTTGCTAGCTATAAGCATCTTTAATCTAATACTCCATCAAAATGAAAATCTGCTAGAGCTAAATGTGCGTTTGCTATCTTTCCCAATAGTTCTTCTTTCATAGTCTTAAAAAAAAATTCTATTATATCACTCAGTTTTACATTAGGCACTTTACGTTCTTAAGGCTAATCATAAATCATGGCTTCAAACTCAAAAATAAAGTTATCAGTTATTCTCTTATCCCAAAAAATGTGATATAAGTCTCCGTCTAAATCACCACCGGACATTTCATTTGGATGTGCCTTTTACCCTTTTTAAGGAAAGACAACAACGTTATAATGATGGCCAAGATATTAAGCTAGGTCAATTTTCTATCCCTCCTCATTAATTTTAAATCTCTTTGCTTTTAACTTCTACAAATCTCCTGGATGAAGGCAAGGATTTCTTCCCACAACTACATCCTATTCAATTATTGTGCCTTAGGTTTCATTTGGATGCATTATCTGAATAAAGCATTCTCCTTGGTCAAGAACTTCATATTCATCTACTATTCCCATAATTAAAGTTCCTTCCTTGACTATTATCCTAGTTTTTCTTTTAAGTTCCTACATCTGACTGATTCATATTTAGATTAGAAGGCTTTCTAAGAAAGGCTCCTCTTTAATTTTAAATCCACATTCTAGCATTTTAATAGTAACTTACTCAGCTTATCCTTTAGGAATAGAATGTAGATACTACATTTATTTACCACTACTGCTGAGAAACTTTATTGCTGCTTCTTCTTTATTCTTCATATCTTCAAGTTCCTCGATCATTTCGTCTTAAATTTGCTTGAATACTTCATCTGGAACTCCTCTACTTGTAAGAATAGTTATCATCTATCTATTCAAATGATTAGGTCTTCACAAAGCTGGCTATATTATTTCAAAAGCCATATGATCAGATTCAAACTTTTTTTAGCTAGGTCTGAAGCATATAACTTTGCCTTCTAAACAAGGATCAAGAGCTAATACTCCTTTATACCCAGCAAAGCGGAATTATACAGCTGACACAAATTAATCTTGCTTTCCCCAATTTTACGCTTTTCTAGCTTTATTTAGCAGCTTTTAAGAAATGGTGCCACATCCATCAGTAAAGTTATAGTTTATTTAATTTACTGTAAGCTTTTTATCAGGAATTTCTTTAATTCATTCCTATTTTACTTCAAATGGAGAGTAAGTAGCAGAAAAGCATTATCCTAGTCTTGCACAATACTTTGCTACATTTTTAATGCTAGTAAAGTTCCCCATCCAGTTTCTGATGTCTTAAACACCTAATGGTTGATCTTTAGCAAAGAGCCATGCTGAGTGATCTCTTAATTAAGAAGCGCTAAAGGCTAGTAATTCGTATTTTCGAGTTGCAATCTTTAGATCTGAAAGCTCGGTTCTAAACTCTGCTTCTATTCACTGTCCAATTCCATGAATCGGAGAAAAATCCTCATCAAGGAAAGTAATTCTAAGAAACAGATCATTAAACTATTTATACTCCCTAAGCACACGATTTGAATGCTCCAAACTAGCGAAGTAATAATAGGTATGAGATGGAGTTCTCACAACTCTTCTAATCGAAGTCAGTTTTGCTTCATCATAATTAGCCTTCATGATTTCATTTCCTTCACTTCTAACTAACTCTCATGACTTTTGATAAGCCATTTGTAACTATTACGAGAGATAAGAGTATACCTAATCAATCAGTTCATTATTACTCTTCTTAATGTTGTAATTTGTATTTATTATATCATCAACAATCGGTTACCGAATCTATTCTATCACATAAGGCAGTAGAATTCTCTTTTCTTTATCTTCACTGCAAATCTCCAGCTCTCTAATAAACTTTGGAGATATTGAAAAAGGAGATATGACTTACTGACTTAGCAGAACAAGAAGATTGTAAATAGTTTCAAAGGAAATTTTTTTATTTTCGAGAAGTGATTCGCTTTTTATCAAAGTGAGTTCTCTCCAATCTTTTGTGATAACACTAGATCTCTAAGGTTTTAATCCTAACTACGAAAACATTCTTTCTAAAGATTGGTAACTTTAATATGTGATAGTCATTTTAAATGTAAGCTAGTTTGTACAAAACATGTTATATAGCTTGTTGTCTTGTGTGCTAATAAAATTGTTCTTGGAAATTCTTTGAAACATAGGAAATTTCTATTTATATCTTTTTTCCTTCTAATCAGATTCTTCTTTCTCCATGTAATAAAAAGGAGATCGATTGAGAACGAAGTAGACATCAATAAAGTTCTCTCCAATTTAGTCTAAAACTAAGTGTTTTATCTAGACTAAATAAAACTCTATTCTAAACAATGTTATCTACTAGTTAGCCTTATAGAATTCGAACCATAATTTCCTTCTTTTTCTATTAACTCCTAACGAAATATGATTTGATGTTTACGAATACTAGTTTTGCTATCTAAAGCATTAAAGATGAAATAGCGTTCCTAATGATAAGTTGATTATCCGTATATAGTCCCTGGTATTATTAGAATTAGTATATTTTAAGTAAAGCTTATTATCAAATTTTATCGCGTTTTTATCACATTTATCGATCAAGCTTTGCACTTCATTATAGTCACTCAAAATTATCCTTCCATGACCATTATTAATCAATTCAGGCTGTTGCAAGTTATTGTTCAATTTTATATAAATGATTGACATAATATTATTGCGATTTAATATTTCCTTTAATTACTAAGCAGTGTATGAATATGGTATGTTCTTCACATTTATTTGGCAGACAAAATCAGAAGAATTTTATGAATAGTAATTTTATTATTCCTATTCTGACATTTTATTTCTATCTTTCAACCTAGCTTTTAAATAGGGTTAATACAATGTAGAACTTATTAAGAACTGTATTTATTTTGGATATATATGAAATTCTATTATAAGTAGAAGATATTCTTGCATAGTACTTTTGAATCATAATTGATATCTTTCGATTTATTCTAATTTAGAACTAAATAGGTATTAGATGCTAAGAGTATCGATATTAGAATATTAAAGGGATATAGTTGGCTAAGAGTCTCATAAGTATGTACTTTTGAAATATTTAGGAAGTGAGTTTGTATATAAAAAATGTTTAGTAGTTATTGTCAAGACATTTGCTTTACTAGTTAAACTAGATGTATATTTTACCTCTTTTCCGTACTTATAATTCATAAAATTCTCAATGATTACTAATAAAAATTTTTAAAGTAAAAATTAAAAAAATAGATGCTAGCAAGTATCTCCTTAGTTCTATGTATATAGTTTATAACTTTTGAATTTATCTATTTAAGTATATCATTAAGTACTGCAATCTCAAATTGTACTAATAATTATATTAAATATTTCAGCTTACTCTTTTTTATTCCTTTCCTCCATTTATCCATTTATTAAATATTGCTCTTTCAATATTTTACAGTATTAGATTCCAAAAGTTGTCCATAATCTTAGTATATAATTATACCTCCATGGTCATATCATAAGACTAGCATATTTATGATTATCAATAAGCCACTCTGTATCATACTATTGAAAGATTAATTTTCTATTTCTTTTAGCCTATTTTTATATACATAAAGCTCTGTCTTATAGACACTATATATTACCTATACTTATAACTTCTTTAAATACAACTTTTCACCTTAATGCTAATAAACTTCCAAGTTAGATCATAAAGCCACTATCTATTTACCACCTAATACGCTTAAGAAAAGAACTATGTTCTTTATAATTAGTTAGTTCCTTTATCAGATTCCTTCTTAAGATATTATATAAAGACTATTATACTTTATCACTATTAAAGCTTCTTTAATTTATTATGTCTTATTTTATTTTTAATCTCTCAAAGTTAAGAAGTAATTATAGTCAAACTGGTAAGAAAAAGAGTTAAATGAGAGAATATTCATCTCATCAAAGATTTTATTTAAGCATACAAGAATATCTTTACTTGACTTGAATGAAATAACTTAATATAAAGTCTCATATCTAGAAGAAAGGATTATCTAATAAAGATTGTTAATTCTTTCTTGTTGGAACTAATATTTTCAAATTTATTTATTTGCTTAACTTAAGCAAATATTTAATTATCTTACCATTAATAGTTTTAGAAGAAAAGTTAGGCTTAATATAAGTAGATTAAGTAAGTTAAACTTAATCATACGGGCTTTATTTTATATTATAGAGTTATATTTCTTATTTGATAAAATTGAGAGGTTAATTAAAAAATAGTTTACAAAGATAAAGCTTAAATACATAATTATTAATTATTCTCTCTTAATTCAAGTCAACTCTCCGAAAATGGCCTTTCTTCTATTCTATATTAGTCTTTATAGTTCTTCTTCTTCTATTATGTCATCGGAAGACGTGCTGGAGAAACTATTTTCTTCGCTCTTCTTCTTCTTCTTTTTTTTCTTCTTCTTCTTTTCTTTTTTGCGATCCTCTTTTTCTTTCTAGAACTTATCAAACTGTTCTTATAGTATATCATGTATTGTCTTCTCTTCTGATTTCTTTTCTTAATTTTTTTAAGTTTATTGTTGTTCTCCTTAAGATTATGATTATTCTCCTTAAGGTTATTATTTTATTTAATCAGTTTCATTTTTCTTTTTATCTTCATTTTCCTTTGCTTAGCTTACTTCATTTTCTGTCTTTATTTGCTAAGATAAAGATTCTTATTTTTGATTAAGTTTGAAGTCAAAGTCTTTTAAATTTGCAGACTTTCGTTTTTTTTGTTTTTTAGGAGTTTGTAATTTCAATAGTTTATCTGAGTCCAAAGTTCTAGTTAATTCTTACTTTATTTCTATTGGCTATTTCTAAACTAATTTTTCCTTGCTTTAATCTGGCTATTCAATACTTTAGCTAGTAATTTCACTTATAACATTTTACTATTTTTCAGTTTATTGATTTTACTATACCAAGCTTTTATCTTTCTCAATAATTGGATCTACGCTATTTACTATTATGCCAGGTAAAATTTACTACTTTATAAGCTTTTCACTTTCTTACTCATACTCATCTTGTTCTTGAATCTTACTTAAATCTCTTCTAAAACCATATTTACTCTTCGCAACTTTTTGTGATTTAGTTGAGTCCTAAATAACGTTTTCCCAAATATATTCCTTTTCTTTTTCACTTTCCTACACTTCAGTTTCTTAACTTTCTAGCATTTATTTTTAAGCATCTGCTTGTATTTGTTTGGCTAAAGCAGTGAGATCCTCATCTATTTCCACATCTTTTTCTTTCTTAAATAGAGTTAAATATTTTTTAATGTTAGAAGGTTTACTCAGTAAGCTTTGAATTTAGATATCTGTTTCAGTGGATTTTCGATGTTTGCTTTTTGATTTTTTCTTCTTCTTTTTCTCAGAAGTTTACGACTTCTTAGTAACAACTGTATATCCTAAGCTTTCCAATTATTATTTTTTCTTTTCTCTCATCAATTTTTTAAACTACTTATACGCCTTGCCATCATTTTTTGACTCTAGTAGATCCTATTTAATCTACTTTATATCCAAATCTTTCTGATCTATATCTTCTCTTTAAATTTCTCCAGTAATAGTAAATCTCCTAGATTCTGGCTTGGCTGATTTCTAGAATATTTTTGCGCTAATCTCTTTCTATTTTTTATCACTAGATTTCTTCGTTACAAGCTGATCATTTTTTCCCTAAAAGGCCAGAAAATTTGAAATGCTATCTACACATGACTATCTTCTAGCTGTTGGTTTCTTTATCTTGTGGAAGATTTTACGCATGACTATCTTTTGAATTATTCCAAAGCCTTACTTTCTTTATGAGAACTAAGTCTAAATTATTCTCAACCGCTTCATATGCTTCTCAATGATCCTGTTAGTGAACTCATAGAGATACATTTTTACTTAGTACTTCGTATGAGCCCAAGGCTTCCATTTATGGAATTTAATCCTCATCAGTCTCTGCTCATTTTCTTAAATGATCTTCTATAGTTTTAGCTTGAAGAGGTTGTATTTTAGATATGTCAGATCTTTGCTGTATTTCCATTTTTAAAAGTGCATCTTTAGACGAAAATTCGTAAAATGAGCGATTTTTTTATAGAGTAATGTCAAACTTATTTTCTTCTATTGCTGTGAGTTTTAGAATTTATGAGCGAAGTTCACGATGTTTTAGAATAGCTAGGCTCTTGATTTTAGGACTATTGATTTTATTACTTTGTAAGACTTTAGCTACTTAAGAAGATGCTCTTGGTCTTTCTCCTGTTAGGTTCTTATCTACTGCTGAAAGAAAAAGTCACTATATCCTTAAAGTGCTTAAAGTCCTTCTCTCAAGCATTTTTTAATAGAACTCTACTGTAACTTATTTCTCAGTTGAGCAATAAGAAGCACTTTAATTTTTTGGTTCTGGAAGTTCTTCCAAACCTGCTTTAGAAGTTTAAAGACATCAGTCTAAGTTTGCTTAATCTTTCTATTAACGATATTCTAAAATAAGCTTAACTTACCTTTAAAGTAACACAAGTATGCAACTACTCTTTCTTAACGTTCTTTTGCTATATAAGCATATAGAATGACTCTCTTAGTAAAAGAATTTCCTTCTAGTCTACTATCTTTTAAACTCTCTCCAAAGTCTAAATTTAAAACGCTAGCAGTGCCATTTTATTCCTTACTTTGAGTGAGTACTCTGTAGTCACCTAAAATCCTTCGCTCACTCTCTACATTAATATGCTGTTTATCATTAAAAATGCAAGCTAAAGCCTTTACTATTGATGAAAGTTAGTCATCAAGAAGCTCATTATCTTTAGTACATCTTGCATTTTATATTTATAAATAAATCTTTCAAGAGCATTGAAACCCCAAACAAGTGGCATTTCTTTTAACGCGTAATTCTTTAGTATATCAAAGTTATATGAGATTTAAACTTTGTAGTTAACCTTTTCTAGACAATTAATAAGGATTGAGTTCCTCTAATTCAAAAGACTACATCACTTTATCTGGTTGAAGATAGACCTTAAATATTTCCTAATAGCTTTGCTGACGCACTTCTGTAGATTGTAACTCTTTAAATAATCTTCCTAGGACTGCTAGGTAGAACAGTCAGGGCTGTTACTGATACTGCTTATCTACTTATAGAATTTCTACTGAATATTCGGTATTTAGTTCCTCTGCTGAGAGCTAGAAGAATTGTCTTAGTTTTCTCTCGATTGAAGCTTGATAAGCTCTTCGCTATTTTATTGATAGTTGCTGGTTGGCTAGAATGGGCTAACTACAGGATAATTATACTAATTCTGATAGTTTTAGAGCATTTACTATTAATGTATAACCTTCTGCTTTTTGTCATTGAGTAACTTCTTAAAGTCTATTTTATAGTTATCCAAGTCAAGCTTTTTCCTTATGGAGTAATATTTCTTCAGCTAGTAATCGAACTCTATTTCATTTTTCTTTGTAAATAGTTAGCTTCCTTTGAACTTGTCTTTGGATTAAGGTGTAGTTTATTTAAGGAAGGGCTACTATGTCATTCTGTTTTAGTTGCGCTAAAAGTCCAAATTATTTGCTGGTCAGGAATCAGTTCGTAAACAATCCAGTTATGCGCTTTTTTCTTCATCGACAAACCTATTGGACATCGAACTACTATCGTCTAGAAAATTCTCAAGATCAGTTGCTGCTTGAATTTAGTTTTCTTAATACTTATTATTTAAAGACAGGCACTTGACGCAATTTTCTACTTGAGGCTTTATCTGAAACTAATTTTTGAATTATAACTACCGATCTGGTTTTCAATTCTTAGGACTGGTATAAGCAGAAGTTCCATATCTATAAATTTAGTCATTTTACGAGCCTAAAGTTAATCTTTGAAGAGACTTAACCTGCTTTTATACTCTTATTTAGTCTATTCGATCTTTCAAATTGGCTGAAATTTCCTGAATGCTACCTCTCTGCTAGTTGCAGTTATCAGAATATCTTACTGAAGACTTTCTTTCCTCCAAATTTCCTTGCATAATTTGATTTAGCTATCTCTTCCTAATCTCTTACTTGAGGTTTAAGAGTTTCTGATTCAAAGCATTATACGAAAATCCTTCCTATAATTCCATATTTTTCAAACTTAATTAATGACACAATGAATTATAGAAAGATTATGAAAATTAAGCTTATTTAATAATGGATACTATGCTTCCTATTTTAAACTAATCATCTCTTTATTCCTTCTCTATCTGACCTACTTCCTTTCCTATAATCTTTATTAGACTGCTTATGTTCATTGACTTGATTTAGTCTAATTTAATCAGAAATCTTAACATTTCTTAAGCTTATCATTGGTATTTCTTTACTTAACTTAATGGGAAATATAAACGTATCTTTCTATTACTCTTCCACTCTTTCTAACCTTACCACATTATTACTTTAGCCTCATATTTTAAAACACCCTTATATCAATAAGTGACTAGCTAGAACTATCTAGTCTTCACTCTTTTTAAACCCTTAAACTTTAGAACTCAACTAAGCTTAATAAAACTCAACAATAACCTGTGTCTATTAAAATTAGCTAACTGATGTTATCAGCAGTAGCGCTTTTTTTATCTCTAACTCTTGGTAAATTTAAATGCTAAAGCCTCGATTAGTATTCTACTAACTAACTAGCCTTCAGGTTTACTTATTTTTAATTTGAATGATTGCTTTTGTTTTCTTTTTGGATTATATAAATGCCTATTATATAATCGCTTTTTGTAAAAGCTATCTAAAGGTTAAATATTTAGGGTAATAATATGCTTAAAAGAGCGTTAAAATGGATATATTACTGTGAGCTCTTAACTGACTGATTAAAAAAAGACGAAAGTGAGGATTTTTAGCTTTTCTATCAGTTTAATTGATTAAGATCTAGTTTAAAAAATGGATTCGTTAGTAGGCTGGAAAAACAGGAACTAGATATAAGCAATATAAAAGATAAATTTGGCAAAGGAAATGGAAATTAAGAAAGCCAAGACTGGATAGGAAAGAATGAATAGAATAAGAGTTGATAGTTAATGCTAAGGAATCTAATAAGGAGTTAAAAGAGTAATTAAAATGGTAGCAAATAAGCTGTTAGCAGGTTATACATGCTAATAATATGGAGGCTATAATAATCATTCAGATGTATATTTTTATAATCTATATGAATAAATGCCATTGATAGAGATAGGACTTCCCGGAGATTATTATAAAAGCATATTGAAGATATTACTATCACTAGAAATAATTAAGCACTATAGTAAATATATCTACAATTGCTAAGGAACCTTTATTCAGTGAAACACTAAGATATGAGATTATCCCTTGCTTGCAAATTGAAACTCCAAACCTAGTATAGAAAAATTAGATATTTCAAGGGTAACTCAATAACTAAGATATTTTGAGACCTGAAAGAAAAACAAAGCATTAGTTTAGAAATAAAACAAAAGTAATAAAAATCTAGTAATATCTTTGCCAAACTAAATACAAGGTTACAGGCAAAATAGAGAGAAGATGGGATTAAATAAGTTAAATCTTTAATTACAATAAAAATATTCTATCTATCCTGAAGATATAAAATAGCTCTCTAGCTAGCCAGAATATATCACTATAAGCTATTCTTCTAAAAAAAAGAAATCTGATAATTATTTTTTGCCTCAAGAGGTTTCAAAGAACTACATCTTATTATGCTCAATGAATGTCGCGCATAGTATTAAACTAATAAAATAAGATTTGTATAAAAATTAATTCCATTTTGGCAATGAAGGTTAATAGTAAAAACTGGTTAAGCCTTCTATACTTAATGACTAAATAGTTTAAACTTCTTTAGATATATAATAAAAACCAACTTTCTCTTATAAATACAAAACAAAATTTTTGGTTTAGCAGTTCCTGTTTTTTATTTATATCTCAACTGCAACTCTTTAACCAAACTATACTAGCTTAGTAGTACTAGCTTGATTATCTTGACTATCTTTTTCAACTAGCTAAGTTTATAGAATTAGCTTCTTATTAGAATAAAATAGATCTTATGTGAATCATTGCTATGAATATAGCAAGTCTAGGTAAATCAAAGTAGAGATCAACTAGACTGCCCAGTTATCTGATGTCTCTTTATCTTTCTTTAAAAATGCTACGTCTTTCTATCATAAAATCAGTTTTATAATCCTTATCCAGCCAGTATAGGCACCAAATTTCCAAATTCACAAATATTCTGTTTTTAAACCCCTAGAGTAGTCTAATTACTCTTTGGCTATCTTAAGTGAATCATTTCAAACTGATCTCGTTTTAAAGGTGTATGAGTACAGTTCCCAGATGTGTATAGAAAGCAGATTTAAGGGTGGTTAAATAGTTAAAAGTTAGCTATCTAAATACTATCTCTTCTGATCTTACCAAGTCAAATGATATTAGAGTTGTAAAAAAAGAAATAAAATTAAATGTAGATTTAAGAAGCATGAATCCAAACAGATAAATAGACTTAGAAACAGAAAAAGCTTAAAACTAGTTTTGCTCATGAGAAAGAATTAAGCCAGTAAAATTGCTAGTTCTGAAGATTATTTTAAAGTGAATCTTTTAACCAAACTGAGATTGGATTTAATCGAAACTCTCACAATTACTCTATTTTAAAATAACTTAAATGTATAAACTAAAGGTGGTAGTAAGATTAGAAGAGTCATCTTATAATTAAAAACGATAAATGCTTCTTTTTATCTCTACATACTCAATAACAGTCTCTAGATAGCAAAGAAGTAACCATACATATCTTCAGTAGGTCTTCATTTCAATCTTCATTAGAAATCAGAACATTAAGCTTCCAAAGGTCAAAATGAATCTTAAAAGAACATAAAGTAAGAGAAATGAGCTAAAAGGAATAATTAGGAGTATATAAATCTTTATTATCTATGTTTAAGAACAAAAAAGTAGCATTTGCATAGTAAAGGTTGAGCATTTGAGTAAGGATAAACTATGAGTACGTTATAATTAAACGAACTATGATTCTATCTTGATAGTACTAACTAGCTACTGGTGGAGATTTATAGAGTTTAGTGATAAATAGAGAACATGCTGCATATTTTAACACTAGTGCTTATATTTAAACCTGAAAGTGATTGCTATTACTAAGAAAAGATATTAAAGATCTTAATAGTATATAGAGTGGTGATAAAGATAATTCTACTGTAAAAGAAAATGGAATTTGTGAGGAGCAAGATCATAGATGCAACTAGGATTGCATTTTAATCATATAACGTACAAATAGACATATATTGCAGATAATTCATTAACGTTATATCAAGATAGAGATATTCATAGAAATTAGAGACTTAGATAGTTATGAATAAGATTTAAAGAGTAAAGAATAATAGCATTATTAGTGATAATATGCTTACTTAGGAGTCTTTTAAAAAAGTTTATACAATATAGTATCAATAAAAGAAAATTGTCTTTGATAATTATAATGATATCAGTCTATAAGCTAAGATGATATATAAGATAAACTTTAACATTTTAAATCAAAATTAGGAAAATCGAATATACTTCTTCATGAGATGATCTAAGAGTAAGTGTATACCTTTGCTTAATATGACTAAGAAGGCATTAACTGTGCTATGTAAATATTGATAAATACAGAATAGTTAGGAAGATAAAATATTGATAAAAGCACTATAAAATTAGATAGTTTAGATATAAATATCAAGCATGTAAGCCTTTGAATTAAATATAAGAAATTTGAGTGCAAATTAAGCAAATAATTAATGTATGAGTTGTTAGTACAAAAGTAGTTAAAAAGAGTTAAGTTAAATTTTTTAAATAAGGTCATCTGTAATCAATTAGCCTTAGTTCAGGAGTTGTAGTCAACTGACTTTCAACTACAAAGTTTCTATAAAACTCTTTAACGATTTCCCAAATATCAACCTCAAATTTATCTTCCTTAGATAGAGGAATTTCGAACTCCTATATTATTCTAGCAATATTCGTGGGAATTCCTGGTTTCAGAATTACTTTGTAGAACTTAGTGAAGTCTTTTTAGCAGTGTTAGTAAAGGACTTACGCTATTGCTTCTCCACAAATATATGAGTAATATTTACATCCATATGATGATAGGTGATTAAAATGGTGATATCATTAAAACTCCTAACCTAAGCATTGGCCTAGTTTATTAGTTATATTTTGCTAAGCAACTTAAGGCTAATTAGTATAAATTTCAAGGTCGAATAGAGATTTAAATAAAAGCTCATGATGTCTAAGAGCTTTAAATTGCTCCTTTCTTCTTACTATAGAGGTATGCATTTCTTTGCTTAGTACTGCTTTCGTATTAACATGCTTTGCCCACAATTTAACGAACTCATAGTCCATTAAAAAGTTTTCAACAAAGTGAGAAGGAATTTCTACTACATCTAGTGTAACTCTAGTACCTGAATAATTATGAAAAGAAGCTTCAGAACATAATGCCTATAAAACGTGACCAAATTCGTGAAACATTTCTTCACATTCCTGAATATTAAGACAAGTTTCATCAAGCAAATTGGGAAAAGGAGTTAAGCTGTCTGACAAACAGTGAAGATTAGTCAATATGAATGAAACTGGAAGTGTATATTCTTGAGATCCTAATGCCTTTAACTTTTTATGGTGTGTACATAAACTTGAAGCAGAGGAAAGGTTCTTATTTATTCTTTAGAATAGATCCATATATACAACTCCAGCCAGCGTCTCGTTCTCTTTGAACTCTAATTTGAAGATCTAAGGACATCATATCTCCTCATTTATTCCCTCTCATTTTACTGTCATCTTTTTTCCTGGCCAAATCATTTCGGTCAAAATTTAAAATCCTTACAATATGTTTGAAAGAGTGAAATATTAAGAAATAGTGTTTTTAGAAGATTGAACGAACACTTGAGTATCAATTTGCTTATTGAACTATTTCTAGTAGTATAATATATCTCATGGTTAGAGTTGAACAGGATTAAGCCTATCCTACTACACCATTCTTGCTTTCATATCATACAATATTTCAAGTTCATTTCTCAGCTTCTTTTCAATGTAACTGTAGCATTCATATAATATTTCTTTCAACTTCTAAGGTTTAATTTCAAAGCTCTGATACGATAAAGAATACTCTGAATAGTTATCGAAACCGAGTAGCTGAGATTTCTAATTTCTTACCATTATTAGATTTTATAAGACTTCCTTATTCCAAGGTACTGAGCTATTCATAGCTTCCATTAATTTCTTCCTTACAAGTTCATCATTCACTATGCTCAATAAATTAAGAGCATCTTCTATTTATAAGTCACTCGTAAATGATTCTGGATACATATCTCCTTATCGCTTTGGTAAGTACTACTAACTTATTTTATCAATATGCTCATAGAGGAATTCAAATTTAATCCTGGAGCTATAAATGTTTTCTTCAAACTCACTCTTTAAAATTTCTTCCTATTGCTCTAGTTTCTGCACTTTCTAAATATCACAGCAAATACCCTATTACAAAAACTCTTGGATGATGACATTTACAAACTGCTGCTCTTCATTATTGAAGAGTTAGAATACCTAGTTACTATACCTCAAGTGCAGGAAATGATTAAAGAGAAACTTATCAGAATTAAGTTCGCCAAATATCTATAGAATCTAATCCTTAGCATGATCTGCTGCCTGTCTCCATTCAGATTTAGGATGGAACTACTAGATGATTGTTGAAGTATCTAAAATCCTGGATCCTTCGTATGATATTTAATCTAGCAAGTATAATGAATTCAGTGACTAGCTTTTCTTCAGTTCTTGAAATAGGTTCTTGATAGTCTATACTTACTAGCTTGCAATGGAGTAAACGTCTTTAGCTGTTTTGCAATTTTAAAGAGCGAATTTAAATTGCATCATTTTTAAAGCCTAAATGGAGGTATTTGAATATAGACTGATTATATTTAAATCAAGTAAGTGGATTAACAAAAGTAGGAACGTTATATCCAGATAGACGGCATTGCTTTAGTTATATAAGTAAGCAAGCTGAATTCCTAAAGAAAGACAGATAGATATATATAGAACCATGATCAAAATAGTACAATACTAGATTAATTCTTCAGCTATGGGCTATTAAGATCAGCTGATAGTAATGTTTAATTAAACTTAGAGAAGCTTAGCTAATTCCATCCAGATACAATGAATCTAATCTTAAGTTTCAAATAATTTAGCACACTAAGAATAATCTCAATGATTCTAAATTTATAGCATTAACTAGGGTAATGAACAACAAGCGAATCAAAGGGCTAAATTTAATTTTAAAGTCAAAATAGAATTAGAAATAGTAAAAAATTTAAATCTAAAACTATATTTTAAGTCATTTTAGCATTTCTTCAAGTAATTGGCTCTCCTTATAAAGTTTTACTTTAGATGCTAGTTTCTACATATCACACTATCCTAAAATCTCTAAGATACTGATCATAACTTGCTACTCTTATAAAGTTAGCTAGTACTATAACACTATTTCTTATGGAATCTAGTTTTAATTAACGTTTTATTATGGAATCTAACTTGGCTTATTAGGATCTATTACTTAAAATTGGAATTATAATTTTTCTCCTAATCTTACTTCGTTGCTTTAAAAATCCCAGTTTATATTATAGTCTCCAGGTTTTTCAGGAATCTTAAACTCTACATAGACTAACATTTATTAACCCTTCTCTAGTTAATTTACCTTTGAAATTTCTATGTTAGTTATATCCTTATCCTAGCAGACCAATTGCATATTTTAAGGCCATTTTTAGCTTCCATTATTTATTATTATCCACTGTAGTTTTTTTATCTAGCCTCCTTTTTGAACTTACCCATTTTATTCTTCTTCTATAAATTAAATCACTTTTATTGAAGGTAAATCAGTCACTTCCAAATCTAAAAAGAATTAGTCCAATTTTATCTATTCATTTTGCATAGCCTAAAAGCAAAGACGATATTTCCCATTAACTTTAGGAAGCTTAAAGCAAGCATCCGTTTTGATTAATTCAAATTTATTTATGGAGGTATTTATAACTTAAGACCCAACTAGCTGATTTTGTATGATGCATTAAATAGATATTTAATTACTATCCACCTGACAGCTACTTTAGTTTTTAAGCTCTCTACAATTAAAATAACTTACATATTGAACTTTTCATCCTATCCTGGAAGACATTTAATCCCACTTTGAGGTTATACCTTTTCTATTTTTATCTATATTACTATTTACCTGTAGCTGGTCTGTGTTACTTTCTTAATACTTCTAGTATTAGGCTTCACTAAATTCTTACTTTAACTTATTTAGTTCTAATAACTTTTCTTTCACTTGTTGGTACTACTAGGGATTGTATAATTATACTGCTATACATCTGATTATTTTAGGGTCATTTAGAGTATCTGATATATTAGTTTGAATCTGTTAATTCAGGTCTTAAAACGTGGTATCTATTTATTGTTCTAAACTCTAATTCTGATACTTGATATTAGAGCTGTTATTCTTATTTTCCAGAATGAAAGATCTAAACTCATTTAACTTTTAGTCTATTTAACTACTAAACCTTTACAGTTGCTCTTTATATTAGTTTTCCTTTTCCATCATATTAACTTAGGGTATTTAAACTTCTTGGAAATATATAGACTATACTTCCTTATAAGGAGGTATAGGAAGATTGGATGGGGCTATTACTTTCGGATCTTCGATTTGAACAAGAGTTCTTTCTTAAGAAAAATGTTCACTTTAAATAATGTTGCCTTGCTACTAAAAAATAGGATTGATTTAATAGTTCTGCTGTACATTTTTTGTGGGATAAACGTAAGCATTTTGTGGATTACTTCCCTGAATTTAATTTAATTAAAGGTTATTGAATTACTAAGCTTAATTTATCTCTTTCTAAGGAGAGTTTTACTGAAACTACTTGTATGTTTCTGTTGGAAAAGTCGTCTAAGGTGCTTAGCCTTCTTAAGACTTCCTAATCTACTATTAATTTTATGGGATAAAATTCTATAGATTTTGACTTGAAAGATTAGTGTTTTAGAATTGAGGGTTCAGTTAAGAGTTCGTTTATTACTAATTAGTATTCTAAGTGCTTTAATATTACTATCATTAGAGCGGATTAGATTGATTTACAAATTGCTAGTTGTTACTAGGGAAGTTGTTATAGGTGTTGTTACTGCTTAAGTTGGCAGATTAGAAATTGATTTTGAATACTTATTACTAACTCATTTGATTCCCTACCTCTATATTTTGAATTCCAGTTGTTTGGTTTAAATTAGGGTAGAATTGGTTATTCTAATTAAACTCCATTTTGTTATTTTGCAATCCAATATTCTCAAGACCAGTATACTACTACTATTGATTGAAAGGCATTTTCAAATCTTGATTGAACTTATAGCTATCCTGCTATCTCTAAAAATTCCCTTGCTATATATCCTAAAACTAAATATTAGGCTAAGTGTTTCCTATTCCTTGCTACTATCATTGCTAGTTTTAGAAGCCTTATGATGAAGGGTTGTTATTTAATGGATATTACATTTTATATATTTCTATTGCAATTAATTTATACCTTAGAATTTTATACTTCTGTATAGAAACTAATCTAATGGCTGAACTATTTTACTTATATATCAATTCTGATACCTAGAGATTATATCGATGGCTTAAGGCCTTACTTTGCTATATACTTGTAGCGCTAACATTTCAGAACTAGCTTCTTGATTAGAATTTTACCTCTTATGCTCTGATAATTCATTCCTTATAACAGCAGTATGTTAATTCTGCTAGTTTAGATTTCTGATGATCAGTAGAATAATTAATGGCAGTTAGTTTATTTATAGATAGATGACTAAATACTAAAGATGTATAATAAAGCAAGATGAATGAGTATATCTTATACCCATGAAATTATCTAGCTTTGCTTAATTTCCATAATAGCCCTCTAATAAAATCAGCTGTACCTACATCTAAAAAAACCCATCATCTATTGATATAGCTATTGTATATAACAGGTATAGTGATTAAAGTACTTATAGTATAGATCTAAAAAGTAGTCTCTTAAGGTAACTTACTACTCTTTCCATAGTAAGAATATCTAATGTTAAAGCTATATGGATATTTAGCTTAGTCTTTATAGGTTATGCCATTAGAGTTAATTATGATGATAATTTATTTATATTAGACCCTATAATGCAATAACAGTATGCTAATCTTATAAATTTTGCTATGTCTCCCTTTATTTCTTTATACTAACCTGCATCTTCTATTGTTTGCTTAATTATGATAGAAAGAGCTTTAACTCTAGTTCTAATAAAGTGTACATAGTATTAAGTGACTCTGTAATTGGTAAGCTGATCTTACTTAATTTTTGACTGTAAGAGATATTGTTATGTAGTATAGATAAGAAGAGGATAGAAATTCCTTTTTGTATACCTTTTTCTATATTTAGCGCTAAGAAAATCAAAGTGCTGAAAATCAGTGGCTATACTCTTCTAGGATAAGGTATAAATCCTAAAGCTTAAGGAGTAAGTTAAAATATGATATAGAGGCAAAAAAACAGATATAAGGCTAAATAAAGCGCTTTTTACTAATCTAACTTCATTCTTCTTACTTGCAAAAGGCTTTCTTTCATCAATAGCAATAGCTACTTAACTAGAAACGCATATAGCTACTATCTCTAACACTTTCTATCTAAGTCTCTAGTATAAATTAGTTAGCCAAGTGAAAGTAAGACGCTGATAGAAGTATTGCAGTAGTATCTTCCTTTCATTAGAAAGTCTTAAAGTATACAGTTACGCGTAAGGGAATAGAGCATGCATACTTTAAGAAGATTTACAGTCATTGACTGCATCAAAAAGTTCTATTCTGATGTGTATCACTAGACTATAGCTGAATGTATTATAGCGATATGATTAATAAGGTTAACAGGGTGAAGTAGTAAGTGATAAAGGTACAAGGGTAAAAACAAGGTTGTAAAGTAGGGTATTTAAATTACTTTAAAAATGTCTTAAAACGTTTCAAGAAGATCCAATTCAGGCAAATAAGAACAGAACTCACCTAGGTAGGAGCCTCAAAACTCAAATCGAAGCAATAAATCAGGATCAAAAGTTGGATCTAGGTAGGAATCAAGATAAGAATCTAACTTAGGATCAAAGATGGGATCTAATTAAGGATCTAGATAATTTTCAAGATAAGGTTACGGAGAAAATGCTGAATACGATCAAAGCATGGAAAGAAACGAGGAATTTGCTATAGAGGAAGTTGTATTCTAGGTAATTTCTAATATAGAATAAACTAGTCAAAAGAGAGTTTTAGGCTTAAAATGAAGATGAATTAATCAAAGAACTATAATAAAGACTGATTGAGGCAAAAGAAGCATTGAAAGAGACTTAAATAAAGCTTCAAGAAGAAAAAAGTTTATCATAGCAAACTGCTTAGCAAGTTAAAGAGGTAAATAAGAAACTTAGATATGATTTTAAACCTGAGCAAGTTGAAATGGTAAGGAATTATTGTAGAGAGTTTAGAAGGCAATTGAGGAGAAACTGAAGAAAGTTAGTACCAAAGAATTGGACGCATTTAAGTAGTTGAATATTCGTAAGAACTAGCTTTATGAACTGGAGTAATTAATTAAGTAAGTAGTTAACTTTAGAGAATTGGAGAATGAAAGACTTATCTAGGAAGAGAGGTTTAAGTAGACTAAATATGAGTTAGAAAGCGAAAAATTCTAAGTCAGTCATATGTTTGCTTGTTAGTCTATTGGTAAAGTTCTGCTAAGAGCTATCATCAACTCCTTTAGATAGAAGGTAAGCTAAGATTCCTCAATGATAAATGTTTCTAAATTAAGTTTGGCTTAAGCAAGAGAAAGTTTAGAACGACTTGAAGAAGCTCGTATTACTCTAAACAGGCTACATAGCAAGCACTTTGCTCATTAAAAAGTTACAACAGAAAGCTAGTCAATTAATAAACCTTCATCAATAAAAAATCAGACTTAGGTTATCAAGCAAGCTCCAGCTGCCCAAAAATAGGTGGAAGACGACTACTGGTACTGATTTAGAATTTCTTTCATTATATAAATATAATTCATCTCAAACCTCTAAACCCTTCATTTCCCTTTTTTAAATCTGAAAGGTATTTCTTAAATAAACCTTCCAAGCTAAAATAGGCAACAAAAGGTACCTAATGATCACATAATTAAATACTAGAACATAGTTTGTCAGCTATTTGACTATAAACTACATAATCTTAATAAGTAGCTTTCTAAGACGTTAAGAAGATAACAAAATCTGAGTATTGAATGATATTTCTTAATAGTCAAATAAAGACCACCTTGTTTAATATCCAGCCCTCCACTCTAAAACTATAAACTTAACCCTCATTACACAACTTAAATTCCTTCATCCTCCTCATTCTACATTATCAATTACACTCGCCATAAGATTATAACTACTGAGATACGGAAGTAGTTTCAATTAAAAAGGGTATAAAATATCTAATATCACCATTCATCTAGCAAACATGGTTCAACTGGAAGGAAGCATATGAAAGCAAGAATTTAATATTGAATATTTAATTTTATACTCGATAGTTTAAAAACCTTCTTACAGGTATATTTTAATATATCTGCTCTCAAAAAAAGTGAAATCATATTTAAATCCATCATATCACTGGATTTATAACTACAAGATACAACATGTCCCTATGAATAAAACCAGATTGTCAGTAAATGAGCATTTAAGTCTACATATAATGAAGGATATTTTTATGCAGCCGATCTAATTACATCACGCAGATAAATGGGAAACACCCTGCTTTTTATCCCTTTGCTTATAAATAGTAAAAAAGGGTGAATTTCCAAGAGATGAGAGATATAAAAAATTATATAAAAGCAAAGATCAAAAAAGGTAGAATGAGTAGCAAACCTAATAGAACTCATAAAGCAAATATCCAAATTCATCAGCATTAATAGTCTCAAATTATTGAGCTTTAATTCTCATTAAAGAACTAAATACCCTTAAGTGCTAATTCTAGGATATACATATATATTAAATAGCTTAGACATTCATCATTCAACATTTAAGCTAAATATATCAAAAGAAAGCTAAATAAATATCATAAAAAGGTATTAAATTGAGTATAAAGTTATATGTTAATAGAAGGCATTAGAGTGCTAGTTTTTAGTGTGAAGGGAGAATTCTAGGAGTATACGTGTTTTACTTTAAATTTAAGTGTTTGAGTATAATTAAAATATGAGGCTCAACAAATGTGATCAAAACTAATTATAAGAAGAGGAAATCGTTAACCCTATTTATAAAAAAAGACTTATCACTAAGACCTTAACTCTCAATGAAAAAAAACAATTTAAGCAGGGATGAAATTTATAAAATTGGGTGATTAAAAGAAGTGACTCTTTTAGTTAGAAGTCTAAAGAGTCTTAGAAGTTTGATGGTTAATATTTTGATAATTCTTATAAAAATATAGTGAATGTACCTGAGTAATTGAATGAAGAGGAATTCCTGGATACTTACTAGTATGTAACAGGACCTGCTAATATTTTTATGGTGAGAGATAAAGTTTAAAGCGGAAAGTTCTAAGAATAAAAAGAATGCCAAGGAGAACAGACTCTTGAAATATTAAAGGAGGAAATGGATGAAAGCAATG
This sequence comes from Loxodes magnus, assembly GCA_946699065.1. Taxonomy (NCBI): domain Eukaryota; phylum Ciliophora; class Karyorelictea; order Loxodida; family Loxodidae; genus Loxodes; species Loxodes magnus. The sequence continues at coordinate 129,478 of CAMPDV010000076.1, read as the reverse complement.
ATGAGTCAGAAGAGCATAAAGTCCTCAAAAAGTAAAGATCAAAGTCTCAAGGAAAAATATTAATTAAGCCTTAAAGAAATCAAAGCGACTATAATAATACAAATAGGTTCTTCACTTAGTAAAAGTGAACTGAAAAAGAAGACGAACTAATGTTTAAATGTAAAATGGGGAACCCAAAAATTAAATGACACTAGCTGAGAGATATTATCAATGAGCAAATTCACAATGGTTAAAAGATTAGGAATGGAAAGAATGTTAGGGAAAGGTGGAATAATCATTTAGATCCTTCACTTAAGAAAAGCTGCTGGACAATAGAAGAAGACTTAATCCTCCTAAAGAAATTTTAAGAATTTGGAGATAAAAAATGATCTCAGATCGCAAACTGCATAGAGGGAAGAAATGAAAACCAAACTAGAAATAGAGGTAAAATGCTAATTAAACAGCTGGAAAAGAACGGACAAGACATTTTTTAAATTGATGTTAGCCAAATAGTGGTATCCTTGCATAAATAGTCATCTGATAACTCTCATGATAAATAAAAGAAAAATGATAAATAGGGAACTAGCAAAGTTCAGTAGAATCCTCTAATAAATTAGTTTAGCAAAATATTGTAAATTAACTCGTAAAGTTCAATTGAGGAGTAGAAGATACAAGATCTAATTGAATTTCCAATAAATATATAAGAGAGCAATCAACAAATAATATATCAATAGCAGAAGTAAAACCTTCAAGAGTTAGCTGATAATTACAAAATATTGGTAACTTAACCAGAAAATAGTCAGCAGAAAATCCAAATGACCAGATAAAAACTGCTTGAAATATCTAATCCCAACTTACTCACTCCCTAAAATTAAGTAGGATACGACCAAAATATTGATCCAAAAACTCTATAAGAAATTTTTGACTCTGAAGACCCTAACATAATTATATTAAACAAGTGAAACAAAAACGAGCTCAAGTAGGATAGTTCAGAATTAAGACTTTTTGAAGGGTAGAACGTGAGCAATTTTACTTATAAATGTCAAGGTCTGCTCGACACTCCATCATCAGAGGAAATATTTAGCTACTACAAACAGGACAATAAATGAATGATCATGCTGATTTTTGAAAGTTTATTCTTATTTTAAATAACATTTTAACCTAATCTTGTGAGTTACTTACTATACGCCTACTTTAATCATCTACACTCTCTCTTGTCACATCATTTCACATTTATTGTAGTATTTGATATGCTTGATAGCAATTATTACAGAACAAGTGAGCAATATAATTAAAGCAAGACGTAGTTTAAAAATTTTCACTTATCAAATACTATTTTTTTAATCTTGGATAATAAGCTAATTGTTATAAAGTGCAACCCTTTATTTCAATTTACTTTATCCCTTTAATACTAAAATACTAAGTTTAAATACTCTTTACACTCTCTTTAGTAAGAGAAGGTTAAGGAAAATGTGATAAATAGATTGACAGTACTTTCGAAAGGATTATCGAGAGCTAAAGGATATAGTCACAACGTCAGTATTTTTTTTGAGATTCTAGGTTTTTGTATGATTTTGAAGTTACTAAGCTACTGATATTTCTTCTTCTTTTACTTCTATAACTTACTATAGTGAACAAAAGTACTCTTTTTGCTAAAATAAAGAGTTTTAATTCATTATGTATAATAATACTTAAAGACCTATCTACTTTACAGTAGATTGGTGAATTGACTAAAAGAAAATCTATTAATAGATTAACTGGAATTCAACCGATTTATGCCTTAATCTAGTTTTACACAAATGCTCTGAGCTTTCAAGTATTAGAAACTATTTAGCTAGCAATCTGTACTTTATATACCTAATTTGAGGTTTTATATATTAAGCATACTATTATTATTTAATGATATTATAACTTATATTTGGAGAGGTTAATTCAGTATCAGGCAACTTCGAATACTTCTGATTTATAACCTAATCCCAGTCTTTTCCAGTATCTTCTAAATATAGTACCAAGTACTTTTATAATTAGCTGCATGCATTGAATACCTTAGTTAAACTAAGTTCCTCTTTGCTTGATAATAAGCTTAAAACTATAAATTTAACTTTTTAAACCTTAAAAATTAGTTTGATATAGAAGAGCTGTTTCATTCAGAATTGATCAATCTACTTTAAATATTCTCTTCATATTTTGGCTAAAATTAATATACTTTGATAGCTTTTATGTCCTAAAGAAAAGCTTAATGGTTAAAGGCCTTGTTTACTTTTCGTTGCGCTATTCTGATAACTTGATTTCTAGCTATTATAAGTCTAGAATATTACTTTTATTAGGCTATTTAATTAGTTTCTCTCACTATTGCTTTTATTTATAATTAAATTTGAACCTTCATTTCAACTAAAAGCAGTAATCTGTCTGTACTCATCTTAACGCTTTATTCCATGATCTTTACATTTTCCTCGTTCTTTAAATCTGATAACTTATACTAGACAAATCTGATTCCTAAGAATCTCCTTTTGATTATTTAGTTGCAACCAAGCAAAATGTTATTTGATTATGATGTGATAAACAGTTTATCAAGCTAGTAAGTACGAGAATAATATAAATAATCTCTTTAAGTTCATAGTCTTTAATGTACTTTGCTTAACTATTTTAACATGCTAATAACATATTCAGTAATGATAGCTATTTTATATATCATCTCTTAGCTATTAGTTCTAAAATTCACTAGTTTGATGACTATAATTTCACTTATATCATAATCACTGAAACTATGGAGAAAACGCTTTAAATAGCAGTTATTAAGAGATTACTCACTTAGTTTCTAGCATGTCTTAGATACATTTTTTTAAGATTATGACTAGCTTCTTAATCGTGCATTTGAACCACCATATTTTTATTTATTAATTGAAAAGTCTTGCATGTATTACAAAATACTACTCATTATATATCAAGCAGCACTCTAGATATATATAACTTCATATTTAACTCAATATTTAAGTATTTTTAGCCCTTTAATTTATATTTCTTTACCACTTCATTAATAGATAGTATAATGACAGTATAGAAAATGAACCTCTTTACTCTTTAAATGTTTAAACACTTTTCTTATCTTTATTTGGTAGAAAATTATCCTAGAATCAGAAACTTAGCAATACACTTATATCTAGCAAATATGCTGAATACTCCTTAGCTCTATGGTATTACTATAATGGAAGTTATATTTAGGTTATTGTTGCAGATCTTACATGAAACTACTGCTTTATCTACTTCCATTCTTTTACCTTCAAACTCGCCTTATAATCAGCTTTCGCTTTTTACAGCTAATTTAATCTATATATTCCTATATGTTGATCCTTCACTTGATATCTAAATTGGTGGATATCAAAACAAGAGTGTTTAGCGTAATTAATAAAACCTAACAGGCAAGATTAACTTATATGACAAGCATGCTGATAATTCATAAATGAAGAGAAAGGCATGAAGCATCTAAATTCTTATTAACTAACTACCGTTAATTATGATACCTGGCAGGCTAGAAAAATTAAGAGCTATAATATATCAAAGCTAGTCAACCTTAAGAGTAAATCTACTAATCTAACAGCATTTCAAGTATCTTAACATTATCTTATATAGAAGGTGAGAGGTAATTAAGCTAAAGTAAAGATGGATTGAACCTTTAAAATAAATAAATGGATAGTTTATTTAAGCTTTGCTTATACAACTAGAATATGTAGTTAGAAAACTTATTAGAACCTCTAGCTAATCATCTAAAGCTTTTATTGTTAAATCGTTTAGATCTCAGTCTTCATTGCTATTAGTATATAGTTACTACTTAATACCTATCATATCTTACTCTTCATTTAGCTCTCACTCCTCGCTACCTTCTAAAGCAGTTATAGTTAAACTTGCTTATACATTTACCTTTCTAAGTTACTGTTTTTAAATTATAAATAAGGATTAATATCTGATAATCTAAGTTAAGCATGACTTTATTTATTAGTAGGCTAACTTGTTTACACTCTTGTTTAGAGACTAATCAAATTATAGCCATACAGTCATTATATATCTCATAGGATACACTACCATTATGCTGTTATTGTAACTTAGTTATTTAAAAAGATGGTGAATTAAACAAACGATAGACTCCATCTTTAAAGATGTCGGATTTAGAGTATTTAAGGGGAATTAAAAGTGACTATTATAATATGCACTGAAGCATGTAGTCTAGTACAGCGCTATTTCCACAATGATATTTTAAGTTATATCAGAGCCAGTAATAGCAAACATTAATATGCACAGTAGGAAACGTACACAGTACGTGCCGACAACTTTGCAACAGTCTATAAACTAAGCAATGCCTTTTAAATCTTAAAAATAGCTACTTTGATAAAGAAAAGCTAGAATGAAATACTATAAACTTATGTCTATTGCTTTAAGTACTTTTAGCATTTAATAAAATGGTTTTATTTATGGATTCTTATATTTAGGTAAGTGTTCTGTTTTATAACGATTAGAATACACATCATTCTCATAAAATCGATGTAGCAATCCAGTAATTTTATATAATTGTCTGAAGTAGAAGTCTATAAAGGCATAACTATGCTGACTGCTATTAATTAAGTTTCTTGATTCAGATTATTTATTTATTTGATCTGCCTTCTGCTATTAAGAATCTAATCATTTAACTTTTGGTATTATTAGTTATTTTACTTATCTCGCTTAAAGTGTTAAGACTAATGCTCTTAAATATAGCTTTAGAGCATTTCCCTTATTTATAATATACAAATCCAGTAGAATTTGAAAGAACTTAATGTGTACAGTATACCATCCTTAGATATCCTAGCTTTCTACTCTTTTCCCAAGTTTAATCCTTTAGCTTAACATTTATCTGAAGTCTATTTCAATCTATACCTCTTTTGCAGTCATTCTCTTTAACTGTCATCTATAGGGCACTATGTATCTTGATAACTATGAGTACAACTGTAGGACTATTAGCTTATTATCACTTCTAGATTCTTCATCTTAGACTATTAAGGTCTGATAGAGGTTTAATACTCAAGCTAAGTAACTAGGATTGAGGAATTATAGGGTGGAAAGGTTAGTAAGAAGAACTGAAAATAAAGGGATAAAGTTGAGTTAGTAAAGAGGATTAGTCAATAGAGGCTTATGAATAGTGAAGTATCTAAAGTACTTAAAGAGCTGGCTAGCAACTAGCAAGCAATTCAATTATATAGTAGTAAATATATTCTTAACTTAGCCTTATCAGCTAATAGTACAATAGAGCTTAGATATTAATTTCTGCTTTAGCAGTATAAATGTCACTTAAAACTAGGAAGAAAGCACATAAAGAAGGTAAAAGTAAAGGCGCTAAAAAGTATGACAAGAATATGAACTTCAGCTTTTACCAACAAACTGATTAGCTAAATTTCTAGAAAAATGAGAACTAAATTCCTAAAGTAACCTTAAAGATAGAGCTTACTCCACCTAATTTCACTAAGCTTAGATTTGAAAAAAAGGATATACCTATCACAACAAGGCTTGGGAAGATTCGCTAATGAATTAAGGATTACCATAATTAGTCTGTCTCATTGTGAGATCTAAAAATTTGAATTAATAACACAGATTTCACACCTGAAACTGCTTTTAAAAAGGAGAACGATTTTGTAACTCTGAAGGATATAGGAATTGCAGGGAAATCAGAAATTCAGGTATTTTACAACTACCCGATTTCCAATTATCCCTTACTTTCTTTTTGAGCATAAATTGTAACTTTATTATTCGATTATACTAATAAGCAAAGCTATTAAACCTATATGCTAGTTACTTTTCCTTCATATTCACTCATGTTCTCAACCATATTACTTTCACACTGTTGTAACTTCCTTCCTTCTTACCTTAACTATACCTTTGTACAGCCAAGTCATTAATATATCCCATCTCTTGCTATACTTAGGTTTTAGACTTAAACGGTAGGACTCATTATCCAATTAGTCTTACATAGACAAAGATATATAAAGGAATTTCTTCCTAATTAGGACAATCCATATTGGATTATCTCCTAAGTCAGTTCTATAAGTAAGCTCTTTATTTGAAAGGCTACTTATCTAATAAATGCTACTGAGATAGCTTCTCTGCTTCTTAGTTTTATCCCTTATGTCTGAATATCATTAAATTAAAGGTAATTGAGAATGCTATTGATATATAAAAGAGTATAGAAGGCTTAAAGAAGCTAAAAGGTAATAAGGATTAGAGTAGAAGAGCTGCTATCTTAACATAGGTAAATGCCTTGACAGCTATATCTAGTATAATAACATTAGAGCTAACAGTTATATGTATTAGTATCATACTTAGTAAGTTAGTAAGTTAGTGAAGAGTAAATAAATGAAATAGGTAATGGTAATCCTAAAGAGCTATCTCACTACAATCAATACTATTAACTTGAATTATAAAATGATTATCAGTTTGTTAGAGCAATTAAAGAATAGATAAGGGTATTTAATAGATCTGTAAAGGAACTTGGATCTAAAGTTACCAGTGTAAGACCAAAAATCTGGATGTTTAGGTATTAAAAGAGTCTAACAACTGAAAGCATTAATAAAGAGATTAGGGAGATAGATAAGTGATCGTGAAAAAGGAAACGTTAAGGAAATTGACGATAGTAAAAGTATAATTTTTCAGTTTTATTTAGGGATAATAAAGTTATCTAAAGCTTATTTACTAAGCCTAGCTAATGAAAAAAGGAAACACTATAAAATGAGTAAGCGATTAAGAATAGATACTACTTGAGTAATTCAAAAGTTAGTAGGAAGTGAATAAAATCTCAGAGCACTAAAATAATATTTTGAAGAGATATCTAAATAACATGAAAGGTAAGATCTAATAGAATAAAGCAATATCCATATTTAATACCCATTAGTTAAACCTAACTTAAGATATAATATTGTCACTTAATTACTAATACTAAGCTATAATTCTTAAAGTAGAAGTAAAGCATAATGAAATAGTTTTCTTACTATAATAGTAGTTAAAATAGTAAATTATTAGTAGTATTGTCTTAAATCTTAACTCTGTTTAGTATATTCTTATATAAACAAGTGGAATATCTAACTTCAATAAAGGAGAGTTAAGAACTCTTTCAAATATAAGTTGCTTTGGTCACTTATATAGGAATGGAATAAGCTGATAGGTGAATTAGCAGGATAGAGTAAGGTGATTGGTGTATTAATGTATAACTATAAGCAGTGAAGTGACATTTAAATTGTATTAAAATAACTAAAAAAATGAATAGGAATCAATCAATGCCTTACTCTCTTTCTTCAGCATAAAATACAAGTCATAAGAGTATTATCAAACAAGCAGAGAGGGAAATAAAATTAGCTGAAGAAGATATTAAATCTTGGAAAACTCATTAGGTAAATAAAAGTATCGATTATACTGTTGATTTGCCTATGAAAGGGAATAAAGTCAAGAACTAGCCAAGTTTGAATGTTTCTAGTCAGAATTCTTCTAAGGCTTTAAGTTAAAGCATTGAGTATATTTAGAATAAATTTCCTCAAACCACTACACACTAAAACTATATACCTAAAAGCAAGCTTAGGCCATAAATGCTTTAGAACAATACCTTAACAAGTCTAAGATAAAAGTTCAAAGAAGCGAATAAGCGCCTTGCAAATCAAACTTAAGAAGCTGAGAATCCTATAATGAGAGTGTAAAGTGCTTAATTGAAGTATAATGATTAGTTTCAAAACGAAAGAAAGGTACTAATAAACGAATTTAACTAGATTATATCAAGAATGAATACCATATCATGCAATAACCCAGATATGCAAAGTATTAACCGTACATTAGAAAACTTAGACACTATGCCTAGCTCGCCTATATCCTATAAAGAGTAACAAAAAACTAGTAATGTGTAGGATAAAAATATTCAGCTTGAAGAAATATAAAGACAGATAGAGTCCGCAAAAAGAGAGTACTAATCAATAGTAGAAAATCTGGAGAATTTTAATTAAGAAAGAAACATAGAAAAAGATATCCTTGCACAATAGCTCAAAATAAAGGAAGACGTTATACAAAACCTTCAAAATTAGCTGAGCAAAGTATAAAGAATAAACTCAGAATTAGACATTGAAAACTAACAGCTTAAGACATTAAACTAGCAGCTGTAAAAGACTATAGAAGAAATAATTTCTAATCACAAAATATTTGAACAGAATATCCATTCTTAGAAGTAGAGTGAGATTAATCATATTTAGATGCTAGAGCAAAGCTAGCAGTCTATCCTATAAGAAAAGAAGTAACTTGAGCTAAAATTAATGCAACTTAATAATTTACTAAACTAGACTGGGGATAAAGCACAGTAATAGAATTTATAGTATTAAAAGGAAATTGCTATCTTAAAATCCTAAATCTAAGGTTAGGATTTTGAATTGAAATCATTGAAAAAAAGAATGATGTCAGGGGCTGAATTAACTAAATATGGGACAAACGAAGATCTAATAAATAGTACATCTTAAAAGTAAAAACGAAAGCAGTAAAAACTTCTGCAAAGATTCGCGAAAATACTGAACATCATAAAACAAAGCTGCTACGAGTTAAAAATAGACTTAGTAAGGAAATAAAAGCAAATAGTGGAGCAGTTTCAAGCAGAGTTAACACTACTAGGTTAAACATTTAAGTCGAGCTAAATAAAATATACCTTCATTATCTAAGCCTTAAAGAGCAAAATAGAAAAGCTTAAGAAATAAATTATCACATTGAAGTCGAAGAAAGTAGTTAAAAAGTAAAGTTAACCTAAATGATCAGAAGAAAAAGAAATTTTAATTATATGATTAATAAGATAATTCTAAGTACATTATCATATATATACTAGCATTACGTCTTACTTTGCCTTTTTATTTTCTAACTTAATTAATTAAAGGAAAGTTACTTGTTTTAAAAGGAGTAACTGAGATAGTAAAGCTGTTATGATATTAAGCTTGACTAAGAAAAGTCTTAAAAAGCAGTACTTGGCTATGTTTTTATCTTCAGGTATCAAGAGATCATTAAGATACCTTATATGCATAAGAGCATTATCATGGTTAAATAGGTGGAATATTATGATCAAGCTCGTGGTTATGAAACCTTTGAAGTTAATAAATTTTATACTTGGTCAGTTAATTCGGGAAATGCTGCATAGCAAGAAGATGAAAGTACAATCTACTATAACACTGTTTAATAAGGAATACTTAAAGTTACTTAAACATTTTAAATCAAGTTATACACCTCAATCAAGTCTTAGTCCTTGGTAGCACTGGCTAGTTCATTACTGTTATTTACTAGTATTTGCTTCCCTTATTTGTAAAAATGTAGCTTAGAAGTATCAGGCATATTATCTATACTAGCTCCATCGCACCTATCAAGAACTTTTGCCTGTTATAGGGTGTTATTAACTAGGATACAAATACAATGAAGGGTAAAGATAAAAAGTAAAGAGAGCTAAGTAAAATGAAATGGATCATGAAAGTTCTTACAGAGGTATTTGTAAGCTTCTGAAGAGTGCTCTAGGCTGCGTATAAGAACCAAACAAATCCCATAGTTCTAAAGGATAAAACTATTCAACCAGTAATTCCTTCATAATCAGTATACTTGTCATAGTTATCATCTGTTGCTTTCCCTAGTCCAACTATAATAAAATGAAGCATAATCACAAATATGACTATAGGAAGAGCTACAACTATCTCTGGTATTTCCCTAAAAGTGATAGTTCATCCATGAGCTATGAACAAAAATAGAATCATAAGCACAAGTTAAGTTAAAACGCTACCCATTTAACTTATAAAGTCAAAAGCTACCAAACCTTTGCCATTAATCCCATATATGTATAAGTGAAAAGTTTGGAAGACTATGAAAACCAACTCACATGCAATGCTAAAGTTCAGAATATATTGAGTTTTCTCTATTTCTTCAGTTTTACTATAATGAGCACTGGTAGCTCTTACATTCTTCAAAAGTAAACCAATGAAAATTAAAAATAGCATGCAAAATATTTGGAATAATCCTTACTACTCTACTGGAAATTCTGAACCATCTGAGTTTATAAAATGGATTTAAAAGCGAATTTTTCCTCATAGCATGTCTTTAAGTCCACAATCAGAGATCACGAAAAATCACATTCCCTCCTTAGTGTTTTATGTTAAATTGCCTTTGTAAATTATACTTCAGTCAGTATTATTAGGGATTTAAATAACCTAAGACTAAGAAGAAATTTCAAACTTTTACTTGCAGGTACCTTACTCCAAGGCTTCTTACCAGTCCTCCTCATTATATACAAGCAAGGTTACTTCTTTATACTCATATACATCCCTCTATATCTTATTGAATCTCAGTTTTATCGAAAAGTTAGCTTATCCAGGAAAAACGCCAAATTTAGCTAAATACTATCAGTTATTATACTCTCTAAGTTTAACATTTCCTGTTGTAATCTTACAGTCGAACGTCACAAAGCATAGTATTAGGCTAAAAGCGATAAAATACATACTTAGTATAATTTAAATTTTGATTTAGCTTAAAAATACCTCTAAATAAGGATAATCAAGTCTTTTTATTTAGGTAGCTGGATGATATAGTAAACCACTCCCATTTTATGGGTGCTATTAATATCAGGACTCTGTGATGACTAGGCATTTGATAGTTAGAAGACTGATTATAATGAAGTGCAGGGTATATTGAATATTGATATTTTTACCTTTGAATTCATAAAATATGAAAGGTTATTAATAAAAACCTTAGCAATAAGAAGTGGTTGGATAGTAAGATGAAAGCTAGGAGTTTTAGGCTCAAGAGACGCCTAAATAAAAAAACCCATTAGATGCTTTTAAAAACTAAGACTAAGATTAATAAGATTAGCCTTATCCCTTTTTTTAAGGGAAAGGACCTACTTAAGAGTAAGAATAAAAAGAGTTTCAGAACTTAGAGCAGTCTAATGTGTACAATGAATAAGAGTAGCCTTTATAAAAGGATGATAAAAAGAAAGAAAAACCAAAGGGAATAAGGGAAAAATAAGCTGGAGCTTCTCTGACTTCGTATTTGCTTTTCTAATTGAACTTTTTGTATTTTGTAGTTTACTTTATAGGTACAATTGTTTCTTACATATACAAGGCTATAACTTTAGATTACCCAAACAGAGCTTTATCTATAGAAATAGTCAGCTTCCTGCTTTTTTCAGTATTAATGTACATCAGATCCAGGACAGGATGCTTTGGAAACGTAGCAGAGCATGCTCCCTCTTTATCCTTCGCCTTGATACTAACAGTCCCAATAATTCCTGGAATTTTGTTTTAAATGCTTTGGTAGGTGTATGTACTGAAGATAGACTACATTATAAGTGCGTTTATGATAGCGTTAGTTGTGACTGAAACAGTTTTCGCAGTATATGCAATCGTTAAAATAAAAAGAAATTCATTCATGGCTTGAGAATGGTTAGTACCTTGCTATTTATAACTTAAGCTCTTTTTCTAGTTAATTATTACCATTTATATTGAAAGTCTAATCTTCCTCTTATTTACTAACTTCAAACTGCTAAATATAGTTTTGATTTATACTAAGTCTTAAACTTATTTCCATTATCCATTATTTTAGATATTAAAGCTATTATAAATTAAAGGCTTTAAAGATCTATAAAATCAGATTTATGTGTCAAAATGAGATGCTTAGATATAAACCTGATGAACTTCTATAACTCAACTAAGACCCTATGCTTGTAAATGCTAGTTACTAATTATCATACAAAAGTTTACTTACATTTAAATAGATCAATTAACTACGCTCCATATATTCATCCACTGCTAGACGCATAGCTTTCCATGTTCCTTACTATTTGACTCTTATACTAGCATAATCCTTTATTGAATCATGTTTAGCAGATTCCCCTTAGCCTTCTAATATTATGACCTTTATTTTCAGCTATTTGTAAACTTAAGTTTTATAGGAAATCAGAATCTTAAATTAGCCGCTTTAATTAATAATGCTAATGAAGCTTCTTTAAGTAACAAGATAGAATGAATATCTATTTTGTACTTTCTTCGCCTCCAATCAATCAATTTAAATTACATTTATATCTAAATTTTATTGTCTGGTTAGCAAGTTGAAGCTGCTTTAACTACTAGACTTTATATCTCAAGATTAGGTTAAATATAGAAAAAGGATATTATATTAGGATTTATGTTCTGATGTGCTTTTTACTGGAGAAGAGTATCTAAATAGAACAGAGTAAGAAGAGAAGTTAGTTCTATTAGTTAATGATTTTGAGTCATTAATTTAACACTTTGATCACGTCTAAATTTTTGTTGAGTTAGCTAGAATAAACCGAGTTTGATAGAATGCTAATTGTAAAATTATCCAAAAATCAACTTTTATAGATCCAAGTAATTTAATCCAATTTAAATAGAACTGATTTAATAGACTAAGCACTGTGTAGATTTAATGACTGCTTTATAACTTTAAAGTAATAGCTTGAAGAATTATCTATTAACTTATTTGAATCTAGCAGTTAAGTACATGAAACCCTATTAAACCTCCAGCTCTTAAAATGTTTCTCATTTCCTAATAAAAAATAGCTTATCCCCTTTAATTTTATCCATAATTAGCTTCATAAATGAACTATCATATATTAATGCTACTTTAATCCTAGTAATCTAAGTCCTTTATTGGGTTAATTAGATATAGATAGGAAGAGATAAGTAAAAGTAATGAAAGACGACAAAATAATTTTAGCTTATGTGAATCAACTTATTGCTTTAGATGTATAATTAATGACTTTAAAAATCTTTAATCTTGGTTTTCTTTTTAATAAGTATTGAACTAAATCTATCTACTTCTGTCTTACTTTTATCAGCCTTAGTATCTTAAATACAGTTAATAACTTAAATAAATTTTGCCTTAAATTAATGGTAGCAGATGGATTTTTCTAGCTATTTAGTAGATTTAAACTTTAGTTTATTTTCTTATCTTCTTTCCCAGTTTTAATTCTGTTTTGTCTCTTTATTTTTTTATTCACTTTGACCGACTAATGTAAAGTACTAACTCTTATCTTAACTGCTTAAGAGTACTTTACTAGTCTTAATAGCAATAATATTATCTCCTTTCTAGCCTTATACATAATGCTAAATCTTATTCCCCTATCACTAAGATAAGAATGTAACTTCCTATCTAGTCTGGAAACCAACTTCTTAGTTTCAAATCCATTTGCTTTGCTTTCTTTACCTTCTCTCCCTATTTTCTATCTTCTGGTATTAATCTTTTCTTATATTTAATTTTAGCGTATGAAGTAGATTAAAAATATCTCTAATAAGAAGCTTTAAATGATTTTCATTTTATCGAAATTTAAATTATTACAAATGAGTTTATTATTAAAGTTAAAATCAAATGTCTTCGGAAAAATTAAAATCGCAACTTGGAATCTTCCAGTAATTATTCCTGTAGTAGTCTTGCACTTCTTGCTCTTATTCTTTTCCAGTTGCTTGCTAGTCCGCTCCTAATTCTTATTCGCTGTATTTAAAACTTACTCTTTAATTAGCATTTCAGATAGCTGGTATCTATTGAATGAGTTGCTCCATTTCTTTTAAGTATATACATTTTCTTAGCTTTAGTCTTAAGTTTGCTCTTCTAGTTACTGATCTTTAGTTTGTACTTCCAGTGTTATTTCGTCATTATCATCAAACGAATTATCCTTTTGCTTTATTTCTTCGAACTCGAAATTCTAAAGCTTTTAATCTAAGTCCTTAATTTCTTAGTCTTCTTCCTCTTCATCCTCTTCTTCCTCTTACTCTTCTTGCTAGCTATTATATATTTACTTCCTGTTACTTAGATCTGCTTATAAGTTTCCAGAGCATGAATTAATGGGATCTCCTAAGCTCTTAGTTTCAATTTCATTTTGGTTCATTAGTATATGCTCAACATAATCTTGCCATTACAGTGAGTCTCTTAGAAAGCTCCTTATTACACTACAAGTACTGTTAAGAAGTAGATTAGAAACCCTTGTAAGTGTCCCCATATATCCTCGTCTATAGGGTCTACCTCTGCTATCTAATTACTAGTTTTCCTTAGCAGTAGTTACAATAAACTCGATTAAGTTACAATTACGAATTAGATCTTCCTTTAAATCAATGTACTATGAATCGAGTATGGCTTTGATTATATTCTCAAACTATACCTAAAACATAGAGTTCCATTCGAATCTTAGTAGCATCTCATTCACATCTTTTAGGATTTTCAATTCCTTTATCTGCTTGTTAATCACTTTGCTTTCCTTCTTTATAGCAGCATGTAGTAGCTCTATCATTTTCAATCTTGTAGGTCCTAAAGGAATGAATGTCTATCTAAACTAGTTTGAAACCGGCGATGGTTCTCTTTTCAGTTCTAAGGCTAAATAGGGAATGTATTAAGCAATTGACTGGGAAAGCGCTGATTCACTTTCTGCGCTCTCTTCTTCATAAATAAAGTTAATTTTAGAAAGGGAGTTATCACAATTGAGAAGTGCGCTTAAGAACTACACTCCGAATTTGAAGCTTTCACTCTAGTTTTCTTCCGTGAATATTTACTAGACTAAAGTAGCAGCTAGTTTATCCTCAATATCCTACACTAATTAATTCCCAGCTGATATCTAGTTTTAATGCTATATTAGATAGACTAAAATCTGAGAGGAGTTCTAAGATTCTCTCACATTTCCTCTAAGCTTTTCAACCAATATCTTTATAATATGCTTTCGGCTTTCAAGGTATTTTTCAGCATTTTCAGGACAAATTCCAGTTTCACTACCTATAATCCTTTGATTATCAAAGCATAATAGTCTTTAAACTATTTCTGATATCGCTTTAGTTTACACCTACGCTAGTAGTAAATTCAATGCTTCAGGGTTCTCTAAAAAGATATAATTAAACGCGCTATCTGTTTCACGGTTCAATAGACACATAACTGTTTTGCTGAAGTAGCCAACTAAAGTAGGATTTAATTCTTGATCCTTTTCAACCTTAAGGAAGGAGAAAAGTGTCTCTATTAGCTCGTGGGACTCGAAGAATTACTTCATGATTTGTTGAATTTCGCTTGATAGAACTTCCCCAGCTATAAACGGAAGCTTATAACATCTCTTAGTATCCCCATTATCCTCAGGTACCTTCACAATATATTACAGCAACTCTGATAGTCTATCCTAATCAAAGAAGTTAATTAGCTTTTCATTCTAACTTTTCAACTCCAAGAGAAAGTCTTAATCATCCATCAACTCTTCCAAATCTAGATTCTCCTAGTTCAGAAGATCGTTTATAGGCGAGTTGCGTTGCTATCTAAAATGTTGCCAAAAGGGAGCGAAGCTAGGGTTAAACATCATTCCGTTCATTTTTTATTTATTAAACAATTAGAAAAAAAAGGGTAAAAATACCAAATTCCATATTTCTGAATCATTCGGATCAAAGCATTTTCATACTGTTCAAACTAAGAATTTTCAATTCTTATTACCAAGCATTTAAATACCAGAAAAGCTTGACTCACGCATATGCTTATTTAAGCATCCACCTTATTATAGTGTTCTATATACCTTAAATAATGGTAAAGTAAAGTAGAAAGTCTAAAGGCAAGCTTACTGGTATTTAAGCACGTTAAAATGAGTAAAACTAAAGCTTTTGAATTAGGAATAAGGAATAAGGATTTAAAATGTCTTAATGTATACTGCTTTTGGGAGATGCTAAGGAGATAGTAATTATGGATAGTATATAATGAAAGTAAGTAATTTAAAGGAGAAATATTATGGTAGAAAGATGTTAGTTAAATGCTTTATAACTTTAATTGCTATTAACTTTATTAGTCAGTATGAAATACTTACACTAGATAAGGATCTTAATAAGTAAATAAATTAGCTATCTTTAAATAGTATAAAAAGACTCTTTTTACTTTTTTTGGATATTAATAACTTGATTTTCCATAACTTAAGAGGGAAAAGGGAAACAAATGTTGTTTAAAGGAGGAAATGAGGTAAACGATGAGAGAGGGGGAAATGAAATGGGGATTTGAGGTATATAAGTTAAAGATAAAACTTTTTAAAAGTTTAATAAAGACATCACCAATCTTTAAAAGGGTTTTCAGAAGCAGAAACAGCAGGTGGAATTCTAGGGCTGTCAGCGTATGTAGGAAAGTTACTAATATCACCCATATTTCTTACTTAAGGAATATAGGGTGGGACTAATTTCTTTGAAAGAAGTTGAATCCAATCAAAGTCTTTGAACCATTTATGGTTTTTTATATCGTTTACTCCTCTTTTTAAGTTACCATATCTCTTAGATAAATCATGTACTAATAGATGCTTGACAAGAGATCTTCCATTCTTATTAAAGTCTTTAGGGAATTTTACTTTTCCTCTTAAGATCCTTTAGTAAATACTCATTGGATCTTCATCAGTAAAAGGGCAATAACCTGCTATTAGCTCATAAATAAAAATTCCCAAAGTCCATCAGTCTGCAGGCCTTCCATGACCTTTATTTAGCAAAATTTCGGGTGCGATATACTCAGGAGTGCCGCAAACTGTGTATGTTCTTGTTTCCACTTATTTTGCAAAGCCAAAATCTGTTAATTTTAAATAACCAGTTGCTTCTATTAATACGTTTTCTGGCTTCAAGTCTCGATAGATAATATTCTTAGCATGCAAGTACTCAAACATAACTACTACTTGAGATGCGTAGAATCTAGCATTTTCATTTTCAATTTTTCCTAAACTGCATTAGTAAGTATAAAGCTCACCCCCATGAACCAATTCCATGCATATATATAAATAACGATCATCTTAATTAGTTCCTATCAAATTTATCATAAAAGGATGATCTAGTATTTGAAGTACTTTTACCTCAGAGGTTATATGATCAACCTGCTTCAAACGGATGATTTCACTTTTTTTAAGGATCTTAATAGCCACATACTCATTTCTTTATTTATGTCTACCTAATCTTACTCTACCAAAAGCTCCTCTTCCAATAGTCTACAATATTTCATAATCTTCTAGCTAGATCTTTTTGTTCCCAGGAGCTTACATTTTAGAATAAAAATGTAAAATAACCATAAAGTTATTTAAATCTTTCCTTAAGCCTATCTCCTACTTTCTATCTTTATTAACTAGATTCCTTCTAATTGCACTATATAATAAAGCTTATACTGATCCCTAATACCAGGATATATAATAATGATCAAAGTACTATACTTAAGATACTGCTTTAAGCTGAAAAATAGACTTAAAAACAAAAATTTTTCTTAATAACTACCTTATCAATTTTTTTTAAACTGCCAATGCTTTTTATTAGTACCTACTATTAATTTATAAAATGGTATTATAAAGATTATATGTACTGCTTATAGTATTCCTTCAGTTAATAATCAGCACTTAATCAATCATACTTCTTATTTATTTTAATAGATGGGTAGAACTTTGTCTTTTATATCCTCTATCTCTTCTTACCATTTACATTCTTAATGCCTTATTATTAGGTAAGAAGATCTGTATTCCTCAGTTTTATGTAGTTTTATAACTGAAATCTCATACTCTACTTCAGGTTTAAATTTTAAAGATTATAAAGCTTAATTTCTCCTTCATGGCTATAAATTGAAGGAAAAACTAGAATACTATGAGTAAATCTTTGACTATGCTTGTTCATATAGTTGAGGATAGAAGTAATAATGATGATTGATTTTCCTCCAGAGGGCTTTTTAAAGAAATCCCATTTAAAGCAAATTTAAACCTATTTACTGTTAAAATAATTTCGGACTTTAAAGTTAGTATAAACAAGCAGTACTTAACTTACTTATTTTGACTTTGAAAGTTGGATTCTTTTTTATTCTTCATACTGAGGATATAATTAAGATCAAAAAAGCTAAGAGTTATAGCTTTTCTTTTAGATTATTGAGCTTTTACTTGAAGATTTGAGTAAAAATAGTTTTGATGAGTATTAAACGGAATCAAAGAGACTATTATCAGTTTTATTTTTAAGCATGCAAGTCTAGTTTAAGATTTAACTATTTAGTTCATTTTTATACTCTAAATTGTCTTTACTCTATAGATATCTCAGCAAGCTAAGTTTAGGCTTCTATTATTATCTTTCTCTAAACTTAAGCTTCATTTAAGCTGTGAAACAGTATAACTGAACACTTATTATGAAACAAGCATATCTTCATTTTGTTTCTTTTGCAAGTATAATCTTGCTATGATAATAAGAATACTTAAATCTCAAAATAGGTTATAAGGAAGTAAAGAAGCAACTAAAACTGACTGAATAAAGAAAAGTCCTTTGACTATATAAAAGCTAAAGGCACATAAGAAGATAGTTCTAACCAAGAAATCGGAACATAAAAAGCTATTGAATGATTTAAATACCAAGTCAAGTTTATGCTCCATAAGAGAAAAACAGAATAAGAAATTCTTACTCGTTCTATATAATAACACATAGCATGCTATTTTAATTGCTTGCTAACTGCTTTTTTACTTCTAGTGTTTGTTATTGAACTAAATTTATATCGTCAATAGAAAATTTCGCTGGCTATGGAAGAAAGGAAACTTTATATTTACTAAAAGTTTATACTTCAGCTGTATAAAATAATGCTTTACAAGCTTCTTAGCCTGATTACAGAAATAGCTTATATAGCCATTTCCAAACTTAACTAAGGATGGACTAACTTTATATTGAATCAAATTCCACCTGATTTTTTACCTAGTTTCATTGCTTAAAGTAGTCTATTTAGTAGCATATATTCGATAGTCCAGATTTGAAAATGTTTGATTGAGCGTTATAGACTAGAAGTACATGAATAATCTTAAAGAAAGAGTGTTAAAAGACCAATTAATTATCATAGTTTCAAGTTTATTTATAGGTCATTCATCATAATCCTTATAAGAGTATAGGAATCTAGAGAGCTAGCAACCCCAAATTAGCCTTTCTTTATATTTTGGATCTTTTATAGATGGAAGCTTATAAATGTCGTTCCATGAAAATTTGACGCTGTATTTCCGTCTTAGCACAGTGTTAATGCCTTTTGCTATGAACATTTAGTTCTGGTAGTTTTCTCTGAACCATCTACAAAGTTGTGATGAGTGTATCACTTTAAATCCAAAATCCTTTAAGCAGTCTTGATCGCCTAGATAATATATAAATAGGTTCAAGGTATGAAGCTTTGGGGCTCCTTCTAAGTCCACTATCATTTTGGTTAAATTAATGACAAAAACTAGGCCTACCAAAAAGAAAACTGCAGTTAGAGCTCTCTATCAAAAATCGCTATTTCTACCCTAAGCAAAGTATACTAAGATTGCAAGTACCAGCATGAAGGTAAAAGCAAAAAACATGGGCAATTAGCAGAGTCATTTAAAGATTGAATCTGTCTTTTCAAAGTCAACAATAATACCTCTGCAAAGGCAAATATACCAAATTTCGCCTCGTGCCCAGTACTCTAAATAGGACCACATAATCAATCCTAAAATAATTCAGACAAACGCTACAATCCATTTCGATGAACCTGCTTGTGGAAGAGTTGCAAAGACAGGTGAAAATAGGACAAACCCGAAAAGTCCTGCAAAAAATCATTTCTAATACCCAATGAATTCATCCCTTTTATCTTTAAGCTTCTTCCAATTTTAATTTTTGCTAAGCCAATTCTAAATCGTCAAGTCATTCTAATCCTCTTTTTCATTCTTTTAAATTAGCTTACTTTCCTCATTACTTGGTTCAGATTGATCTTCTATTGAAATAGAGGAAAGATGCCTAGGTGGATTCTTGTCCTTATCTTAATATGATTCTGCATTTTAACTATCTTACACCTAATCAAATGTATCTTCTAAGTTAGGACTTTCCTAAGTATGCTAACTCATTAATTATATTCTAAATGTAATTAATAGATATATTCAAATATCTACATCTCCCTTTTTTCCCGCTTTCATTAACTTATGCATTACCTTATAGATTAAGTTAGATAATGTGATATTATATTGGTATATTAAAGAATGATGATGAAGGAACTTTGCCCTAATTCTTGAGTATGTTTCTACTTATCTAAGATGATTTAGTTGCTTCTTCATTTGTTTTGGAGGATGAACTGCTGACTACTTAGCTTTTGATACAGTAGAAGATTCTCTTTCTACCTTAGAAAGGAGCATACTAAGGTTATTTTAATGAAGGAAGGAATAAAATTTAGATTGTGAGGTGACTTAATTATTTCCTTTCTTGCTTACTATTAATAAGATTATAAGCTCCAATAAATGAAACTACGTCAATACTTTTATAAGGTTAATTTAACTGAACTATTAGTGATAGCATCTTAGGTATAATTAGATCTATCTATAAATGTTGACTTATAGGCTAGACTGCTAGAGTAATTAATACAGTCTTTTTGTATTTAAGCTTTATAAAGTATTATACAGCCTTAGCTATCCATTATAGTATATCAATAAAATCCATTTATAGTAGACAATCGCTTCTACTTAGCCTTGAATACTAGAAAGTTAGCTAAAATTGAAAAATGGAAGTGAAATCTTTAAAATAGCCTAAAGTATATCTTTCTTTAGAAGTTCAACATCAAGTTTTCCTACTCTAATCTAATTGATATCCTTTAAGTATTGCAAGCTATTTACTTTCTTACTCCTTCCTTTCTAGCCTTCCTTAAGCAATTTGATAAGTAATAATGTTACCTATTTCATTGGATTCCATCTTCTCCCTTCTTAAGCATTTAATTCTTTCATCATTGCTACTTATCTTTACTGATTCTCTATAGTAAAGCTATCTCTACTAGGTCTATAGTAATAATTTACTCCTAGTGATAAGGTAAACCTGCTAAGGTATATTTATAATCTAGTAGTTCGTCTAGCAATCTTAACTCAATCTAGTTTTCAATGCTAGTAAGAAAGACAAAGCGATATAACTTGAATTAGGCTAGATAACTGTTACCTTAGTAGGGGATAATTTAGAATATTAGTTTGAAAGGCCTATTCAATAGCATCTAAATAATATTGAGGGAACATAATTAAAATCAGTTCCCCTTAATCTAAGAACCAAACTAAGTAACTGAAATATAAAAATAATGATGAAGAATCCAAATGTCTTAGAGATAATCAGGCTTAAGAGAAAATATTAAACTGGTATATGAGTAAGTAATATGACTGAATCTTGAAGAAAGTAAAATGCTCATACCAACTTGATAAATTTTGCTATAACTGATTGTTAAGAAAGCTGTAATATAATAAAGATCAAGGAAATTAATAAATATTAAGATGATAACTAAGGAAGTAAGTAGCACTCTAGCATTATCACTCCATACTAAATCAGTTCTTTATAATGTAACTATCGAAGCAATATAGAAAAGAGATCTTAGATGTAGTCACTTTATAAATTCGATCGTCTTTCTATTGGAAATATGATCCTTTATACACTACCAATTCATTAATCTCTTTATTAATACTCATTCTATCACTCTCGATGATATACTATACACCATTCCTTTCTTGTTTTTACTAACTTTCTAGAAGAATTATCAAATCATTTATTCATAGTAAAACCATTTCCTTCTAGTCTTCTACTGGCATATATAAACATCTTCAAACTATAAAGAGAGCATATAACTATTGACTACACTTAATCCTTGAAGTAAAGCGAAGAAGAAGAGATTTAGTATTAGATCATATATCTAAACTATTATACTTTATACTTATATAATTATTTAAAACTAAAGTACTTATAAAAATACCTATCAAGTAGTATAAAACTTCAGCACATTCTATTTCCAGTCTTTCATCGAAGTATTATAGTAATATCCTCCTGCAAAACCTAATAATTACTAATTTTAGAAGGAAAATGTCTTGTCGAAGGGTTATGTTGTACTACAAAAAGGTTGCTGGAAAGTAGGAGTTTATCATAATTTTTGGAAACTTGTTTATATTTATATCTTCAAAATTGAGTAGCTGTCACCTAAAACTCTCATTGCTATTATCTTTTCATCTTGCTCCAGTTAAATTGTATAATTTTCTGCGGTTGGAGAGATTCTTCCGATTGGGCTTCTCTCAAATAATTTATATACTTTATTTCTTAGTACAATCTAGCTGCCTTAAAGGAACTTATACTACCTCATTTCTTTCTAACAGCCAGTAAAACTAGTCCAGTTTTAAAAAAAGAAAGTAACAGAATCCAAGCTATAAACGTTTTCTTATGACAAGTCCAAATAATCACTATGTAGTTCATTTGATTTAGCAGTTATATCTTATAAGTCAATGCTACTCTAGAACTCTTATACTTTGATTTGCTATGAAGAGCTATTCGGGATTATATAATAGATCTCTGGAGTTTAGAGATAGTAAACTCTTAATTAAAAAGCATCATCAAACTTCTAACTTAGCTTGTTAATATCATCTTAGTTAATCATAGGAAAGTTCTTCTTGTTAATAAGTTCGTAAATAGGTCTAATTTAGTATCTTATGGGAGTTGGATTTGATTTCACATTTTAGTACCAAGTTTGTTAATCTGTAACGGGAACCGAACCTTTGTAGATTTAAGACTTTTTGTATATCTTTTAGCTAAACTGCTGCTACAATTATAAAGACTGACTTTCACTTAATTAAGTGGAGTATAGTTCTTTATTACTATACCTTTTAACTTTACTTTAGAGTGACTAAGATGCTGCCAATTTTATATCCACTTTTTACTACTAAAGCTTTTGCATATCTTTCGCTGTTATGTCAAATCTTTCTTAATACAACGCACCATAAACAACTTACCATATATAATAAGATCCATATCTATCAAACAACTAGTTGATGGAATTATATGAATCGCTTGAGTTTAATACTTCCAATACTTAGTTAGTAAAACCTTCTGTAAGCTTATGGTTGTACTAATCTATAGAAAACTAGTAAACTTCACAAAAGGATTTTACTTCGATACTTGTAACTCCGTTATTGAGAGTATCATCAACATACTCTTAGAACTTTTCATTTTTAGAAAACGCAAAATTTTAAGATCTCGATCATTTTCTCCCCCATTTTGAATTGTATGTTTCTATACCATCAACAAGTTAAGAAAACTTATTTTTCCTCCATTCAAAAGCTCCTTAGAATTGAGTAACTGTAGTTTCAAATGAGCAAGTAGCTAAATCTTCTTCATAAGCATTATCAGGAATTATTCAGAGTTCGTCTTCAGTTTTCAGTTGATGCGAAAAAGTAAAATTAAACAGTTTAAGTCTTAAAGATTGATCAGAAGGATTGAAATCAGGATAGCTAAGATGAATATCAATCCCTTTACCAAAAATTTAAGGTAAGTACTAAGCATTCCAAACTACTTAAAATAAAGCTAAAAATAATAGAAATGACATATTATAAACTAAATCATGAAATGCTTAGTTATACTATATGGCGATTCTTATAAAAGAAGGTATAAATGTAAGTATAAACCTATCCTGTCTATGATAGCTTTAATTTGATAAAACTAGCAAAAAGACAAAGTTATAGATCTTCTAGCTATAGGAAAATATCTGATAAGTGATTTTATTAAACACGCTTAAAAGATTAAAACTATAAGCTTATATAATTAAGAGCGTATAATAAGGGATTGTGATTAAATTAAATTAGCGTTGATATCTAGTTTATTAAATGAGTGGTCGAAAAATTGTATGAGGCATGTAAGTTTAGATTCGCTTAAATCTTAAGAAATTAACTTACCTCTTGTGTGCTAGATTATATGAACTGTGATAATGAAAAATTGCACTACAATTGGCTGGAACTGAGCATCTCTAAATGAATCAAAGATAAAAGTAAAAGATTATTATGGCTAATATGGGAAAGTACTAAACTCAGTTGATTCTATAAGATGTAAATGATGCTTACGATGCTATGTAGATATTTTCTATTTCAGACTATGTATATAATAACGATCAAGACATAGATAAGCATACATAAGAGAAGTTACTAATATCCTATATATTAAAAGGCAAAAATTGAAAACTCCTTTAATGAAAACTTTAGAGGTTTCTATTTATATGTTGAAATTCAAAGTAATATAAACTATATTGAAGGATTTCTTCTTTAGTCTTAGTCTTTTATTTAGTAAAGAAGAGAAAAGCAAGAATTTTTGTTATAATTACAACTGAAAGTTCATCTTAGTTCCCTTGATCAGAATAAAACCATTGCAACGGAAGTGGGAATTCGTCTACTTTCAGTTAGAACCTGAAAACATTTAAATTTTTTACTCCAATACATTTTAAATTTCATTCACTAGAACATGATCTTCAAATCGAAGCAGTACAAGTAGATTAATATCTTTAAAAATAAGCATAGACTGTTATTAAATAGCTTAATAGAAGGATAGTAGTTAAAGAGCAGGAATCATCTTTAGTAATATTAACAATAGCCTAATCACTAGGCGAACGGTATTAAACACGATGCTTAAAAGAGATCTAATCTTCATTAAGTAATAATCTTATCTCTTCTATATCCAGTAATAGCTTTAAATCTATTAGACTTATTAATATCAACTACTATATCACTATATATTACACACTTTTCTTTACCACTAGACTCACCATATGCAGAGAAGGAAGTGGATAACTATCAAAGAACTTAGTAAGTATCATTGAAATAATTTCATTAGCCTTTCTATAATATTTAATACAAATAATCAGTCTAATACTACTTATATTAGATAGTCCTTATGTTTTAAGTTGTGTATATACTAATACATAGTCTACTAAACATATTATAATCAATATAGTAATGCTCGATGTATATTAATAGTTAATACTAGTTAATGAAGCAACATCAGTTATTATTTATAGGTTATAAGATAAAATAGGCTTATATGACTATAGAGGAATATTATAAGTAGTATAGTGACTTTCTACAGGTTTAACAGGTTACGTATATAATAATGAGAAGGAGATTTGTAATCACTAGTAATTACTGATTTAAGTAATGAGGAGCTTTGAGTGTAAATGATGATGAGCATCAATTTATTAGTCCTATGTGCTAGATAATTTAAATAGATTTAAAGCAAGAAAATTAGGTTGAGAGGAAGATTTATATTACCTTTTTAAATTTTTTTGGTGGTAAAATTTATGTTTCTTCAAAAAAATTATTAAAAAGCTCGCTTAGATATATATCAACTTAAGATTATGAAGCCGTATTTGAGAAGCTAGAATGAAAGAGATAGAACGAGAATTTAGGTCCTCTAGTGATTATAAAGCAGTTCTTACACCCCACTTCTATATCCTTCTTATAAATTAGACAATTCAGCTCTGTTATATGTATAAGAAGTTCAATATATGAGTCAAAGTTTAGAAAGGTTTATATCTTAGAGTAAGCTTAAAGGGATACTAGAGAGATCCTTATTTTACATTATACAAAGCATAAGAGCTGTTTTAATCTAACCATTACATCACATCTTTCCATATACTGCTTAGCTAATTTAAAATAAGCGTTATTAACTCTTGATGTATAAATCATATATTTATCAAATTTCTTTTTCATAACGCTAGCAAAAATAATCCCTGCAAACATATCATTCATAACCTTTATTAACTACTCTTGTCATATCATACATATAGCTATCTAAGTCATCAGCAAATTCATTAAACTATCTTCTTTAAAAGAATCTCCAAAGAACGAAATTTTTAAATAGCGTAATTTATAAAAAGTAGGTATCAGAAGAAAAAAGGAGATAGATATAGAAAGATAGAGTAAGAAGTATGTAAAGATAGTGAGAGGTAAAATTAAATTAAATGACTAGAATAGTTTATTTAAACCATTTAAATTAACCAATTTAATATTTTTAAACACATCGGCAGGTAAATTTATAAAAATACAGAACAGAAATGTAGGAGACTAATAACAACTGGATGTCATAAACAAATCAACTTCTTGTGGATGTACAAAACAACTTGCAATAAGAAAAGTTGGAAAATGCAAACCAGAGTATTCCTTGTGGGATCTTTGAGATGTAGACACTTAAAGTTAGGAAGAGAGTCTTTAAAGGATATAATTCTTAGAAGCGTAATAAGGTGTCTTGGAATGAATAAGAGGATGAAGTTCTTCTTAGAATTAAAGAAGAGAACCTTAATTGGAGGCAACTAGCTGAAGAAATCAACAAAAACTGCTGGAATGGTAGTTCAGTAAAGAATGCTAAACAAGTTAAGGAAAGATGGAATAACTATTTGAATCCCAACTTAATAAGTAAGCTTTTATTTTAGAGGGAAATTGGACTGAAAATGAAAATGATCTCTTAGTTAAGTTGTATCATAAGTTAGGTCCCAAATGGTCATAGATATCCAAAATTTTGAAGACAAGAAATGAAAACTAAGTGAAAAGCCATACTTTAATTTTACTTAATAAGAAGCAAAAAGTTATGAAATCAAACCTATAAAGATCAAATAATCAGGAGTAAATATATAGCACCTAGTAAAATAATTAACTTCTTTTACCTATAAAGGAAGAGTAATAACTTTCAATAATATCCCAAGATATGTTAATACCAAGCTTTTCAATTTTCATTAATTAGAAAAAAACACCACAAAAAAATGATGGATATATTAAAGTGGAGGAAGGAGAAAATAATGGAGCACTGCTAATTGCCCAATAACATTTAGTTTTTATTTGATATGTTTTTAGATTAAAATACTACACAAGTCTATAAATGTATTTTGCATCTAATTACTGCTAGTAAATATAAACATTATTTTTGCTTTTAAACTGATTCTCCTTAGCCAATTATAAATACGCTTTACTGAATTACATAGTTAGCTGGTTTTATATAAACTATACTTATTATATTTGAACAGATATTTGAGAGGTTATTTAAGTGGATAAATGATAAGATTTAAGCAATTAAAATAAAGTTAAGTGGAATTACTTGTATGTATAAGGCTTTGGATTTCCTTGAATTTACATTTTATTTCATTTACTACATTAATTCTCTTATTTTACTTCTACTCCATAGGTTTCTATTATTAGAACTCTTCTATTGTATTCCCCAAGAATTTTTAACGATTCTGCAATGTGGGGCTTTCCAAGTGTGGGTTTAGATTACTGACAGGAATTTCTTATTGGTTTTTAAATATTTTTCAGTCTTTTTCTATTGACTCGTTAGCGTCTGTTTCGATATTAATGTTTTGCATTTTTGATGGATTGAATCCTTCTGTAGCTTCTTCGTTCTTTTAATTAAAATTTTCCTGAATAATAAAAGTTACTATTGTTCTTTTAAACTCAGCATGACGTAGAGAAGTTTTCGCTCTTAAAGCTTCGAATAAGTCTTTATGTCTCTTCTCTTGCAAAAGCATCAAAAGAGGTTTATCAGGAATCGCAATTGCTTGCACTTCGTCTAAGGCTCTAGAGCTAGTGTAGGATTTTTTCCCAGAGAATAGTTCATAATCGCAAAGTATAGTCTTTTTGAACGAGAGAATGCTTATTTACCGATCATTAATAATGGGACCCATAGTAACATTTCCATACATAATCAATAATAGTTCATATTGATATTCCCCTTACTGAATCAAATATTCACCTGCATTAAATTTCCTTGGCTGGAAATGAAAACATATTTCCTATTTGAATTAGCTTTCATTAAAGCCCTCAGGGTTAAAAAACCATCTAAAATAGTAAAAAACATCCCCAAACAGATACTGCAGTATTTAGTCGAACAGCTTTTAATCAAACTTAGATAGGTAAGAATCCTCTATTTATATCATTTCACTTGTACTTGAACATTTCCAGTATTTTTTCTACATTCCCACCAATCGATCAGCTGTTCAATAGTAATTAAAGTGGTTAAAGATTTTGTTAGTAAGCTGAGGAGTTAACTTCTTCCTTTGCTCTATTTTTTCAATTCAGAAATCTAGCTACAACAACTTATCTGACTTCACTTTGTTTAATTCCTTCACCTATAAAGTTTTCAGTTCTTCGTTTACAGTTCCCATTATATAGCCAAAAAAAGCGATACAAAATACCATTATTATGATTGCCATTGCCATTTCATCAATGCACATTGGTGTTTTATCACCATAACCAATTGTAACTAATGTAGTCATTATATAATAGCAACAAGTAATAGCTCTTGTAGCTTCTTTAGATTCTTCAAAATCAAATCTCTAATAAAAATTAACTTCCCCTCCAAAGGGTAAAACAATATTCGTGATATAGAAGTATCAGAAACACCCTAATATATAGTCTAGAATCAAAAGCTTTGATAGTAGTTTGAAAATTTTACCCCAAAACTTTAGCCCTTAATTCACTTTCATCCTTCTCTTTTTAAACTCTTGAATGACCTTCTTTTATACTTGCTTATTAGCTTTTCTGAATTTGAATTTAATTAATTTAATTTTGATCTGATGGATGAGTTAAGGAAGACCTCGCTCGTCTATTAGGTCAACTACTTCTGGTAATTTTACTATTCTAACAAGACGGAAATAATACTCTCCTTTAACTTAGTAATTGGGTCAAAACATTCTCCAGGGTCAAGCTGCCACAATGTCGAGCAAAAAATTAAACGAAAAGAAGTAGTTTATAGCAATTTCCTTTCTAGTCACTAGCTCTTCATTATTGCTATCTATCCTTACTTAATTGAAGTTTATGAACAACTCTATTCAGAAGAAAAGCTGTACTATTGAATCAAAAATTTAGTTTTCTGGCTCTTTAAAAGTGACACTGAATAAAGACTTACTAATACAGGCATGAAGTAACTGAGAGTGTTACCATTATATCCATCACTAATGAAAACACAGGTGAGAATATATTCTTTTAGGTTAACACTCACTTCGTCTATCACCAAGGTAGTTCCTATCTATCAAGGAACTATAATTTTTTGAATTGATTAGTCTTATAGGCAAATTTATTCCCATTCTCGTAGTATATTTCTTCTTAGGTCTAATGATTTCTATTAGAGGTATAACCAGTTAACGGACCAAAATCTTGAAACTAGTTTTCCTTCATCTCTCCAAACAATTTTTATTAGGCCCTACTATGATCGACTGAGGTATAAGTATAGAACTTCTTAAAATACTGGCCAAGTATTTGCTCTTAAGGCATTTCTTCTTACGCTTTCATTTTAAATTTATGTTTCACTTCTTCTTATTACATTAAACTATTTAAAAGTAATTATATGCATATGCGAATTATAAGAGTATGAGGATACATTAAAATGAGGAAGAATGGAATAAGAATTTTGGTTTTACAAAGTAAATATTAGCGGAGTTATATTTAGACACAGTGATATGAAGATAGAATTAAAGATATTGTATTATATAACTTGGGTATAGTAGAGAGTATAAATAGATAGTCTGCTGAAAGAAATAATAAGCACCAAAATGCAATTCATTACTAAATAGTAGTTTCATGAATTTATCCTATGTTAAATTAGTATCCACAAAAACCAAATAATGATAACACTACTAATGTAAAATTTTACGGTTAGACTTAATTTTAATCTGGAAATAAATAATAACATAATTTAAATTGCTATAGTCTTTCTTCTCTTTTTATAGAGGTATAGGATCTTATGAACTGATATATTATTTAAATGTTTCTTAATATTCAATTCTAGGATTAGGATCCTATTTTATATTTTTTATGGTATCTCTAGTTGATGTAATATAGATTACTATCTCTTTTAAAGGAAGTGATTAGACCAGGGTTTTTGACTTTAAATCCCATTTAATAGACATTAATAATAGTAATTTTTGGGTCAGATTATGTAGATTAAGCAAAGCATTTTTATTAATATGAAGTTATTAAATTGAAAAGGTTTTTTCTGTTATTGTAGCATCTTAATTGACTGAGCATGATTACTTAAGTAAAGCTTAATCATATATATGGTGATTATTTTAAGGTGGCTTGATCTTTATTGAGATTCAATAGTATAGTCTCATTTGTGCTATTAAGCATTTTTATACTTTAAAAAATACTTAGCCTGCATTTTGTTTTTTTTAGATTAATTTTATATTCTTCATGATTTAAAAGTTTCCCATTAGCTCTTCATAATTCCTAAAAATATATTGAGAAAGGAAAAAATTAGTATTCTTATACATTGAAATGACTTTATTTATCATTGGAAATCATCTAATTTAACTAACTCACCTTTAGAATCATTTTCCCGAACTTAGATTATGTTTAAATTAATTTTAGACTCTAAATATAATATCATACCATTTCTCTATATCCATTATTTTAAAAACATCTCTTTTGAATTAAATCATAGTTTCTCTACTTTCTCATTTATAATAAACTCTTCTAAATGCTTTGCTATATATATATACAAAAATAGCCAATCTATTCGTCCTTTTTTATTCTTAGTTGCTTGCATTTGTAAATTTTCTAACGCTTCTAAAAGCACGCAGATACCTTTATATAGTTTTATTATTCCATTTTGCTATAATATTATGTACTTCTGTACCTAATACAGCTGAGTATAACTATGAAATTTAAATTATTGTACTTATTTATTAGTTGAACACTATTATTTAGAGGCTATTTTATCTATTTATTGATTATTATTATAAACTATTAGCGTTCCGAAAATTATAGATCCAGAAATACTAGTATCTTAAGTAAAAATTACAAGACTAGCTAGCTTTCCCTGTGTTTCTATGATTATAAACTTCCTAATTACCTTGCTCCTTTGATGTGTTATATTTAATCAGCCTTTTATTTATTAATGCATCTTTTACTTTAGCTCTATTAATTAATGGATAGTACTTCATTTAGGAGTTATTTATATCAAAAAGCTAAATTAGGTAAAGATCTAGTGTTATAGGGTTTTTTGGTAGAGGAAAGGATCCAAGTAAGTCTAATTAGTGTATTCTCTAACACAGGATGAAGGAATAAGAATATTTGTCTTTAATACTTCTTCCTTTATTTTCAATTAATAGTCAAAGGAAAATTGTTTAAATGTAATGCTAATAAGCAGAAGAGACTTATTTAATATATCAATTTTAGGTCCTACATCATCATATTATCTTAAATGCTTCTAATTAAAAATTAAGAAAAGAAGACTTATTAGAGGAGTTTTGAAGGCTGTTTATTATCTATAAGTGTTAAAGATAGTTACCATATAAAAGGCTAGTATTATATTGGAAATTAAGAGGAATGATAAATCGATATGCTGCTCTTTGAAGCTATAGCATAGTTAAAAGAACAATTTTAAAGAGAGTAATAAAGTGTCTTTTATGCAAAGACATGAGCAAATATAAAAATATCTAATGCTTATTAAGGAAGATTTGATTTACATACAAAAGAAGTCTTAAACTAATTCTTTAAATTATGTTTAGATATTAAAGAAACTTACTAAGCTTTTTAAAGAATCAACTAATTATATCGCTACCAAAAAGATTATATAAGATATTGAAACTGAACGAACATAATTTAAGATATTTTCTTATCTTAAAAAGTAAAAAAAAAGTCAAAGGAGTACTCTTTAAGTAAGCTTGGGCTTCGAAAATTAAATATAAATGAAAAGGCAAAAAATAACTTAAAGTAGAAGAAAGATAGAAAATAGTAGAAAGGTTTGCATTTAATCTTCTTTAATACAAATACTAAGAATTTATAGTTGGCAATATTATTTAGGCTCTAGCTTAGTAAACTAACTTTAATTTAAATTAATCTTATCCTTTTTAAGCATTTACTATAATACTTTTAATCTGCTTGTATTATAATAACACTCATTAACACTACTTCCTCTTATAAAATTTAAAGTTAAACAATGAAGATTATAACAAATTGCTTGGCTTTAAAAGAAAGTGAAATAGGTTATATTTTATCTTTCTTAAAGCCTTAAAAATACAGACATAACTAAACTTAATCTACCAGTTCTATAAAGTAATACTGAGTCTCAGTTAATCTTACCTTTTTAGATTTGGCTAAGGTTTTCAAAATAGCTGATAGTTTATTCTTCATTTTATTAGAAACTCGTCATGCTAGGATCAATTTGTAAGAAAAAAGCTTTCGAATGTATAGTTGTTTAAGTAAAGAAGTTAATGTATATATAATATGGATTGATTATTTAAAGACTAATGATAGTTAAATAAGTTGATATATAATTTTGAATATCCTTTTAGAAAATTCAAATGCATATAATGGATATCTCAATCACTAGTTATACGAAAAACTTATCTTCATCTCTTAAAATCTAAAGACAAATTAAGGTGTTAAAATAGTTACTATAGCATGAAATTTTAGATGCAGCAAACTAGAATTGAGACTTAACTTAATTTAGATTAAATGCTAAATTAATCATTTTCCTTAGTAAAGCTTGTTGATTCTCTAAGCTTATAACAAATTAATTAATTTCATTTATTAATAAGGTTTAATTAGCAATTGTATTAGATAATAGACTTTTAATTAAAATGCTTAGATAGATGCTGCTTATGTTTCTTTTTACCTTAGGTTCAGCTATAATTTTGCTAAATGAAACTTTTGAAAATGGACTAGATGGCTGGATAAAAAAATAAAGTAATAGTTATGCTTATATCACTTCTGATTCAAAGATAATTGGAAATAACTGTGTTTCATTTTCAAGTATTAACTCGAACGGAGATATATTTTCAGAGCTTTTTTACACCACGTCTGGTATGTATGTAGTTTGCTTTAAATCTAGAACTCTTCCGGGAGTGAATTCTTAAGAAGCAGGAGGTTTTCTTGGATATTAAACTGAGAATTTAATTCAATGAGAATGATTGGGAGGATCTATTAATTATTTTGATATTCAAGGTAGAGTAGCATAAATTTCCTTTATTGAAGAATGATAAAGTATGTGCATTTCTTTTAACAATTACTTAAAAAACACTCAAAAATTAAGAATTTCAATTGAAGATTTTATGACAACAAATAATATAGCTAATAATGTATTTATGGATGATATAGTTGTAGTAGGACTAGATTGCTAAATAAGCTTTGAAGAATAATTAAATAATATAGCAACAGTAAGTCAGGTATTTATGGAAGACTTTGAAAATGATTTAAGCAAATGAGAAACTATCTCCAATAGTCAAATAATTTAGGATTCTAAAAATTCTTCAAATAAATGCATTACTTTTAACCAAACTACAAATACAGGAAATTTAATATCTAAGACAATCTCAAGTTCTACGAATTAGTACATCGTCACTTTTAATTATAGATCAGATACAACTCTAAGTTCTAATTCTGGAGGAACATTTGGATATTATTCAAACTCGTAACTATATTGATAAATATCGACTAAGGATAATTTTGTATGATATAACTAAGCTAAGGTTTAACCTTTATAAGAATCAATAGAATGGTAGAAAGTTTGCTATACTTTTTCGGATGCTTAAAAATTTGGAAGCATAAAAGTAACTTTAGCAGATTGAAATTAATAAGATAATATAACAAATAATGTGTTTATTGATAATTTAATACTTTATGAAGTAAAATGCTGAGAGACTAGTACAAACTGTTTAATTTGTGATTAAGGTTAATATGCTGACTTAGTTTAAAAATAGTGTAAAAGTTGTACAATATAAATGTGCAAAAATTGTAACGAAACATAATGCTTTTAGTGCTATAATCCATATAAATTAGCTAAAAATAACTGTTCAATAAGTTGTCCTTAAGATTAATAAGATAAAGATAATGATAATATTTGCCAACCTTGCAATATCGCTATTTCTAGTTGTCTTGAATGTAGTTAAAACGGTACAACTTGTTTTAAATGTGATCAAAACTACTAACTTAAAAACGGAACCTGTTAGTTATGTTAGTCTTTAATAGCAGATTGTGAGTTATGTGAACAAGATTAATGCTTAAAGTGTGATATAGGAAAGAAACTAACTCATAATACTTGTTAAAGCTCTTGTTAATCAGATGAATAAGATTAGGATTAAGACAACATATGCTAGCCTTGCAATATCGCTATTTCTAGTTGTCTTGAATGTAGTTAAAACGGTACAACTTGTTTTTAATGTTATCAAGGTTACTAGTTAAAAAACTTAATTTGCTAGCTATGTTAATCTTTAATGGCAGATTGTGAGTTATGTGAACAAGATTAATGCTTAAAGTGTAATATAGGAAAGAAATTAACTCATAACATTTGCTAAAACTAATGTTCAATAGACTAATAAGACTATAATAATGATAGTATTTGTAATCCTTGTAATGAAACTATTCCAGGTTGTCTTTAATGCAATCAAAATGGTACAATTTGTACTTTATGTGATCGAGGCTTTTAACTGAAAAACGAAACCTGCTAGTTATGTTAGACTTTAGTAGCAGATTGTGAACTATGTGATAAAGATTAATGCTTAAAGTGTGATATAGGAAAGAAACTAACTCATAATACTTGCTAAAGCTCCTGTTAATCAGATTAGCAAGATAACGACTTAGACGATATATGCTAACCTTGCAATGATACAATTCCAGGTTGTCTTTAATGCGATCAAAATGGTTTAAGATGCTCTTTATGTGATCAAGGCTATTATATTAAAAACGAAACCTGCTAGCTATGTGAGGCTTTAATAGCAGATTGTGAACTATGTGATAAAGATTAATGCTTAAAGTGTGATATAGGAAAGAAACTAACTCATAATACTTGCTAAAGCAATTGCTAATCGGATTAGCAAGATATTGATTTAGACAACATATGCTAGCCTTGCAATAAAATTATTCCTGGCTGTCTTTAATGTAATTAAGTTGGAACAACTTGTTTTAAATGTTATCAAGGTTACTAGTTAAAAAACTAAACTTGCTAGCTATGTTAGACTTTAGTAGCAGATTGTGAACTATGTGATAAAGATTAATGCTTAAAGTGCGATATAGGAAAGAAACTAACTCATAACATTTGCTAAAACTAATGCTAGACAGACTAATAAGACTATAATAATGATAATATTTGTAATCCTTGCAATATCGCTATTTCTAATTGTCTTGAATGTAGTTAAAATGACACAATCTGTTCTTTATGTGATTAAGGTTTCTAACTGAAAAACGAAACCTGCTAGCTATGTGAGACTTTAGTAGCAGATTGTGAGTTATGTGATTAAGATTAATGCTTAAAGTGTGATATAGGAAAGAAACTAACTCATAACACTTGCTAAAGCTAATGTTCAATAGACTAATAAGACTATAATAATGATAGTATTTGTAATCCTTGTTATGAAACTATTCCAGGTTGTCTTCAATGTTCCCAAGAAGAAATTAGTTGTTTTTAATGCAGTTAAGGATATTAACTAAAAAATAAAGCTTGCGAATTATGTTCTTCTCTAATAAAAGGTTGCTCTATATGTGATTAAGATTAGTGCTAGAGATGCATAGAAGGAATGAAATTAACTAATAATACTTGCTAAATTACTTGCTAAGTAAATTAGCAAGATTAAGATAATGATGATATCTGCTAATCTTGTAAGGAAGTCTTAGATAACTGCCTTGAATGTAACTAAAATGGAACATAATGTTCTCAATGTGATTAAGGATATTAACTATTTAATTAGAAATGCTACTTATGTTCGTAAATAGTTACTGGATGCCAATTATGTAGCTAAGATTAATGTCTATAATGTATAGAAGGAAAGCAGTTATCTAATAATAGTTGCATAGATATTCCTATAAATCCTTTTAACTTCGAAGTAAGTAATACTGAATAACTAGTCACTTAATAAACTGAGTACTTCCAGTTTACTAATTAGTATTCTGGAATCGCATCAATGTAAGCTAGTTCTTTGATATAGAGTTCTTAATATTAGAATCCTTCATAGTCTTTTTGGTTTGTAGTCTTTATGACTTAAATGATAATGCTAAATAGCTATATAAATGTTCCTAGGCCTGATAACCTTAATAACTATTATTACTAAAACTTTAACTTAAAGCTTCCTTTTGGTCTTAATGCTGATTTTCTGTAAATAAAATGAAAATAATAAATGATAAGCTAAAGGATTTGGTAGATGCTAAACTACAGTTCTTATATATTTATAGCTAACACTATAAACATCTTTTTAGGAACTCTAGCTTAGTTTTTGATTTGCTTATTGATATAATTGATAAGTTCTAAATTTAATAAAGCAAGCTACTTATAAAAGCTAAGAAACTACCTTTCTTATTAAGATGTACTAGGATTCTGATTAGGCAAGCAGCTTTCTTTAAATTTTGCTATTTTTATATAGATTTACTATTTAAACTTTGATACTGCTATTGAAACCTTAAACTTACTCTTTGCTTTCACTTTTATAGTAAGCATTTTATTATACAGATCATTCAAGTACTGTTCATTTACGCTAGCCTTTATATAGTTTGCTCTTAATGAAAAAAGCAGAAATTGAGAGAAGGAAATTAAGACTTGGTATAATAGGAAGATAAGGCTAAGCTTAGTATTTTCTTTAAGGACTTTGAGCCTAATAAGTTAGCTCTATACTGGCCTTTATTTCTTATAAGGAGATTTATTATAAGCTGCGTACTGATAATTCTACTTAATTACCCTAAAGCTTAAATAGCGATACTTAGTTTAACTTGTTTGGCTTAGATACTTTTCTTACTATATTACAAGCCTTACATCAACCAGAAGTGAAACTACTTAGAATGTATCTCTGAAATTTTCTTGATTATAGTCTATTTATCTAATCTTTATTTCGATTTGTAAGTTAAAGAGGAACAAGCAAATGAAGAAGAAGCTAAATTAATAGGAGCTTTAATTGCTTACTCATCTACTGCCTTTATTTGCATTCTTACAGTAGGAATGATAAGCGTTAGCATTTGGAACTTTATTTAATTTTGTAGACAGAGAAAGAAAATACACTAAGAATAGCCTAATACATTAACTCCCTATACTATTGATATTACCTAGATATCACAATTCAATCATTCAACTATTTTATAATCTTCTGATGAAAGAAATCAACAAGATATTAATATATCTGCTTTCAGGCTACATCACTAAAACACTTTAAAAGAATAAAATTTATAACATTAAGAACTATTTTAGCCAGAAGAATCTTCTAGATGAAACAGATAACAACAAAACTAAATAAAAAATTAAAATTAAGAAGATAGACATTAAAGTCAAAATCCTAGAGGAGAAGAAATTATTAAAAGAATAAAAGCTAAAGCATAGAACAGGATTAAGCAAAAAAAGAAAGATTCCTCCTAGCAAATGAAAAAGAAGAAGAAAGGAAAAATTTAGATTATTGAAGGTTAGATAATTTGAGCGATTGCATCCTAAAATAAAGTTATTTTGCTATTATTTAAATGAATAATTTTGTCTATTATACAGATATAGAATAAACAATCCTTCAATCTTAATTATTATTTGGTCTAAAGGAAATAATAAAATATACAAATGTTAATTTATTACATAATGAAAGCATTAGAAATATGAAATAGCAATAAATCAAAATTTAATATAAGTTTCTTCTAAGTTAAAGAGATAATATAATACTAATAATTTATAACCATAAGCAATTTAGCCCTTAAAGTGTATCCTATTAAGATCCTATTAAATAGAAGTTAAATAATATTATAAATTATATCCCTATTATAGTTTTAGGGAATCAAATAGATATATTTGATTTTTTAATAATATAACTAACTAGCATTTAATTTTAAGAATGTACTTACCACTAACTCTTTAATACTATCAAAGTAATAATGAGAATTATGATTAAAATTAAAAGTAGAAATAGAGTATTCTATACTTGTAATAAGTCTAATAGATAAATATCTGCAACGGTATAAAATTTCTGTATAAGCAAATATAAGAATAGCAATACTAGCCTTATAAGCAGCTTTCAAAATTGTAAAATTATAGCATTAATTTAAGTAAAATGCTAATTAAGTCTATCGATATCGTTTGATTTGTAGACCGAATTAGTTTTATAAAATACGAATAAATATAAGAAATGCTTAAAGTATAAATTTGACTAAATGATATTATTAGGCTAGCATTCTAGGACAAATTACTCTATTAAATTTATAAAATAGGCCTTTTTTTTAGTTTATATAATGAAGAGAATATCATATAAAAAAATTTACAATCCAGTTATAAGTGGTCATGTTACATACCTCTTACTATATTAAATTCCTATTAAAATAAATTAATCGAAAACGAAACTAGTACCATGCAGCTGTTCTAGCAAAACTAATAAATAAATTTTGAAGTAATTGCTTCAAAGATATTGGAAAGAGAAGCTCAAACTAATGCTTAAATATTAGCTACGATTTTTATACTTTTAAGCATAACTTTAATAATTTAGACTTGAACTAATAATTTAAAAAATGCCTGCTTTAATGATATATAGATTTAGAGAGCTTTCGTAATTAAATAAAGTGATTCACTTTGGATTATATTTAAGTATCTTTAAAATACTTTTATTATAAAGCTTAATTGTTTACATATGCTATCACGTTTAAATTTATTAGATACTTAGATCATATTTTTCCAATTCAAATTTACTTTATTAGTTAACTGATATTTAAGTATTAGCTTGCAAACTACTATGTCTAATTAAGCTATTCCTTTATTATTATTTCCTCATTTAACTCAAACTTGAATGGCTAAAGATTGTTGAGCTTGTTAATTTTATTAGTGACTGCTTAGCAAGAGTTTTATGATTCTTTTCTTATTACTTTTTATCAATATAAAATAGCAATTTCTCAATCTTTAATATGAGTTATTTGCCTTGTATTTATGGATTATACAATCCTTTATATAGCTAAGAATACATCAATTTTTTAATTATGTAATAGATTTTAATTTTGATGATAGAATCATTAGTATCTTTATGAAAAAGAAAGGATTAACTTAAGGCTTTTATATTGATTGATTATGTTCAAACTAATATAATGATAATGAATAATTCTAATAAGCGTATATGAGGCTATTAAATATAAAGAATAGCAATAAAATGAATAAGCAGAACTTAACTACTAGTATGCTATGTAGGAATTATTTTAGTGGTTGAAATCTTCTCCTTATGATGGTATAACAAGTTAGGAATAGATTGAAAAAATACTACAGGACTTACAAAGTGATTATGACTAATAGTCTTAGATATTAGTGGACGCTAATATAATTGGAAAATAGTTTTATTATATATATGCAAGAAAATAAGGATGACCAGCATAAATCCTTATAAATATCAACCTAAAGCTAGTTAGCTTATGTTACCAGAACTGGTTTGTTATAATGTATATAATTTTTAAGGGACAAGCTAGATTTTTTGTATTATATTACTTAATCTTAATAATTATTCGGAGTCATAAGTATTAAAACTTAGTTTTAAGAACAACTAATCTAGAGAACTTTCAGATGATAATAGTTCGATGTCTAGATGTTCAAGAAAAAAGCGCATAACTGGATTGTTTACGAACTGATTCCTGGCCAGCAAATAATTTGGACTTTTAAGTCAGCCCATAACAGATGACATAGTAGACCTTCCTTAAATCAACTCCAACTAAAACTAAAGACAAACTCAAAGGAAGCTAACTATCTGCAAAGAAAAATGAAATAGAGTTCGATTATTAGCTGAAGAAATATTACTCCATAAGGAAAAAGCTTGACTTGGATAACTATTAAATAGACTTTAAGAAGTTACTCAATGACAAGAAGCAGAAGATTATACATTAATAGTAAATGCTCTAAAACTTTCAGAATTAGTATATTGATTCATTAATTAGCCATTTCTAACCAACTAGCAACTATCAATAAAATAGCGAAGAACTTATCAAGCTTTAATCAAGAGAAAACTAAGACAATTCTTCTAGCTCTCAGTAAAGGAACTAAATACCGAATATTCAGTAGAAATTCTATAAGTAGATAAGCAGTATCAGTAACAGCCCTGACTGTTCTACCTAGCAGTCCTAGGAAGATTACTTCAAAAGTTATAATCTACAGAAATGCGTAAGCAAAGCTATTAGGAAATATTTAAAGTCTATCTTCAACCAGATAAAGTGATTATTCTGTTGAATTAGAGAAACTCAATCCTTATTATTATCTAGAAAATATTAATTAAAAAGTGCATATTTCGCATATCTTTGACATACTAAAAAATTACACGTCAAAAGAAGTGTCGCTTGTCTAGGATTTCAATGCTCTTGAAAGATTTACTTATATTTATAAATACAAGATGAACTAAGGGTAATGAGCTTCTTAATGACTAACTTTCATTAATAGTAAAAGGCTTTAGCTTGCTTTTTTAATAATAAGCAGCATATTAATGTAGAGAGTGAGCGAAAGATTTTAGATGACTAAAGAGTATTCACTCAAAGTAAGGAATAAAATAGCATTGCTAGCGTTTTAACTTTAGACCTTGGAGAGAGTTTAAAGATAGTAGAATAAAAGAAAATTGTTTTACTAAGAGAGTCATTTCATATGCTTATATAGTAAAAGAATATTAAGAAAGAGTAATTACAAACCTTTGTTACTCTAATGGTAAGTTCAGCTTATGTTAAAATATTGCTAATAGAAAGATCAAGAGCATTTTAAGTAGCAAAAGTCTTACAAAATAATAGAATAAATAGTCTTAAATTTAAGAACCTAACTATTCTAAAACATCGTGAGCTTCGCTCATAATCTCCAAAACTCACAGCAATAGAAGAAAATAAGTCTGAAGTTGCTCTATAAAAAAATTGATGGGAGAAAAGAAAAGAAAATTTGGAAAGCTTAGGATATACAGTTGTTACTAAGAAGTCTCAAACTTCTGAGAAAATCAAGAAGAAAAAATAAAAAAGCAAATAAAGAAAAAGTACTGATACAGATATCTAAATTCAAAGCTTATCGAGTAAACCTTCTAACATTGAAAAATATTTAACTCTATTTAAGACAATAAAAGACGTAGAAATAGATGAGGATCTCACAGCATTATAAAACAAATACAAGCAGAAGCTTAAAAATAAATTTTAGAAAGTTAAGAAACTCAAGTATAGAAAAGTAAAAAAGAAAAGGAAATTGATAAGGAGAATTTTATTTAGGACTCATCTAAGTTCCTAAAAGCAGCAAAGAGTAAACATGACTTTAGAATATATTTAGGAAAGATTCATGAACAAGATTAGTATGAACAAGATTAGTATGAACAAGATAGTGAAAAGCATTTGTAGTAAAAAATTTACCTAGCATAATAGTAAATAATGAAGATCCAGTTATTGAGAAAGATAAGAGCTAGTTATAGTAAAGTTAATAGACTGAAAAGTAGCAAAACATTGAAAATGTTATAACTAGTTAAGACTCCGAATAACATGATTAAAATAAGGAAAAATTAGTTTAGAAATAACCAATAGAAACCAAGTAGAAAGTAATTAGAACTTTGGATTAAGATAAACTATTGAAACTGAAAACTCCTAAAATATAGAAGAACAAAAGTCTACAAATTTAAAAGACTTAGTATTCAGGCTTAATCAAAAATAAGAATCTTCATCTTTACAATTAAAGACAGAAAATAAAGTAAGCTAAGCAAAGGAAAGTAAATTTAGAATAAAAGAAAACTGAAACTTTTTAACTAAAATAATAACCTTAAGGAGAATAATCATATTCTTAAGAAGAACAGTAATAAATCTTAGAAATTAAAATTAGAAATCAGAAGAGAAGATATACATAATATACTATAAGAACAGTTTGATAAATTCAAGAAGAAAAAGACCAAGAAAAAAAACAAGAAAAATAAAAATAAAAATAAAAAGAGCGAAGAAA
This sequence comes from Loxodes magnus, assembly GCA_946699065.1. Taxonomy (NCBI): domain Eukaryota; phylum Ciliophora; class Karyorelictea; order Loxodida; family Loxodidae; genus Loxodes; species Loxodes magnus. The sequence goes on along the minus strand of CAMPDV010000076.1, from coordinate 87,851 downwards.
ATAGTTTCTTCAGCAAATCTTCAGATGACATAATAGAAAAATAGGAACTACAAAGATTAATATAGAATATCAGAAAATTAATTAAGAGAGGATAATTAGTAATTATGCATTTAAGCTTTATCTTTGTAAGTTATATCTTTAACTAATCTCTCAACTTCCTTAAATAAGAAATTTTAACTCTTTGATTAAATATAGTTCGTTTAATTTACTTATATTAAGCTTAAGTTTCTGTCTAAAGCAAATAATGGTAAAATAATTAAAGTATTTGATTAAATTAAGCATATAAATAAATTTGAAAATATTAGTTCCAAACAAAAAACGATTAGTATTCTTTATTAGATAGCTTTGCTTCTAGATATGAGACTTATTATTAAGTTATTTCATTCAAATATAGTAAAGATATTCTTCCTTGCTTAACTAAAATCTTAGATGAGATTATTATTCTCTCGTCTCTCTCTTTTTTTCTTTTTAAGATTTTTTATAATTTGTTAATATTTTCTAATGAAGTAAGAATAAAAAACTGAGATAAGGTATAATAAGCCTAAATAAGCTCTAAAGATTAAAGTATAATAGTTTTTATATAGTGTCTCAGAAGAGATGGGAATTGGAACTAACTAATGATAAAGAATTCAGTTCATTTCTTAATAATATTAGGTAGTAAATAGATAGTGGCTTTATGATACATCTTGGAAGTTCTTTAGCATTATGGAGAAAATTTGTACTTAAAGAAGTTATAAATATAGGTAATATATAGTGTCTATAAGACAGAGCTTTATGTATATAATTTTAGTTTAAAGCAAATAGAAAAAAAATCTATCAATAGTATGATTAAGAGTTGCTTATAGATAATTATAAGCATGTTACTCTTATGATATGAACATTGAAGTATAATCACTAACTAAGAACTATGAACAACTTTAAAGGAATTAATACTGTAAAGTATTGAAAGAAAAGTAGATTTAAGAAATGAAAATCGAAATATTGAGTTGTTTATTGAAGGAAAAGGATAAAAAAGAGTAGCCAAAATATTAATCTCGTTAATTATTATAATTAGAGATTGAAATACTTAATAGTACTTAAATAAATAAATTCAAAAGCCAATAACTAAATACATAGAGTTAAGGGGATACTTACTAGCTTCTATTTTAATTAATTTTTTACTTATAAACCCGTTTTACTAATCATTGGGAAGTTTCTTTGATATAAGTACAGAAAAGAGGTAAAATATGCCTTTAATCTAACTGATAAAGTAAGTGTCTTAACTAAAAACTACTAAACGTTTTTTATATACAAGCTCACTTCCTAAATATTTCACAAGTACATGTTTATGACACTCTTAGCCAACTACATTCATTTAATATTCTAATATAAATACTCTTAGCATCTAATACATATTCAGTTCTAAATTAGAATAAAGCACAAGATATCAATTATGCTTCAAAAGAAATATAGCAAGAATATCTTCTACTTATAATAGATTCCATACATTTCCAAAATAAATACAGTTCTAAATACAGTTCTTAATAAGTTCTACATTGTATTAACCCTATTTAAAAGCTAGGTTGAAAGATAGAAATAAAATGTCAGAATAGGAATAATAAAATTACTATTCATAAAATTCTTCTGATTTTGTCTGCCAAATAAATGTGAAGAACATACCATATTCATACACTGCTTAGTAATTAAAGGAAATATTAAATCGCAATAATATTATGTCAATCATTTATATAAAATTGAACAATAACTTGCAACAGCCTGAATTGATTAATAATGGTCATGGAAGGATAATTTTGAGTGACTATAATGAAGTGCAAAGCTTGATCGATAAATGTGATAAAAATGCGATAAAATTTGATAATAAGCTTTACTTAAAATATACTAATTCTAATAATACTAGGGACTATATACGGATAATCAACTTATCATTAGGAACGCTATTTCATCTTCAATGCTTTAGATAGCAAAACTAGTATTCGTAAACATCAAATCATATTTCGTTAGGAGTTAATAGAAAAAGAAGGAAATTATGGTTCGAATTCTATAAGGCTAACTAGTAGATAACATTGTTTAGAATAGAGTTTTATTTAGTCTAGATAAAACACTTAGTTTTAGACTAAATTGGAGAGAACTTTATTGATGTCTACTTCGTTCTCAATCGATCTCCTTTTTATTACATGGAGAAAGAAGAATCTGATTAGAAGGAAAAAAGATATAAATAGAAATTTCCTATGTTTCAAAGAATTTCCAAGAACAATTTTATTAGCACACAAGACAACAAGCTATATAACATGTTTTGTACAAACTAGCTTACATTTAAAATGACTATCACATATTAAAGTTACCAATCTTTAGAAAGAATGTTTTCGTAGCTAGGATTAAAACCTTAGAGATCTAGTGTTATCACAAAAGATTGGAGAGAACTCACTTTGATAAAAAGCGAATCACTTCTCGAAAATAAAAAAATTTCCTTTGAAACTATTTACAATCTTCTTGTTCTGCTAAGTCAGTAAGTTATATCTCCTTTCTCAATATCTCCAAAGTTTATTAGAGAGCTGGAGATTTGCAGTGAAGATAAATAAAAGAGAATTCTACTGCCTTATGTGATAGAATAGATTCGGTAACCAATTGTTGATGATATAATAAATACAAATTACAACATTAAGAAGAGTAATAATGAACTGATTGATTAGGTATACTCTTATCTCTCGTAATAGTTACAAATGGCTTATCAAAAGTCATGAGAGTTAGTTAGAAGTGAAGGAAATGAAATCATGAAGGCTAATTATGATGAAGCAAAACTGACTTCGATTAGAAGAGTTGTGAGAACTCCATCTCATACCTATTATTACTTCGCTAGTTTGGAGCATTCAAATCGTGTGCTTAGGGAGTATAAATAGTTTAATGATCTGTTTCTTAGAATTACTTTCCTTGATGAGGATTTTTCTCCGATTCATGGAATTGGACAGTGAATAGAAGCAGAGTTTAGAACTGAGCTTTCAGATCTAAAGATTGCAACTCGAAAATACGAATTACTAGCGTTTAGCGCTTCTTAATTAAGAGATCACTCAGCATGGCTCTTTGCTAAAGATCAACCATTAGGTGTTTAAGACATCAGAAACTGGATGGGGAACTTTACTAGCATTAAAAATGTAGCAAAGTATTGTGCAAGACTAGGATAATGCTTTTCTGCTACTTACTCTCCATTTGAAGTAAAATAGGAATGAATTAAAGAAATTCCTGATAAAAAGCTTACAGTAAATTAAATAAACTATAACTTTACTGATGGATGTGGCACCATTTCTTAAAAGCTGCTAAATAAAGCTAGAAAAGCGTAAAATTGGGGAAAGCAAGATTAATTTGTGTCAGCTGTATAATTCCGCTTTGCTGGGTATAAAGGAGTATTAGCTCTTGATCCTTGTTTAGAAGGCAAAGTTATATGCTTCAGACCTAGCTAAAAAAAGTTTGAATCTGATCATATGGCTTTTGAAATAATATAGCCAGCTTTGTGAAGACCTAATCATTTGAATAGATAGATGATAACTATTCTTACAAGTAGAGGAGTTCCAGATGAAGTATTCAAGCAACTTTAAGACGAAATGATCGAGGAACTTGAAGATATGAAGAATAAAGAAGAAGCAGCAATAAAGTTTCTCAGCAGTAGTGGTAAATAAATGTAGTATCTACATTCTATTCCTAAAGGATAAGCTGAGTAAGTTACTATTAAAATGCTAGAATGTGGATTTAAAATTAAAGAGGAGCCTTTCTTAGAAAGCCTTCTAATCTAAATATGAATCAGTCAGATGTAGGAACTTAAAAGAAAAACTAGGATAATAGTCAAGGAAGGAACTTTAATTATGGGAATAGTAGATGAATATGAAGTTCTTGACCAAGGAGAATGCTTTATTCAAATAATGCATCCAAATGAAACCCAAGGCACAATAATTGAATAGGATGTAGTTGTGGGAAGAAATCCTTGCCTTCATCCAGGAGATTTGTAGAAGTTAAAAGCAAAGAGATTTAAAATTAATGAGGAGGGATAGAAAATTGACCTAGCTTAATATCTTGGCCATCATTATAACGTTGTTGTCTTTCCTTAAAAAGGGTAAAAGGCACATCCAAATGAAATGTCTGGTGGTGATTTAGACGGAGACTTATATCACATTTTTTGGGATAAGAGAATAACTGATAACTTTATTTTTGAGTTTGAAGCCATGATTTATGATTAGCCTTAAGAACGTAAAGTGCCTAATGTAAAACTGAGTGATATAATAGAATTTTTTTTTAAGACTATGAAAGAAGAACTATTGGGAAAGATAGCAAACGCACATTTAGCTCTAGCAGATTTTCATTTTGATGGAGTATTAGATTAAAGATGCTTATAGCTAGCAAAATAGCATAATATTGCAGTGGATTATCATAAGCATGGAATAAGTCCTATTATACCGAATGAATGCTAAGTGTAATAATGGCCTGATTTTATGGAAAAGGTAGATGTAAAAATCTACAAAAGCAATAAAATAATTGGAAAGCTATATAGATAAATAAATGATTATCCTAAAAAAGAATTACCAAAACCAACTGTGGATGATGATTTAATTCTGAGCGAAGAAGAAAAAAAACCTTTTGAACATTTGATTGAAAAAGCAAAGAAGATATATAGAATTTATTAAAGAGATATGATATTAATTTAAAGGAAATATCATGTCAGTTCTGAACTAGATGCTATAACAGCCTAGCTGCCTGTATCAAAATCATAAGGAAGAAAGGATAAAAGTTAATTTAGAGGAAATCTTAAATTAGGTTGGGAAATGTTGCTTGAAAAGTATCAAAATATATTTGATAATGGATGCTAGAAAAATGAGTATGTTGAATGGGCCTGTTTATGATATGAGTAAGCATATAATGAAGTAAAAGCTTAAAATAAAATGGTCTTTAAAGGACTTCAATACGGATAATTTATCAGCTTTCCTTGAATTGCTGGGATTTAATATTTAGGAGAAAGGAAGAAGAAAAAAGTTTAATAACCACTAGAGATATAAAATGAACTAAGATAAGGAAATTAATAGGAATAAAAAATCTAGGAAATATTTCCTTAAGAGTAGAACAATTAAATATAGATTGATAACCTAAATAACTAAGTTGGCATTGAAAATTCTTAAAATGAATATATCATAGAATCTCCAAAAGTAAGGATTCATATATAGTAAGATAAAAATTAACTAGAAGGTATTCTAATAAGCGTATATGAGGCTATTAAATATAAAGAATAGCAATAAAATGAATAAGCAGAACTTAACTACTAGAATGCTATGTAGGAATTATTTTAGTGGTTGAAATCTTCTCCTTATGATGGTATAACAAGTTAGGAATAGATTGAAAAAATACTACAGGACTTACAAAGTGATTATGACTAATAGTCTTAGATATTAGTGGTAAAATTTGAGCAATATTTACAAAACTAGACTTTTTGAAAGATATTTAAGTTAAAATTCTATAAATAGCTTATATTTATCCACATTAATATAATTAGTAAATCATTTATTATATATATGCAAGAAAATAAGGATAGCCAGCATAAATCCTTATAAATATCAACCTAAAGCTAGTTAGCTTATGTTACCAGAACTGGCTCGTTATAAGGTATATAATTTTTAAGGGACAAGCTAAATTTTTTGTATGATACTACTTATCTTTTTTATAGTTCTTTCTAAGCCAAAAATGAGATAGCGAATTTAAAATTATTTCATAATCAGTAAAGTTTGAAAGAAGAATATAAGAGTATCAAATAAACAACTGATAAGGTTCATAAAACCAAGTTTTGATATTTATGATGATTAATTACTAAGATTAGAAATCCTTTCTGTATTATATATCTTTTTTATTCAATGCTTTGAACTATTTAGCAAGCTTAATAATACGAACACAGATAAATTAAAACAAAAAAGGAGCTCAACTAGTATTCATTGAATTTCCTTTGATCAATTAAGAAATAGAAAAAAGATTAAGAAACTTATGATGTTCAGAACTGGATAAAAATCCAGACTAATTATATCTAGAATTAGGTTTAATATACCAAATACAAATTATCATGCTAGATGATAAAAGTTAATTTTAGTTTAAAAGAAATAATTAAACTATAATTATTGTTTGGAAGAATCATAGTTTGATTATAACTATTCTATTCTCACTGATATATATAAACATTCCTATTATTTAAAGTAAATAAAGGGCTTTTACTTAGTATGCAACTGATTCTATTTATAATTTCTATTTTTATATTACCAAAATTTTTGCTAAGCCCTCTCAGAGATTGGAGGCTATAATTATTTCCATTTTTCCCTAGTTTTTCTTTATCTCTTAACTATTAATTATAAATCTTAGCTTCCTTTTTAGGCTATATTTTTTATAATAAATCAAACTTCTTTGTAGTAGCAATTTTTATCTATAACTTTTAACCATAATCATGTTTTTTTTCCTGCTTTATATTTAAGACATTTAATAAAGTAGTTTTTTATTATCTTTTAATTGAATTATCATTAAAACCTTTAAATCTCTTAATTATTCTTTCTTTACTTAATATTTATTCCTTATTATTACATTCTTATAAGTTCGATAAAGCATTCGGTTTTTATAACTAACCTGAAAATACTTGCTTCTAAGTAATTTCTAACTTTTCAATATCTACTTTTGGTTCCAAGTATTTGCTTTAATTTATTTGTATTATTTCTTTTCATTTTAAAATAGAAATGCTTTTAAAATTTTTTACTTTTAGAAAAAAGAAAGAAAATATGAAGTAAAAAGAGAGCAAGCTTTTAAACAAGGTTTACAAAGGCAGTTATAGATTTAAAAGATAATTTAAAAAGCCTTTATTTTCCTTTATTTCTACCTGAAATAAACTTAAACCCTATCAAATACCATCATTGCCCATATTTAAAAACTAAAGCCTAGTTATCCTTATTTCCCTACAATTAAAGCTATATAAGTTATTTTAATAACTCTATAGATCTTCTACGTTATTATTCTTACCTTGCTTTATTAATTCATTAAATTAGTATTCTAATGTATTAATAATTAGTATATTAGCACTATTATACCTATTGCTTAGATATTTAAAAATTTAATAAATAAGAATACAACAAGAAGGCATTATATCCACTATTTATCTCGCAGATAAGTAATTTAATATAAAAAAGCAATATAAGTATACTAGAATGCTAGCATGCTAACTAGGTTATAATAAGTTAATGACAATCTTTATATATAATACTATAGTTCTCTCTCCACTAACTAAATACAGACTTTCTATAATTTAATTATCAAGAGAGTTAAAATTAGTTATATCTGATAGATGTAATCTGAATATTCAACTAATATCTAGACTAGCATATTAAGTAATTCTAGAGATTTACTATAGCAATATAATTATTTACATCTTTTATTAAATATTAAATATATATAAAATGGCTTCTAAGAAGTGTTACAGGAATAATAGTTTAAAAGAAGAATAAAATGCTACGTGTGCAATAAATAACACCAATGAAAATACTGCTACTAACTAAGCGAAATTTAAAGAAAGAATAAATAAGATATTTTTAGAAAACTATTTAGGATATATCCAACATAAAGTGGAAACATTTATAGAAAAAAATTCTTTAATTCAAATCTTAATCCTTGGAGAAATAATTAGGACTACATGCAAGATGAAAACTATTTAGAATATTAAAGGATGGTGCGCTAATGAAGTGCTACACCGCCTAACTAAGCCTAGTAGAAATTCAAGACAAACTAATGGAGACAAGCTGATAGAATAGGTCAGATGGCTGACTACTAAGGCTTTAACAAAGCTTTTTAACTTTAACTTCATTAAGAGAAAACTAAGTTATCTTTTTTTAACTTTTAGCATATCAAATATATTATCACATTCCAAATATGTAACTAAAGATAGAGAACAGTATAGCTTCTGATTATTAAATGTCATTTCTTTAAATTAAAATCAGGTAGTTTTGGATACAATTGTTTCAATTAGTTTATATAAAGAAAGATAGAATCCTAGTAATTGACTTATATGTATATTATAGATTTTCACTAAAAATGACTATTTATCATAACAATTATAATCTTTAACTATATCTAACTAAAGCTAAAATATTTAAATAAAATATCATTGTTTTGGTAGAATTGTTACTAGTGTCTATTATTGCATTCAAACTCATATCTTATATAAATAATTATATATTTTAGGTAAAATCTTGCTCACCAAACTTATTCCTAGAATTGAATTCCCAGTAACCTGAGTGTAAATTAAGTTTAGTTGAGATACTTAATTTTTTGAAAGTTGTAAACTAAAACTTTTCTTGACTAAATTTTAAGGAAAAATCTAGTATAAAATTAAAAGTTCCTGCTTGTTAAACTTGCTTATACATATATAATAAACTTTAATATAAAGTTTAAAGAATGGATGAGATATAGAATTTACCTGTTCTAAATAGTGACTCTTCTTTAATTTGTTAAGGAGATATTAAAAAACTGTAGCTAAAGATAGAAAAAAAATTTCTATTTGTTTCACTAAAATTTTTTCGAAACTCTATTTAACGGAGATCTTAAATTGTAGAGTTACTGGAAAAAAAGCCAATCTATAGGAAGAAAAATAGGATAATCGCCTAAAATAGTACCACCAAAGATACTTAATGAGTATCCTAAAGATATTTTTAAAATAAGAAATTATCTAAGATAGTGAGAATATTAAAGAAATGCACTCAAATCTAAACTAAAAAAAATATCTTTATATGATAATCAAAAAGTACAAAAACTAAAGATTTATTTTTGAATAATACCAATCAGTAGATAGATTAAAATTAGTGTAATGAAATTAAAAAAAGTAAAATAATATTATTAATTCTGATATTTCACACGATCACTATTTATCTGATCTCTAGAATAAAAACACTCAACTTTAAAATTAAACTGTTTGATTTATAATACAAGATCAAATAATAAAAAGCAAATCTAATGAAAATTTGTTAATTTAAGGAATAAAAGAACTTAAACATACTATATAAAGACTAGTAGATAAGAACTAATTTTTAAATGAAAATTTAATCAGCGCAAAAGCAAAATATGATATAGACATATAAGCCTTGATAAGTGACTAAAACCAATCGAAGTATATTATTAAACTTACATAAATAAAAGTTATTAGAAATTCAAAAGAATATAAAATAAAAAGTAACTACTAAAATATGATTTATAATAATATTAGAAAAAACTACACTAAAATAAATCGATTATGTAAAAAATGGAAAAACCCAGGAATCTAATCCATAAATTCTAACCTAATAGATCAATCTTAAGTCTCAGTTAACTAACAAGAACTAAGAATTCAAAAAAGATAAATCTACTCCTCTTAAGGATTGGGAAGTACTGAATTTCCTAGCAAACTGAAAAGCTTGAGAAACCCTATGAACAAGACATTATTTAGCTATATTCCTTAAATGAGAAAATGAATACAGAAATTTAAATCCTAAAGGCAGAAAACTAGAATCTTAAGCTACTTTTGTAAGATAAAAAAGGAAGATAAAGGCTAGGTAAGTTAAGTTTTGTTTTAAATTGAAGCCTTAACTTCCATATTTGTATTGATAGAAAAAAACCTAGCAGCAAATCCATAGAAAATTGAAGAAGAAGTCCAATTACAAACTAAAAGCCACTAACTTCAAGCAGATAAAATTGAAATTGAAAAAAATTTAAACTCAATGAAATATTTACTTCGAACCCTTAATAAAACGTTGCTATTGTTATCAAAAGACTGAACATTAATGGAGATAATATATAAAGTGAAGAAGAGTTCTTGAGCACACCGAAAAGAATTTGGAACATCAAGGAGAATATATTGAAACTGCTTTGGAGGTATTTATAGAAAGAAATCGGTGCTAGTAGACTCAAGTGTGACATTACTCAAATAGGATCTTGGTAATTAATAGTTACAAAATTAACAACTTCAAAAGGATAAAGATGATCTTAGAATTAATTTAGAAAAGCTGGAGAAAAATTACAAGAAGATGGAAGAAAAATTTTATTAGCCTATAGAAGAGAAAGAAGAAAAATCTCAGTTAGAAATTGATTCAGATAGAGACATGTACAGTTGATCGATGAATATAAAAACTTTTATTGTCTATAACTTTAGGAAGCGTTTCCTCTAATTAAAGATAACTCTAATCCTTTTAGTTAAAATTAATTAATTAAAATAAATCGATATTATAACTGATAAAAATAGCTTGCTGACATATCTACTTAAACCAATTTTTACTGTAATCTCTTAAACTAAATCATTTAAACTAATTAAATTTTTATTCTAGATAGAGAAATTAAGACATAATGCACTGACAAAAATTAAGTTAATTATCTGAGTGAATTTTAATCTAATGGAGAGATCAAAGTTGAACCAAATGTTAGCTATAGCATATATAAACTTTAAAGAAAGGTATAGATATCTTATAAAGAGAGAATTTGAAAAAAATTACAAAATATAATTAAATTAAAACAGGTAACTTACTAAATAAAGCTTAGCTGGATAAATAGTAATTTCACTAGAATAAACTTAATATTTACTAAAACTAATTTCCTAATAAAAGATGATAATAGAAATTTAATTCTAATAGCTAAAAACCTAGTTTTTTTTAATTAAAAAAATAAAATATATAATTAACAGACAAGCAATAAAGGGCCAAAATGGAAAATTTTACTTTGAGTATTGAATTAGATTAATATAAACAATACAATTATAAAAAGAATATAGCTTTCTAAGAATAAATTCTGCAAATAGATTAAGAAATTTAAAGGATTTAGTTATTAAATTAAATTATACGTTTGGTTAAGAGCTTTTAAATGATTATTAAACATCACTCATTGGTCTACTTTTCATCTTCTTCAATGTAGATTTAAGTTGCTTTTGCATTTAAATTTCTTAAATATTTTTCATGTTTCCTTTTCTTCTTGAAATTTTCTTATTAAGCTTTTTTTAATTTTATACTATTTCTAGTAATTCTTAAACATTTTGCTATTTTTAACTAAGAGAATAAGATTAATCTTGTTATGCTTTAAGGAAAATATTTCTAAGTTCATTTTAATAGTAGAAATAATCATAAAAGTGCCTATAAGTTTCTTCATGCTCACACATACGCAATGTTTCTTATTATGTTAAATGTCTGTCGTTTAAATCCTTTCTAAAAAATGTTAATTAATTTCTAGGTCTAAAAATTATTTCTATTCTATTCTTTTATTTTATGTTTATTTTTAAGTAGATATGTTATTTTAGGCAATATTTTTCTTAATAGTTTTGCTTAATGATTATTTACGTAATTTTAATTCCTTTTAATGTTTCTAATTGTTTGATTCTATTCTTTCCATTGTTTTCTTAAAAATTTAATTTTAACTTTATCAGTAATAAATTTTAAGTACTGTGATTTGCTTTAATTTTAACTTTCTTCTATTTCGTTGATTTATATTTGATAATATTTTAACATTTTTATTTAGTTTTCCTTTTAACTAAGTTCATATAGTTGCTTAAATTATATGTCTTATTTTTAGATTTTTTAAATCTCGTATTATTTCTGTAGCTCATAGTAGTAGATTGAAATATCTAAGAGCTGTCATCTATTCAAATTATAATCAGTTAAAATCTATTTCTAGTATTTCATTCCATGAACAGTAAGCTATTTTTATGAATTTCCTTAGTATTTATCTTTACATTAAATTAATTTGTGATGTACCTTATAATACACTATAAGGTATTCCATTGAACAATATTCCAAATTTGGCATACAAAAGAGTTTATTCAGAATTTTGAAATTTATTAATTAAGTCTTTGAAAATTTCTTATAAAGTTGTGCTTGGAATATATTTATTGCTTTTTCTTTATTTGTTATACATAGATAGTAAATGATGTTTAAGAGCTGAATCTTCATTTAAATTACCCTAAGTATGCAACTTTTTTTTAATTGCATTTCTTAGTTTCCTATAAATATCTAAATTTTTATCTTCCTTATTTCCCTTTTAAAATTTATAAAAATTCCCTTTAGTATTAATTTTAATTTAACTATATTAAAGACTCAGCAACTTTCATTAATTAATAGTTTTATTTTCTATTATGTATTTGATAAATAATTATATATATGATTATAGAGCACATAGTATCTCATTGGCGTGCAGCTCTTTCAATATTAATATTTAATACCAAAAAAGGTGTTCTTATACTTCCTGTGTCATTCTATTCGTCCCATGATTCATAAGAACTTCTTCAAATGGAGAATCTCTTATTAAAAATTATCTTGAGACTTGAATCAAGATCTACATTCTTCTTCAGTCAAACATTCATACTCTAGCGAGAACCCTTGAACCAGTTATGCTTTTTCATTATTCTCCGTACGTCATAAAGTGCCAGATTACTCACAATGCAGTATAGACTACATCAAAATTACCTATTAGTTCTACTAACTGCGGTCGACATCTTTTTTTATAATAATATTAAATCATCCACTCAAACCCTTTTTAATGATTCATTTTACTAATTTTATATCCTAGCTTATCAAATTATTAGAGATATCTTAATAAATATCATGTATATCATAGAAAGTTATAGCTAGCATTGGAACCTTAAAGTACTCTATTTTAATATTATAATCTCCTTGTAATTTGATCATCTATTATAAAATGCAATTAAATCTGCTTATACTAGTTTTATAGAGTGTTTATGAGATCTTCGGATAATTTAAACCGTTTAATTACTAAAATAATAAATTACGAGGAATCAAACATATTTCCAATGTCTATTGATGTAACAAGTAATTTATTATTTGCTTCTTAAATTTTGTTTTAAAATGATCTATTATTTGCTATAATTGCCATATATTATTCATAATTTGCATTTTATAATAGATTAGCTAATATTTTATCGAATAATTTATATTTAGTTTATTAATACTATTTGTCTGTAGTTTCTTTAATCTGACTTTTCTCATTTTTTGTGCAATATAATTATTTTTACTTTGCTTATCTTTCCTGCAAATTTTTTTTGTCAGTTCTTAAAAAACTAAGTAAGTATTTTTCAGAGTTCATGATTTACATATTTTATGAGCTCATTAGGAAAATGGAGACCGAAATTATGCTTTTTCATTTTTAAGCCTTATAATATTGAATGCAGAAATATGTACTAGATTTTAAATAAAGTCTTATTGTTCTTCTAAATCATCTTGATCAATGTTATTTGTAAAGCAATTATATGTTCCCAAATACTCTTATTTATAAAATTGCAATATAAAATCATCTTCACTTTATTCATGCTATATACTATTTTAGGTTAGTCTTAACTCCATTAAGTTTTATAGATTATTTAGTTTATTTCTATTTTAATTTAAAGAGGAAATGCCCAATATTTTCATTAACACTAAAATTTTTTACTTCAGTAGATTATAAGTTGCAATTAGCAAAAATATGTTCTTTTATTAGTTTGTATCTTAAAAGTTAAAACTTTATATAAAATAGAGTTCCTTTTCATCTATTTATTTTAAATCTTCCTGATATTCTAAATGAGCATCGAAATCGCCACATAATAGTATTTAACAGTCTCAATAATTTACAAATTCTTAACTTATTTCTATGTAATAACTGTCAATTAGTTTCAATGGATTAGTGCTTGTTGCCTCATAAATGATCATAAAAGTAGTATTATTAATTTTAAATGCTTGAATGCGATTAAAGCTGTTTTAAACATTGATTTACTACACTTGAAAACTATTTCTGAAGAAAGTCCTTACTCCTTCTAATCTACCTTTGCCAGGGGTAAATAATTATTTGAATCCTGTATGTAGTTAATATTCCTATTCAGTTCAAGTTTCTTAAATAAGTAGAAAATCTAAATCGTTATTCTCTATAATTTCTATTAGTTCTTGTCTTTGCTATAAAACCACCACTAATATTAAGATTACCAATATTTACATCTCTTTAATATTTTAGTGTTGTAAAGAGTCATTCAATTTTAATAGATTTCCTATTAGTTTTTTAAATCATATCGATTTTTATTTATTCGTTTACTCAATACATAGACTTAAAACTTTTAATCTACTTCACATTTAAAAAAAATTTAATAATTTGAATATAATTTATTTCTTTGTTCAGAATTAAGATTGGAAGGCAAATTATAGTCAAGTTAAGATTATGCTTCTACAATACTATGTTAATTTATAGAAGAATAATTAAGATTATAATCATATCTTTGTTACATACCATCCTTTATCAAAGATACATAGAAAGTCATTATCATATTATTTTCGTATATCTAGAATATTTTTCCGTTATATCTGAGTATATTCGATATAGTAAGGTATAATTTATTGTTTTTTAGACAAATTTAGTTTAATTCTGTTATCTATAACTACATTGATTTTCTAATGTTTCTAGATAGCTTGAAGCGAAGAGTTTATTTTAACTTTATTTATTCTGTTTAAAAAGTTCAAATTTGTTTTATCAAAAGGGAGTTAAACCTTTTATAAAAGAAACTTTAGAGCTTTCATTCTAAATAAATATAATATATTTAGATAGCTAAGCATACTGGTTTTCTTTAGTATTTGGATATTATCCATTATTCTTGTTTTTTGTTATTGTTATGAAGCTATTTTTTAAACCTTTGTATTTTCCAATATTTACATCCATAGGAAACTTTTTAAATATATTATCTCAATTAGATTCTTTACTCCTTTAGTTTATTATCTTTTTATCTGTATAAGTAGAAAATGCTTCTTGGCTATAAATTAGTTTCTTAATCCATAAATATCTAGTTAACTATAATGATTGGCTTTATATATATCTTTAAGATATACTTATTATCTAATTCTTATAGCTTCTCTTACTTTTTTAGCGTATAAAGGATTTAGTTATTATATATTATATATAAGATGGATGTCGGCCACGCCAGTCAAACTAGTAGGTAATCTGGCGCAGTGTATACTGCATTGCGAGTAATCTCGCACTAGATGCCACCACGGGGAAGGGTGGATAAGCTCTGTTGAGACGTACCTAACTTACCCCGAGGGTTCTATCTAGCAGTATGAAAGTTTGACTGAAGGGCCTTCTAATTAACGACTTAATAACTATCTCTTATTTGGACCTTATTCAAGAAGACTGAAGCATTTGACTCAAGATTTTAGAATAATTTTTAATAAGAAGATTCTCCATTTGGAGAAGCTGATATGACTCATCGGACCTCTAGAACTTAACAAGAAACATGAGAACATTTTTTTAATATTAAATATTAATATTGAAAGAGCTGCACGCCATCGAGGTGCTACACGCTCTATAATCATTTTTATTTATTAATTTAAAATTAAATTTGAAATTGACTAGAAATTAGTAATTGATAATAGTAATCTTAAAAGAGAAAGATGCTTAAGCATTAGCATAGATTGGAAATATTTAAACATAAGGTAGTTTTATCTTATTAGATAATTTAAAGGAAAATAAAGGGATATTATCTGACAAAATTTACATAAATGATATTTGAAGTAAGATAAGTAAATTTAGACTTAGCTTCTTTATAAGGAAGGTTTTCAACTAACACTATTAGAATGCAATATAGTAACTAATATTGCCTAGTAGATCTAGTGTAGAATTAATATCACAAAACTGAAATTAAATTTCATTTTAAGTGCCTAAAGCATTTAGACACAAAGATGAAAATACAGGAGTACTAGCAATTAAAATTTGAAAAGATAAATATTTAATTTTTATACTTAAAGCTGATAAAAGGATTAATAGAACTAAACAGATTTAATTGATTATGCTTTTCACAATCAAAATTTACCTCCAAATAGTAATCTTAATATTCTTAAAAGAAAGCATAAAGAAGATGGTATACTAATTCCATCATTAAAGGTATAAGCAAGCATATAATAAAAAATGGGTGATTAAATAATGTGCTACTTCAATCTAACTATCCTATAAATTAAAAAGCTTTTTAAATCAGAATCTTGATGACGTCTCTAGTATGAAAGGTATAGTATATAAAATAGATATTTTACAATTAATTAAGACTTAGAATAAGGAACGTTAGATAGTATGAAAAGTAAAATTTATATAGACCGAAAATTCTTATAAGATATACGTCATAAGTTATTTATCTTTTGATACAATATTTTCAGTAACTTTCTGAACATGGAAAAAGATTAGCACATATTTAAGGGAATCAATAAGGATAGAAGGATATCTGCATTTATGAAAGTTGACTACCGGCAGGACCCGAGAAATTTAGAAAATATTAATATATATTTTTAAAACCGCCATAGTTTTTCGAAGGTGAACAACAAGGTCATCTTCATCAGAGGTTGGGGAAGTTAAGTACCCATAATCGACTTTATGTCTTCCTCTGCTTTGGTTTGACCTCGAGACATAAGATTCTTTGACCTTCGACACTGGCTTGGCTTCGTTTATTTTTAATTCTGGAACTAAAAAGAAATAATATTGCGAGCTTCATCAGAGGTGGAGAATTTAAGTACCCATAATTGACACATGTCGTCCTCTGCTTTAGTGATGCAATGAGACACAATCCTGCCATGTCCTTGGACCTCCAGCAAGTATTAAAGATTACGAGTATTCTAAAATTATATCAGTATTGAACATTTTTATCAGTACTGAATAATTATACCAGTATTGAACAAGGTTTATCAGTATCTCATAATTTTATCAGTAACAAACATTCTTGTCAGTATGAAACATTTTTTTTAAAGAGCTGCGCACCAACGATAGTGCTACGCGCTCTATAATCAAATTTATTTATTTATTTTAATAAATAGAAAATAAAGATAAAGCATATTAGCATTAATGGAATATCTAGTAAATACTTGAATGTAAAAGACTTTATCAGAGATAACAACACAGTTATTCCATCAATAAATGAAACCTGGTAAAAAGGTGAATTTTCTCCAAAAAAAATAAATGAATATAGAACTTATTTTAAAAATTCAGGAAAATGATATGGTGTATATCTAGTAGTAGGAGAAGAATTGAATAGTATAGAAGTGCAAATAGAAGATGAAAACTAATTAAATCGATTAGTTACAATTAAACTGGATAATATTTAAAAAATATTTTAAATGCCTGATAGCGGGAAAAATTAAGATAAAAAAATTTAACTTATAAAATTCTTAGCACATTGCTAAATAGATTTGAAGAGAATCCTCATATACTGATGGGTGATTTCAACACCCTTTTATAAATTTTTGGATACAATTAAAAAATTTATGATGATACAAATAGGAAATAAGAATATTATAAAATGATCTTGAGGTAGTTAATTATAGTAGCATTAATACATACATACACAAAGCAACTTAATCAAATCATTTTAATTATTATATCATTATAAACAAAACCATTTGAACGCTAACTAGTTTGCAAACTTTACTGCTCAAAATAATAGTCTATTTTCTTTACAATCACTGTCGATACTATTTATAATGCTATATTCTATAGGGAAAAATATTTAAAAGGAAATATAAAATAAATAGGAATAAGATGCAATAGATAGGCAAATTATTAAGAATCTTTCCTATCAGCTTATCTAGAATTCTTTTAGGTAGATCAAGATAATCTTGAAGATTAATATGAATGTATCAAAAGTAATATTTAAGACAATGCTAACTAAACATTGGAGTCGTTTATTCCAGGCTCAAATTACAACAAACTACTTCGAGATCTTACCAAGAGATATATAGAGGCTAAAAGAACTAACTCAGTATAAAAGGAAGCTCAAATTAAATTTGGAAGAATAAAATAGCAAGTAACTAATCTTCATGAGACAGCGAAACAACTTTGAAAAGACTTCAAGTAATCTGTGAAAATTAAAAAAAATAAAGCAAAAAAAGAAATTTTTTTTTCTAGATGGAGATGTTAAGGAAATATTTTCACATACTAAGAAAATTCTAAATTCTAAGAAAAGAAATTAAATAAACTTTAATTAAGAAATCAAAAATAAATAATTGATTCATGGAAGAATTATGTTTTTAGCAAGCATTCTAATTTAACTCAATAAAAGATAAATTTAGTAATTAAAAAATAGATAAAATATATAATATTATTTAAAAAATGAAAGGTTTCAAAAAGAGTTTTTATACCATCTCCTCAAAGAAGGAGAGGAAACCAGAAGAAAATATCGGGCAGTCTTCTTGCACTTAACCTTAACCCTTTTCTTAATAATCTTAGCAACCTGGATATAATAGAACTATGAAGAACGGAAACAGACTCAGAAAAGCACTCATGTGTTTACTCTAATGTTGGAGGATAAACCTAGAAAGTAGGTGAAGTCTGCTTTGCACCAGGAGGTCTCAGAGTTCAACCCTTCTGGCCAGATGAGTATGGAACAGCTCATTAAAGTTGGATTAAGCCTCAAGGAAGAGGTCAAAAATATAAGGAATACAATGAGAAGCAATTGCAAAAACTTAACCTAACAGAAGGAATAGAATCAAGAATCATGTCCTAGGAAAGAGAGCTAAGCACCTTTTGAAAAATATCACAAAGTTAGATTAGCTAATCCTAAAATTAGCTTCAGAAACAGACTGAACTAGATAACAGACTCGGAAAAATGGAAGAGAAATTGTAAACATTTAAGAAAGAATAAAAGCGAAACTGGAGTTATACAAATGGAAATCGAAGCCTAAAAAGAGCAAACTCAACAAGGAAAACAATTAAAAATAAAAAAGAAATGCTTCTGCTGTGGAAGCTTATAACTTCTTTATTGGAATTGTTAGAAATTTTAATAGAAACAAAGAAACTATTAGATAAAAGAGCAAAAAAGAAGAAAAATAAGAAGCCAGAATGAAAAAAATGTATTGTAATTCGGATGGTTCAATGTACATGATCAAGATAGAACCACTGAGGGGACTAAATCAAGTAAAAGGAAGGAAAATTTAGAGAAGCTCGAGTTCCTAATCTCACTAAAATTGAGCAACCCAAATTTTTATATTTAACAGCAAGGATCATGAACTGATGTTCTCCTGACGGGGTTGAAAATTTCTAGAACAGAAAACATTAAATTAATAGTATTATTATTATTATTATTATTATTATTATTATTATTATTATTATATATAAAAAAATGGCAGAAGGTCTCAAGAAGGGTTTTTTTCCAGCTCCATAGAAAAAGGAAAAAAAATCAGAGACTTCTAATTCTTCTCTTACCACGTCTTCTTTAATAACATAATAATTTTCTTAGGCTCTTTAACCCCCAAATTTAGAAAAATAATCTTAAATTGAATAAGAAATTAAATCAACAGAAGCTGACTAAATCAAGCGAGACTTTTTACTCCCATAGCCACGATCAAGCAACTACATGAAAAGTGGTAATTAAAAAATAATGTAGAAATAGAAAAATGATGAATAGCTAATAATAGAATAACTTATGAAATCTATCCGTAACCTATAAGAAGAAGTTTAAATATTAAAGAAAGAAAACTAAAAATTACTATAGAAAAGTTAAAACAATGAAGAAAGATTAATGAAACAGGAAATCGAAGTGAAACTTTTGGGAGAAAAAAGAATTTAACCTTAAATCTTAGCTGAAAATAAAATGGAACTAGAATACACAAAACCCTTAGAGATAACTCCTCCCAGAAGAATTGTCAAGCTGTGCTACCTGTGCAAATCAAGATTCCACACATACAAGAGATGCAAGATATATTTGGATAAACAGAGAAGAAACAGTGAAGAGATTTGGAGAGAACTTTCAAGAATTTATGTAGACAAGGATGGAAGAATATTTAGAAGGAGGCTTTTTCAAGGGAGTGCCAGAACTCCAAAAAAACTGGGAGTCCCAAACTTTTATTTTAAACCTCAAGGAACGAACTCTGGAGGTATGTATTGAAGGGGTTTAAAATCCCTGGAGATACGAACACTTTAATTTAGTATATATTATTATTATTATTATTATTATTATTATTATTATTATTATTATTATTATTATTATTATTATTATTATTATTATTATTATTATTATTATTATTATTATTATTATTATTATTATTATTATTATTATTATTTTTATTATTATTATTATTATTATTATTATTATTATTATTATTATTATTATTATTATTATTATTATTATTATTATTATTATTATTATTATTATTATTATTATTATTATTATTATTATTATTATTATTATTATTATTATTATTATTATTATTATTATTATTATTATTATTATTATTATTATTATTATTATTATTATTATTATTATTATTATTATTATTATTATTATTATTATTATTATTATTATTATTATTATTATTATTATTATTATTATTATTATTATTATTATTATTATTATTATTATTATTATTATTATTATTATTATTATTATTATTATTATTATTATTATTATTATTATTATTATTATTATTATTATTATTATTATTATTATTATTATTATTATTATTATTATTATTATTATTATTATTATTATTATTATTATTATTATTATTATTATTATTATTATTATTATTATTATTATTATTATTATTATTATTATTATTATTATTATTATTATTATTATTATTATTATTATTATTATTATTATTATTATTATTATTATTATTATTATTATTATTATTATTATTATTATTATTATTATTATTATTATTATTATTATTATTATTATTATTATTATTATTATTATTATTATTATTATTATTATTATTATTATTATTATTATTATTATTATTATTATTATTATTATTATTATTATTATTATTATTATTATTATTATTATTATTATTATTATTATTATTATTATTATTATTATTATTATTATTATTATTATTATTATTATTATTATTATTATTATTATTATTATTATTATTATTATTATTATTATTATTATTATTATTATTATTATTATTATTATTATTATATAAAATAGTATTTAAGAAGTTAAAGATTATCCAATCTCATATTATAAGGATTTTATCTTTTTACCATACTAGAAATTCAAGAAAATATAAAATAAATTTATCACAGAAAAGTAGCTGATTCAGACGGAATAAAAAGGGAACTTCTGAAATATAGAACATTGTTTTAATAGGTTGAATTTAACTTAGTTTCTTCAACTTCTGAAATATAGTAGATAATATTTGTTAATATCTTTTCACTCTTTTCTGAATAATTTGTTAAGACTTGGAAGAATCCTTTAGGAATTAAATTCATTAGAGAAAATTCCAATATCTAGAAAAGGAAATAAAGGAGATCGGAAAAACTGATTACCTATTTCTCTTATTAATACTATTCTAAAACTATTTGATAAAGCTTTAAAAAAAGACAATCTGATTTATTAGAGAAGTTTGATTCACCCTACACAAATAGGATTTATGAAAAATAGATAGACACTTTAATAGATTTGTAAAATATAGCAGATAATTGATAACTATTGGAAAGAGCTAAAGGTAAGAATAAATCGATAGTAGCATTGATAGATGTTTAAAAAGCGTTTGACTCAATAGAAAGAAGACTTCTGCTTGATCAACTTAAGAGAGTTAAACTAACACTTGGAATAATAAAAGTCTTAGAATCGTTTTATAAAAACAAAAATTCTTCGTTTATTATAGATGGAAAGAACACTAGAACATTTTAATACAACAATAAAGTTATGTAAGGAAGTTCGCATGAGTTTTAGTATTGTTGTATTATGACATTGTAATTAGATATTTGGAAAGTAAAAGTACCTAATATGGACTCAAATGCCAGGGTTTGAGTATTAGCTTCGCTTGCAAGGGATGGACAGATGATCTTATTCTTTTTTCCAAATCTGCAAATTAGATATAGAAGTTAATAAATGAAAAAAGTAAGATTTTGCATGAACTCACTTAAAGAATAATGCTACCAAATCTGAATGCATTCAAATTCTAAAGAAGCATTAGAAATAATAAAACTTAAATTTATAGTTAGAAAATTAGCTAATTATTTAAAAAGAACAAATAACATATTTAGGTGTAATTCTACATCTGAAGAAGAATTTTAATTCCCATTTCAGAAAAGTCGCGTTCAAGTATATAGCTGCAATGAAAAAAGCTGTCTATTAACTAATGAGATATAAGAATGTGACTCTTTGGCATTTTAAAAATTTAGTCAGACTCTTTACACTACCTAAAGCATAATATGGAAGAGAAAAATACCATGGTGTATCCAGAAAGAAATAATTGGAGTTTTGAATAGAATTGAATCAACCATGAGAAACTTTAAATTAAAACAATTTAAGCAGCAATTTCAACTTTTAACGAATCATGCTATGTAGGTTTAAACTAGTTACTTTTCAAGCACATTATGGCAATAAAGTTTTTTAAATTCTATTATAAAATGAAATTAGAAAGCCTTTATTTTCTAAGATTGGCACAAGGCTCTCTTTTCATTACCAGCTGAAAAAAATTTAAATGCTATGATATATAATATAAAATGGCTGGCTTCAAGAAGGGTTTTTTTACCACCTCCTCAGAACAGGAGAGAAAACCAGAAGCAAATATTCTCACCACGTCTTCTTCAACTTAACGCTCTTCTTAATAAAATAACCAGAACAACAAAATAAATTAGAAGAACTAATAAAAAATACTAAATCCTAAAAATTAAAATAAAGCGGACTTCTTCCATCAAACTACAAGCAGGAACTGAGACAAAAATTCAGAACAGAAAAGTTGACACAGCTCTCAATGCCTTCATTGAAAACTGAAAAAAGAGACCACTCAACTGAATCGATAAAAATAATAACGAAGAAATAAAAAATAAACGAAGAAGGTAAAGTACGATAATTTAATATAGATCCTATTACCTTTGATTTAGACAACATTGAAATAGAACAAATTAACTCTGAATAGATGAAACAGCTGATTTATCTACTTATTAGAAACATAAAAAAACTCGAAGAGGAATTAAACTCCCAGAAGGAAGAGATGTTTACAATAAGTCAGGATCTGATAAGCCATGAAGATGATGACGAAGTCCATATGGTAGACCGAAGAGCAAAAGTCGGAGTCTATGAGTCAATTTAAATTTTAGAGAATGATATTTGAGTAATGCAAGAGCAAGACGAGAAAAACTGAGTAAAATTAGATTCCAGACTTAAATTAATAGAAGAAAACCTGTAGAAGCCTTCTTAAGGAATTCCAATGGAAATAGAGAAACAAGAAAAGATATTTCCTAGAGCAAGGAAAAGATGTTACATTTGCAACAGCACTTGACATCTATGGCCCAATAGAAATGAATAAGAATGAATATTTGGAGTAATATTAACTATTAGCAACTGAAATGGCGAGCGACGGAATTCTTCCCATCGGGAAATGGGAAAATCTGGAAAAAAAATTCTTAACTCAGACTATTAAAAAGAGAGAAGTCCAGGAAAAAGAGCACAAGGAACGAACATGCAGGAAAGGAGATTTTATGCATTTAAAACTTCAATTAAGCCGGAAGGCGAACAGTTATTTTAATGATTTAATAATTCAATGCTATGATCATGTATAGCAATTTTCAGACCTTTGCAGTATCGACATGTAGAATTCCTAGATTAGCATAAATTCAAAAACCTTATATATATAAGAGACAAAATACAACATTATTTCTATAATACAGTTATTCAAAAATTTAAGAGAAGGGAAACAGCTAAAATATATACTGAGGATTATAGTAATCTTAACCAATTTCCACTTGCTACTTGCACTAAGTTGAATAAATAATTTAGACAATAAATTATCAGTTATATAAATTTAGAACCTAATCCTGTAATTTTCGAAAAGATCTCTAAGATTACCATTATCCTATTGATGATCCTTATTGTATATGTGGAGATTATTATATTCTCAAGCATATTTTTAAATGTATGGACTAAATAATATAAGGAATTGACTATCATAAAAGGTTGGGAATAATGATTTAAGACGTCATATTTTATATGATTAAGGATATATAAAATGCATTCCAAAGTCTTACTTGGGATGTTTAGATTTATATATAAAAACATTTCACAAGAAACTTATGTCAAGAAGACTAGAATTATTAGAAATGGAAAAATCAAAAAAGGAAGAAATAAAAGAGGAGATTATAACAAGAGAAACTAAAAATTGATGAGATCAAGATTATAATTAGAAAAACATTAAAAGCATTTACTAATGTCTATAATTGAAGGAAGCAAATCTTATAGTTATAGATACTAAAAAACTCTTTTAGTTTAAAAATTTTAATTTAAAATAAAGTTAAATAGTTTGAACATTTGGCTTACTTAAGTACTATTTAAACAATTGATTAAAGACTGCTAAGTTTGTAATAAGAATATGAATATTTAAAATAGAATGGCTTTTATTAAACTATATTACTTAGTTTAGTAATATAGAGTAGAGTGCTGCATATTTTATTTAGGTTGCTTAATATTGTAGTTTATATTCCTTAAGCAAGAGATTAGGAAGAGATATCAAATTATACAAGGAAATTTGGAGGAAAGAAAGCCGTCAGTATGATATTCTGTTAGCTGTAATCAGCAGAGGTTAGTTTTCAGTTATTTTGAAAGATCAAATAGATTAAATAAGAGTATAAAAGCAAGACAAGTCTCTTCAAAGATTAATTTTAGGCTCTCAAAATGACTAAATTTATAGATATGGAACTTCTGCTAACTAGTCCTAAGAATTGAAAATCATATTGATAGTTCTAATTCAAAAACTGGCTTCAGATAAACCCAATAGTAGAAAAGTACATTAAGTGCCTGCCTTTAAATAATAAGTATTAAGAAAACTAAATTCAAGCAGCAACTGATCTTGAAAACTTTTAGATGAAAGAAGTTCGATGTCCAACTGGTTTATTGATGAAGAAAGAATCACATAACTGGATTGCTTACTATCTGATTCCTGGCCAGCAAATAATTTGGACTTTTAAGTCAGCCCATAACAGATGACTTAGTAGACCTTTCTTAAATCAACTCCAACTAAAACTAAAAACAAAATCAAAGGAAGCTAACTATCTGCAAAGAAAAATGAAATAGAGTTCGATTATTAGCTAATATATATTACTCCAAAAGGAAAAAACTTGATTTATATAACTATTAAATAGATTTAAAGAGCTACTTCAACGAAAAAAGCAGAAGTTTTTACATTAATAATAAATGTTCTAAATCTATCATAATTAAAATATTGATTCATTAATTAGCCATTTCTAACCAACTAGCAACTATCAATAAAATAGCGAAGAACTTATCAAGCTTTAATCAAGGGAAAACTAAGACAATTCTTCTAGCTCTCAGTAAAGGAACTAAATTCCAAATATTCAGTAGAAATTCTATAAGTAAATAGCAGTATCAGTAGCAGCCCTGACTGTTTTACCTAGCAGTCCTAGGAAGATTACTTCAAAAGTTATAATCTATAAAAGTGTGTCAGCAAAGCTATTAGGAAATATTTAAAGTCTACCTTCAACCAGATAAAGTGATTATTCTGTTGAATTAGAGAAGCTCAATCCTTATTATTATCTAGAAAAGATTAATTAAAAAGTTCATATTTCGCATATCTTTGACATACTAAAAAATTACTCGTTAAAATAAGTGCTGCTTGTCTAGGATTTTAATGTTCTTGAAAGATTTACTTAGATTTATAAATACAAGATGCACTAAGGGTAATGAGCTTCTTAATGACTAGCTTTCATTAATAGTAAAAGGCTTTAGCTTGCTTTTTTAATAATAAGCAGCATATTAATGTAGAGAGTGAGCGAAAGATTTTAGATGAATAAAGAATATTCACTCAAAATAAGGAATAAAATAGCATTGCTAGCGTTTTAACTTTAGACCTTGGAGAGAGTTTAAAGATAGTAGAATAAAAGAAAATTGTTTTACTAAGAGAGTCATTTCATATGCTTATATAGCAAAAGAATATTAAGAAAGAGTAATTACATGTCTTTGGTACTCTAATGGTAAGTTCAGCTTATGTTAAAATATCGTTAATAGAAAGACAAAGTAAACTTATATTGATTTCTTTAAACTTCTAAAGGAGGTTTGAAAAAACTTCCAGAACAAAAAAATAAAGGTTTTACTTATTGCTCAACTGAGAAATAAGTTACAATACAGTTTTATTAAGCAAAGATATAGAGAATGACTTTTAGCATTTAAAGATACAGTTAGTTTTTCTTTCAGCAGTAGATTAGAACCTAGCAGAAGAAAGACCAAGAGCATCTTCTTAAGTAGCTAAATTCTTACAAAGTAATAAAATAAATAGTCCCAAAATCAAGAGTCTAACTATTCTAAAACATCGTGGGCTTCTCTCATTTATTCGAAACTTACAGCAATAGAAGAAAATAAATCTGACATTGCTCTATAAAAGAATCAATCATTTTGAGAATTTTTGTCAAAAGATACACTTTAAAAAATGGAAATACAGCTAAGATCTGACATAACTAAAATATAATATCTTCAAGCTAAAGCTATAGAAGATCATTTAAGAAAATAAGTAGAGGTTGGTGAAGATGGAATTTTTAGGCTCATATAAAGTACTAAGTAATATATATCTCTATAAGTTCACTAACAGAATCATAGAGAAGCATATGAAGTGGCTGAAAATAATTTAGACTCAGTTCTCATAAAGAAAGTAAGTTTTTGGAATAATTCAAAGGATTGTCTTACATAAAATCTTCCATATGATAAAGAAACCAGTGGCTAAAAGAAAGTCATGTGCAGATAGTATTTCAAATTTTCTGGTCTTTTTAGGGAAAAATGATTAACCTGAACGTAGAAATATTGTGGTAAAAAATAGAAAGAAGCTAACGAAACGATACTCTAGAAATCAGCCAAACCAGAATCTAGGCGATTCGCTATTATTGGAGAAATTTAAAGAGAAGATATAGATATAGATCAGAAAGATGTAGATATAAAGTAGATTAATTAGGATTTGCTAGAGTAAAAAATTGTTGATGTATAAGAGTTTAAAAAATTGATGAGGGAAACGAAAAAATAATAACTTTAAATCTTAGGATATGCAGTTGTTACAAGAAGTCTCAAAATTATGAGAAAAATAAGAAGAAAAAATAGAAAAGCAAACAAAGAAAATCCACTGCTGCAGATATCTAAATTAAAAGCTTATACAGCAAATCTTCTAACATTGAAAAATATTTATCTCTATTTAAGAAAGAAAAAGACGTAGAAATAGATGATGATCTCACAGCATTAACCAAACAAATACAACCAGATACTTAAAATAAATTTTAGAAAGTTAAGAAACTCAAGTATAGAAAAGTGAAAAGAAAAGGAAATTGTTAAGGAGAACGTTATTTAGGACTCATATAAATTCCTAAAAGCAGCAAAGAGTAAACATGACTTTAGAATATATTTAGGAAAGATTCATGAACAAGATAGTGAAAAGCATTTGTAGTAAAAAATTTACCTAGCATAATAGTAAATAATGAAGATCCAGTTATTGAGAAAGATAAGAGCTAGTTATAGTAAAGTTAATAGACTGAAAAGTAGTAAAACATTGAAAATGTTATAACTAGTTAAGACTCCGAATAGCATGATTAAAATAAGGAAAAATTAGTTTAGAAATAACCAATAGAAACCAAGTAGAAAGTAATTAGAACTTTGGATTAAGATAAACTATTGAAACTGAAAACTCCTAAAATATAAAAGAACAAAAGTCTACAAATTTAAAAGACTTAGTATTTAAGCTTAATCAAAAATAAGAATCTTCATCTTTACAATTAAAGACAGAAAATAAAGTAAGCTAAGCAAAGGAAAGTAAATTTAGAATAAAAGAAAACTGAAACTTTTTAACTAAAATAATAACCTTAAGGAGAATAATCATATTCTTAAGAAGAACAGTAATAAATCTTAGAAATTAAAATTAGAAATCAGAAGAGAAGATATACATAATATACTATAAGAACAGTTTGATAAATTCAAGAAGAAAAAGACCAAGAAAAAAAACAAGAAAAATAAAAATAAAAAGAGCGAAGAAAATAATTTCTTCAGCAAATCTTCAGATGACATAATAAAAAAATAGGAACTACAAAGATCAATATAGAATATCAGAAAATTAATTAAGAGAGGATAATTAGTAATTATGCATTTAAGCTTTATCTTTGTAAGTTATATCTTTAACTAATCTCTCAACTTCCTTAAATAAGAAATTTTAACTCTTTGATTAAATATAACTCGCTTAATCTACTTATATTAAGCTTAAGTTTCCATCTAAAGCAAATAATGGTAAAATAATTAAAGTATTTGATTAAATTAAGCATATAAATAAATTTTAAAATATTAGTTCCAAACAAAAAACGATTAGTATTCTTTATTAGATAGCTTTGCTTCTAGATATGAGACTTATTATTAAGTTATTTCATTCAAATCTAATAAAGATATTCTTCCATGCTTAACTAAAATCTTAGATGAGATTATTATTCTCTCGCTTTTCTCTTTTTTGTTCTTCTTAAGTTCGAATATAATTTGTTAATATTTTCTAATGAAGTAAGAATAAAAAACTGAGATAAGGTATAATAAGCCTAAATAAGCTCTAAAGATTAAAGTATAATAGTTTTTATATAGTGTCTCAGAAGAGATAGGAATTGGAACTAACTAATGATAAAGAATTCAGTTCATTTCTTAATAATATTAGGTAGTAAATAGATGGTGGCTTTATGATATAGTTTGGAAGTTCTTTAGCATTATGGAGAAAATTTGTACTTAAAGAAGTTATAAATATAGGTAATATATAGTGTCTATAAGACAGAGCTTTATGCATATAAAAAGAGTAGCCAAAGTAGATGTAAAAGTCTACAAAAGCAATAAAATAATTGGAAAGCTATATAGATAAATAAATGATTATCCCAAAAAAGAATTACCCAAACCAACTATGGATGATGATTTAATTCTGAGCGAAGAAGAAAAAAACCTTTTGAACATTTGATTGAAAAAGCAAAGAAGATATATAGAATTTATTAAAGAGATATGATATTAATTCAAAGGAAATATCATGTCAGTTCTGAACTAGATGCTATAACAGCCTAGCTGCCTGTATCAAAATCATAAGGAAGAAAGGATAAAAGTTAATTTAGAGGAAATCTTAAATTAGGTTGGGAAATGTTGCTTGAAAAGTATCAAAATATATTTGATAATGGATGCTAGAAAAATGAGTATGTTGAATGGGCCTGTTTATGATATGAGTAAGCATATAATGAAGTAAAAGCTTAAAATAAAATGGTCTTTAAAGGACTTCAATACGGATAATTTATCAGTTTTCCTTGAATTGCTGGGATTTAATATTTAGGAGAAAGGAAGAAGAAAAAAGTTTAATAACCACTAGAGATATAAAATGAACTAAGATAAGGAAATTAATAGGAATAAAAAATCTAGGAAATATTTCCTTAAGAGTAGAACAATCAAATATAGATTGATAACCTAAATAACTAAGTTGGCATTGAAAATTCTTAAAATGAATATATCATAGAATCTCCAAAAGTAAGGATTCATATATAGTAAGATAAAAATTAACTAGAAGGTATTCTAATAAGCGTATATGAGGCTATTAAATATAAAGAATAGCAATAAAATGAATAAGCAGAACTTAACTACTAGAATGCTATGTAGGAATTATTTTAGTGGTTGAAATCTTCTCCTTATGATGGTATAACAAGTTAGGAATAGATTGAAAAAATACTACAGGACTTACAAAGTGATTATGACTAATAGTCTTAGATATTAGTGGTAAAATTTGAGCAATATTTACAAAACTAGACTTTTTGAAAGATATTTAAGTTAAAATTCTATAAATAGCTTATATTTATCCACATTAATATAATTAGTAAATCATTTATTATATATATGCAAGAAAATAAGGATAGCCAGCATAAATCCTTATAAATATCAACCTAAAGCTAGTTAGCTTATGTTACCAGAACAGGTTTGTTATAATGTATATAATTTTTAAGGGACAAGCTAAATTTTTTGTATGATACTACTTAATCTTAAAAATGATTAATCATAATAGATATTAAAACTTAGTTTTAAGAACCTTATCTGTCGTTTATTTTCTACTCTTATGTTCTCATTTCAAACTTTTTTGATTATAATATTATTTTAAATTTTTTATTCATATTAAGGCATATTTAGTACTATAAAAAATGTTAGAAATCTTTTCTATATTTTATCTCTTTTTTATTTTATGCTTTGAATTATTTTGCAAGCTTAATAATATGAACATAGATAAATTAAAACAAAAAAGGAGCTCAACTAGTATTCATTGAATTTCCTTTGATCAATTATGAAATAGAAAAAAGATTAAGAAACTTATGATGTTCAGAACTGGATAAAAATCCAGACTAGATATATCTAGAATTAGGTTTAATATACCAAATATAAATTATCATGCTAGATGATAAAAGTTAATTTTAGTTTAAAAGAAATAATTAAACTATAATTATTATTTGGAAGATTCATAGTTTTATTATAACTATTCTATTCTCACTGATATACATAAATATTCCTTTTATTTAAAGCAAATAAAGGGCTTTTACTTAGTATGCAACTGATTCTATTTATAATTTCTACTTTTATATTTCCAAAATTTGTTGCTAAGCCCTCTCAGAGATTGGAGGCTATAATTATTTACTTTTTTCCCTAGTTTTTCTTTATATCCTTACTATTAATTATAAATCATAGCTTCATTTCTTTTACTATATTTTTATAGTAAACCAAATTTTTATTTACTAGCAATTTTTATCTATAACTCTTAAGCCGCAGTCAAGTTTTTACTTTCCTACCTTATATTTAAGACATTTAATAAAATAGCTATTTATTATCTTTTAATTGAATTATCACTAAAACCTTTAAATCCCTTAATTATTCTTTCTTTACTTAATATTGATTCTCGCTATCATTACACTCTTTGAAGTTTGGTAAAAGCATTCGGTTTTTATAACTAATCTGACAATACTTAGATTGGGGAGTTTCTTTTTATTTAAAATATAGATTTAAAAGATAATTTAAAAAGCCTTTATTTTCCTTTATTTCTACCTGAAATAAACTTAAACCCTATCAAATGCCTTAATTGCCCATATTTAAAAACTAAAGCCTAGTTATCCTTATTTCCCTACGATTAAAGCCACATAAGTTATTTTAATAACTCTATAGATCTTTCTACGTTATTATTCTTACCTTATTTTACTAAATTAGTATTCTAATGTATTAATAATTAGTATATTAGCACTATTAAACCTATTGCTTAGATATTTAAAAATTTACTAAATAAGAATACAACAAGAAGGCATTATATCCACTATTTATCTTGAGATAAGTAATTTAATATACAAAAGCAATATAAGTATACTAGAATGCTAGCATGCTAACTAGGTTATAATAAGTTAATGACAATCTTTATATATAAAACTATAGTTCTCTCTCCACTAACTAAATACAGACTCTCTATAATTTAATTATCAAGAGAGTTAAAATTAGTTATATCTGATAGATGTAATTTGAATATTCAACTGATATCTAGACTAGCATATTTAGTAATTCTAGAGATTTACTATAGCAATATACTTACATCTTTTATTAACTTCATTAAGAGGAAACTAAGTTATCTTTTTTTAAATTTTAGCATATCAAATATATTATCACATTTCAAATATGTAACTAAAGATAGAGAACAGTATAGCTTCTGATTATTAAATGCCATTTCTTTAATTAAAATCAGGTAGTTTTGGATACAATTGTTTCAATTAGTTCATATAAAGAAAGATATCTTATATAAATAATTATATATTTAGGTAAAATTTTACTAACCAAATTTATTCTAAGAATTGAATTCCCAGTAACTTGAGTGTAAATTAAGTTTAGTTGAATTACTTAATTTTTTGAAAGTTGTAAACTAAAACTTTTCTTGACTAAATTTTAAGGAAAAATCTAGTATAAAATTAAAAGTTCTTGCTTATACATATATAATAAACTTTAATATAAAGTTAAATAGTTTGAACATTTTGCTTATATAAGTACTATTTAAACATTTAATTAAAGAAAGTTAAGTTTGTAATAAGAACTTGAATAGTTAAAAAAGAGTCTATTTTATTAAACTCTATTACTTACTTTAGTAACATAGAGTAGAGTGTTGCATTTTTATTTAATTTAGGTTGTTTAATATTATAGTCTATTACTATTATTTTATTTGTCTTTCTTCAAATACTCTTCGTAGAAGCTTAAAATACATTTTTAATTAGCAACGCTAAAATTTTTTTATATGTAGTATACTGGATTTGATACTACTATTGCTCTTTTAAATATTTATGCAATTATTTGCTAGATAAATAGGATCACTATCAAGTAACTGAAATAATTAATTGCTATCTTATAATTATTTCTTTTCATGTTTCAGCAAGTTTTGTATCTTAACTAGCAACTATAGATATTAATAAATAATGATGTCATATATATTAGTTTATTTCATTGAATGAAGATTGCAAATAAAGCTTTAAAGCTGGTAATTTAGTATGAGTTAGGGAATAACTTAGTTTATATAGTTTGTATGCAAGCAAATTTCCTTTAATTTTACTTATTGCTCTGCTTTTGATATTTATAAGAGCGTTTTTAATATCCTTCTTATTATTTTCGCTTCTGGATAATCACTTTTCTTTATAGATAAAGTCTTTTTATCAGATAGACGGGCTGTGCCGTTTTATAATACTCCTTCCATTCTATAAAGTTAGAGTTTAAGCAACCTAATTGACTTCCTACAAATCTATGAAAGTTGTATTTATATAGTTGATACTTGCAGCTTCTCAATCTGTGAAATCTCTTTTAGTTTTAGGATTCAATTTCTAGTTAAAATTAACAACATAATATGGAAACGCAGTTAAGCGTCTTATATCTAGCTAATACATACATTTGCTTTAGTTGTCAGCTTTCCAGCTCTGCAAGTATAAAAATAAGGATATTTCCTGTTAAAACTATAAAAAGTGACTTATAAGCTCTTTCTTAATATGTCTGCTAGGTCTCTCTAGCAAGTTGTATTTGCTGCTTTATCTTTCTAGTTCTTGTTTTTAATTATTAGCTTAAACTAAAATAACTAGTTTAGAAGCTTTTTTCTCTCCTTTTTTATAAGTAGGTCTATAACTCTTAGTTTCTATCGATTATATATCTTATTGTATAAGATTATTAAATTAGAGATTAAGAAGGATCATAGGGATAGTATTATAGCAATTAAATAGAGCTATAATTAAGTAAAAAGTATCTAAAAGGATAAAAGTGAAACAATTATACCTAAATTAGTAGATTCTGCCCTTAGTTTTAAAGGTAAAGCTTAATAAAAGAAAGTAACAGAATAGAAAAGTAATGTATAAAGAGGCTTGCGAATTAAAAAAGAGGATATACTTAAGACTCTTAAGAAAAATAGTTCTCTTTTAATCCGAAATTGAACGTCTTTAAATGAGCATTATTTGCTAAAAAAATTAGTTTGAAATAAAAAATTTAGAATAATAAAGTATAGAAGCTAATTTTGAATCGAACTAGAGTCATAAAGCTTTTCTTTTTTAAATAATATAAAAAGAAAAAAAAATTTAGTTTGAAAAGAATAGAATTAATAAGATTATCTATGAGTATATCAAGCTTAAATACAAAAAGAAAATCTTCTTTCAATTGATTCTACTATTTCGTATAATCAAAACTTACGATTAAAACTCTTTTGCATAATTAATTATTTTTATAATGTAAATTACTAAAATCAGAGTCCTTTTCTGTGATTCCTAGCTATTTTACATTTTTTATATTTTGTGAAAGAGATTTTTGTATTTGAATAAACCAAATTAGCTATTATCTGTTTACAAGTAGAAAGTATAAGCTAATTTTATTATGTTTTATTATATTTGCTCTTATTTTTTTAAATTCTATTTCAATTTTAAAGTATTTTAATAATAGTTTAATCTTACAGTTTGAGTGTAAAATAAATATGAAATTGATTAAATTATTTATTCTTACCTTTTGAGAAATGAATCTAAATTTAGATCTCAAAGTTATCCCTTTTTATTTCAAATTAGGTTTTTGCTTTTTTCCTTTAGTTTCATTTATAGAAAATCATTGCTTATAATTAAACTTTATATCTCTTTTTTCTTAATTTAAGTTCTGAGCAGAATCTTATATATCTATCCTGAGTTGTATTAATAACTTATCAATAGTTTATAAATAAATTTGCATTTGTTTATTTTTCTCTGTTATCTATATTATTCTCTAACTTGGAGCAATATAGACTTTTATTTCTTTTAACGACTGTGTTTTGATAAAGAAATATCATTTTCTTTATATAATCTAAGACTAGTTTTCAATTATGAAAATTTTTTTTTTTCATTATACTTCTTAACTATCATTTGCTTTTTCCTCTTTTTGTCTCTTATATATTTTTAAATTCGTTTTGTCATTTTTTTATTTTGCTCAGCTCAGTTTATTACTTTTCTATTTTAATTCTATAAAGATTCTATTTACCGCTTTAGACTATATTTATAATTTATGAGTTAACTTAAGGCATATCTAATCTTGAAAAAAGGCTTTCTTTATACTTAAAGAATACTTAACCTACACTTTTTTTTCTTAGTTAGTTTTATATTCTTCGTAATTAAAATCTTCCCCTCTACCTCTTTTGTAATTCCTAAACAAGTATATTAAAAAGGAAAAACTTAGTATTCATAATTTTGATGTGATTTGATTTCTTTGATTGAAGATTATCTTAATTTATATCTATTCACCTCTAGGATCATTTCTGTAATCTTAAATTATACTTCAAACTTATTTTTCCCTAAATATAGCTTCATATTATTTCTCTATATCCATCATTTTAAAAAGTATCTATTTTGAATCAAGTTGCCTCTTCTCTATTTTCTCCTTTATCAAAAATCTTCTGAAAGCTTTACTCTAAATATACAATAATGGGCAATCTATTCTACTTTTATACTATTTTTTACTAGTATCTATAAAACGTCTAAATTGTTTTAAATTAGCTAACGATTAACAAATACCAGATACCTTCATATACTTTTATTATTCCATTTAGAATTCTGGTTTATAAAAAGTATTACTAACTTACTAAATAATATTTCAGTATTTGCTTAAATGTGCTTTCTAATCTTATGTAGCTGGATATGCTTATTTAACTCTATTTATTAGATATAATATTGTTTAGAGCTATAGATCTTGAAGTGTTAGTATATTTAATTAGGGAATATAAAGTATATAGATTTCCTTGTCTTTCTAAGATGATAAACTTGTTAATTAGTTTTGCTCTCTTTGATATGTTATATTTAAAGATGCTTTAATCAGTATAACATGCTTTCCTTTAGTTCTATTAATTAATAAAAGTGCTTCGTCATCACAAGCTAACTTTCCAATTCTTACTTTCTATAGTTATTTAACTGATTGACTATAACATTAATTATAGGCTAGGATGTTATATCTTAGGAGTTATTTATACCAAAAAGGTAAATTAGGTAAAAGATCTAGTGCTATAGGATTTTTTGGTAGGGGAAAGCTTTGAAGCAAAGCTAATTAGTTTATCTTCTATTTAGAAGGATCACAATTAGTTTTCTTTTATACTTGCTTCTACATTCTCAAATATACGTTAGAGTATAATGCTTAACTATAATACAATCAAGCAGAAGTATCTTAGTTAATATGTAGGCTTGAGATCTTATATCATAGTATATGCTTATATGCTTTACTAAAATACTAGGGAGAGAAGTTTTGAAGGGCTTTTAATATCTATAAGTATTAAAGATAATCAGCATAGAAAAAGGCTAGTATTAGTAATTAAGAGGAACGATAAATTGATATGCTGTTCTAGAAATAAAGTATGGTTAAAGGAGTATTTTTTAAGAGAAAAATAACATGTTTTTTAAGTAAAGACATGTATAATAGAAGAATCTCTAATGTTTATATAGGAAGATTTGGAGTAAATATTAAAGAGGCCTTAAATGAATTCTTTAGATTGGATTTAGATATTAAAGATGCTTGTTTAGTTTTTAAAAGAGCCAATTAATTATATCATAGCCAAAAAGATTATACCGAATATTGAAGCTGACTGAGCATTTTATTAATTGTTTTATAAATATGAGAGATGAGGGTAAGTAAAGATTGCAATCTTTTGAGTTTACTTAATTTTATAAAATTAAATCTAGTAAAAGAAACCAAAAATAGCTTAAAGAACTAGGAAGAACAAAAAACAAAAGAATGATATGTATTTAAACCTTCTTAAATACACTAAAAGTTATAATTATGAAAGTTATTTCTACTCTAGCTTAGTCAACTAACTTTAATTTAATTAGCCTTATCCTTTTTAAACATTTACTATAAAACTTTAAATCTGCTTTGTATAATAATACGAAACATTATCACTATTTTAGCCAATAAAAGAAAAAGATTAAGGCTAAATAATTTAAAATCTAGTAAGGGTTTAATAGAAACTCTATGTTATTAGGTTCATTACTTCTTTAAATCTAGAAGTGGAAATAATCAAAACTTAAATTAGCAAAATTCTATAAAGTAGTTTAACTTCAGTGAGCATTTAGCTTTTTCTTTAGTTAAGGTTATATAAACAGTTGGCTGGCATATTTATAAAAAACATTAAATTAGAAACTTTCCATGCTAACATCATCTCGTTCGAAAAGCATTTTGAATTTAAAAAAGTTTAAACTTAAGAAGACTAAATGTATACGTAATAGAGATCAAACTACCAAAGAGTAGTGATTATTTAAATTAGTCATTTAGATAGACTTGAATGTGCTTTAAGAAAATCAGAGTATAAAAGTGAATACCCAGCATACCAATTATTAATTATCGTTGAGATTTATCTTTACAGTGTCAAGTTTTAACTAAATCTAAAATATAAAATAGTGACTGTGATTATTGCTTTTAATATAGCAAACTAAATATAAAGTTTATGCTAATTTAGATTATTTGATATAATAGCCCTTTTCCTTATTAATTAGCTGATTCTTAAATTTTAGTGTTAATTAATTTCATTCATTAATAAGCTTTACCTTAAACATTTTATTAGATTAAATCTTTTAATTAAAATGCTTAGAAAGATGCTGCTTATTGTTCTCTTTACTTTTGGCTCAACTACAATTTTGCTTAATGAGACTTTTGAAAATGGACTTGTTGGGTGAACTAGAAAGCAAAGCAAAAGTTATGCTTATATTACTTCTGATTCTAAAATACCAGGAAATAACTGCGTTTCATTTTCGGATGTCAATAGTGCTGGAGATCTCTTTTCTAAGCCTTTTTATTAGCTTTCTAATACTTATATAGTCTGCTTTAAGTACAGAACTCTTCCTGGAGTAAGTACTACAGATTCAGGTGGTTTTATAGGATATAGATCTGAGAATTTAATTCAAGAAGAGTGAATTGGAGGATCTACCTTCTTTTAAAGCAATTAAGGTATAATTACACAAATCTCCTTTATTCAAGAATGAAAGAGTACGTGCATTTCCTTTAACAATTACTTAAAAGATACTCAAAACTTAAGAATTGAAATTTAAGATTGAAACAAGCCAAATACTTAAGTAAATAACGTATTCATGGATGATATAGTTGTAGTAGGATTAGATTGCTAAAATAGTTTTGAAAACTAACTAAAAGGAGTAGCTACAGTAAGTCAGATCTTTGTGGAAGATTTTGAAAATGATTTAAGCAAATGAGAAACTATCTCTTATAGTCAGATTATTTAAGATTCAAAAAATGCTTCTAATAAATGCATTAATTTTAATCAAACTACAGTATCAGGAAATTTAATATCTAAGTCAATCTAGAGTTCTACAAATTAGTACATTGTATCTTTTAATTATAGATCAGATATAACTTAAAGTTCTAATTCGGGAGGAACATTTGGATACAAATCAAATTTGAAGCTATATTGATAAATATCTACTAATACCAATTATAATTGATATTAATAAGCTAAAGTATAACCTTTAAAAGAATCAATAGAATGGTAGAAAGTATGCTTTACTTTTTCTGACACAGAAAAATTTGGAAGCATAAAAATAGTTTTAGCTGATTGAAATTATAAAGATAGCATAGCTAATAATGTGTTTATTGATAACTTAATACTATATGAAGTAAAATGCTGAGAGACAAGTACTGATTGTATAATTTGTAACTAAGGCTAATATGCTGATTAAGTTTAGAAATAGTGTAAAAATTGTACAGTATAAATGTGCAAAAAATGCAACGAAACATAATGCCTTTTGTGCTAAAATCCATATAAATTAGCTAATAATAAGTGCTAAAAAAGTTGTCCTTAAGATTAGCAAGATAATGACTTAGACGATATATGCTAGCCTTGCAATGATACAATTCCAGATTGTCTTTATTGCGATCAAAATGGAACAATTTGTTCTTTATGTGATCGAGGCTACTAGCTGAAAAACGAAACCTGTTAGCTATGCGAGACTTTAATAGCAGATTGTGAGTTATGTGATTAAGATTAATGCTTAAAGTGTAATATAGGAAAGAAACTAACTCATAATACTTGCGAAAACTAATGCTAGACAGACTAATAAGACTATAATAATGATTAAATTTGTAAATCTTGCAATGAAACTATTCCAGGTTGTCTTTAATGCGATCAAAATGGTACAATCTGTTCTTTATGTGATCGAGGCTACTAGCTGAAAAATGAAACCTGCTAGCTATGTGAGACTTTAATAACAGACTGTGAGTTATGTGAATAAGATTAATGCTTAAAGTGTGATATAGGAAAGAAACTAACTCATAACACTTGCGAAAAAACATGCCAATCAGATGAATAAGATTATGATTAAGACGACATATGCTAGCCTTGCAATGATACAATTCCAGGTTGTCTTTAATGCGATCAAAATGGCACAATCTGTTCTTTATGTAATCGAGGCTACTAGCTGAAAAACGAAACCTGTTAGCTATGCGAGACTTTAATAGCAGATTGTGAGCTATGTGATTAAAATTAATGCTTAAAGTGTAATATAGGAAAAAAACTAACTCATAATACTTGCTAAAGCACATGCCAATCAGATTAGCAAGATAATGACTTAGACGATATATGCTAGCCTTGCAATGAAACAATTTTTGGCTGTCTCTAATGTGATTAAGCTGGTTTAAGATGCTCTTTATGTGATCGAGGCTATTATATTAAAAACGAAATCTGTTAGTTATGTTAATCTTTAATAGCAGATTGTGAACTATGTGATAAAGATTAATGCTTAAAATGTGATATAGGAAAGAAACTAACTCATAATACTTGCTAAAGCAATTGCTAATCGGATTAGCAAGATATTGATTTAGACAACATATGCTAGCCTTGCAATAAAATTATTCCTGGCTGTCTTTAATGCGATCAAAATGGTACAATTTGTTCTTTATGTGATCGAGGCTTCTAACTGAAAAACGAAACCTGCTAGCTATGTGAGACTTTAATAGAAGATTGTGAGCTATGTGATTAAGATTAATGCTTAAAGTGTAATATAGGAAAAAAACTAACTCATAATACTTGCTAAAGCTCTTGTTAATCAGATGAATAAGATAATGACTTAGACGATATATGCTAGCCTTGTAATGGTATAATTTCTAGCTGTCTTTATTGCGATCAAAATGGCACAATCTGTTCTTTATGTAATCGAGGCTTTTAACTGAAAAATGAAATCTGCTAGCTATGTGAGACTTTAGTAGCAGATTGTGAGTTGTGTGAACAAGATTAATGCTTAAAGTGTGATATAGGAAAGAAACTAACTCATAATACTTGCTAAAGCTAATGTTCAATAGACTAATAAGACTATAATAATGATAGTATTTGTAATCCTTGTTATGAAACTATTCCAGGTTGTCTTCAATGTACCCAAGAAGAAATTAGTTGTTTTTAATGCAGTTAAGGATATTAACTAAAAAATAAAGCTTGCGAATTATGTTCTTCACTAATAAAAGGTTGCTCTATATGTGATTAAGATTAGTGCTAGAGATGCATAGAAGGAATGAAATTAGCAAACAATACATGTTCTATTACTTGCTAGCCAGATTAATAAGATTAAGATAACAATAAAATATGCTAACCTTGCAAGGATATTATTGCAGGATGCCTTTAATGTACCTAAGATGGGTCTGCTTGCTATTTATGCGACTAAAGTTATCAACTAAGAAATTAAAGTTGTGAATTATGTTCTTCGCTAATAAAAGGTTGCTCTATATGTGATTAAGATTAGTGCTAGAGATGCATAGAAGGAATGAAATTAACTAATAATACTTGCTAAATTACTTGCTAAGTAAATTAGCAAGATTAAGATAATGATGATATCTGCTAATCTTGTAAGGAAGTCTTAGATAACTGCCTTGAATGTAACTAAAATGGAACATAATGTTCTTAATGTGATTAAGGATATTAACTATTTAATTAGAAATGCTACTTATGTTCGTAAATAGTTACTGGATGCCAATTATGTAGCTAAGATTAATGTCTATAATGTATAGAAGGAAAGCAGTTATCTAATAATAGTTGCATAGATATTCCTATAAATCCTTTTAACTTCGAAGTAAGTAATACTGAATAACTAGTCACTTAATAAACTGAGTACTTCCAGTTTACTAATTAGTATGCTGGAATTGCATCAATGTAAGCTAGTTCTTTGATATAGAGTTCTTAATATTAGAATCCTTCATAGTCCTTTTGGTTTGTAATATTTACTACTTAAATGATAATGCTAAATAGCTATATAAATGTTCCTAGGCCTGATAACCTTAATAACTATTATTACTAAAACTTTAAATTAAAGCTTCCTTTTGGTCTTAATGCTGATTTTCTGTAAATAAAATGAAAATAATAAATGATAAGCTAAAAGATTTGATAGATGCTAAACTACAGTTCTTATATATTTATAGCTAACACTATAAACATCTTTTTAGGAACTCTAGCTTAGTTTTTGATTTGCTTATTGATATAATTGATAAGTTCTAAATTTAATAAAGCAAGCTACTTATAAAAGCTAAGAAACTACCTTTCTTATTAAGATGTACTAGGATTCTGATTAGGCAAGCAGCTTTCTTTGAATTTTGCTATTTTTATATAGATTTACTATTTAAACTTTGATACTGCTATTGAAACCTTAAACTTACTCTTTGCTTTCACTTTTATAGTAAGCATTTTATTATACAGGTCATTCAAGTACTGTTCATTTACGCTAGCCTTTATATAGTTTGCTCTTAATGAAAAAAGTAGAAATTGAGAGAAGGAAATTAAGACTTGGTATAATAATAAGATAAGGCTAAGCTTAGTATTTTCTTTAAGGACTTTGAGCCTAATAAGTTAGCTCTATACTGGCCTTTATTTCTTATAAGGAGATTTATTATAAGCTGCGTACTGATAATTCTACTTAATTACCCTAAAGCTTAAATAGCGTTACTTAGTTTAACTTGTTTGGCTTAGATACTTTTCTTACTATATTACAAGCCTTACATCAACCAGAAGTGAAACTACTTAGAATGTATCTCTGAAATTTTCTTGATTATAGTCTATTTATCTAATCTTTACTTCGATTTGTAAGTTAAAGAGGAACAAGCAAATGAAAAAGAAGCTAAATTAATAGGAGCTTTAATTGTTTACTCATCTACTGCCTTTATTTGCATTCTTACAGTAGGAATGATAAGCGTTAGCATTTGGAACTTTATTTAATTTTGTAGACAGAGAAATAAAATACACTAAGAATAGCCTAATACATTAACTCCCTATACTATTGATATTACCTAGATATCATAATTCAATCATTCAACTATTTTATAATCTTCTGATGAAAGAAATCAACAAGATATTAATATATCTGCTTTCAGGCTACATCACTAAAACACTTTAAAAGAATAAAATTTATAACATTAAGAACTATTTTAATCAGAAGAATCTTCTAGATGAAACAGATAACAACAAAACTAAATAAAAAATTAAAATGAAGAAGATAGACATTAAAGTCAAAATCCTAGAGGAGAAGAATTTGTTAAAAGGATAAAAACTATAGCATTGAGCAGTACTAAGCAAAAAAAGAAAGATTCCTCCTAGCAAATGAAAAAGAAGAAAGGAAAAATTTAGACTATTGAAGGTTAGATGATTTGAGCGATTACATTCATAAATAAAGTTATTTTGCTATTATTTAAATAAATAATTTTGTCTCTTGTACAAATATAGAGGAAACAATCCTTCAAACTAAATTATTAATTGATCTAAAGGAAATAATAAAATATACAAATGCTAATTTCTTACATAATAAAAGCAATAAAATATAAGATAGCAATAAATCAAAACTTAGTATAAGTTTCTTCTAAGTTAAAGAGATAATATACTAATAATCTATAACCATAAGCAATTTAGCCTTATTACTTAAAGTGCATCCTATTAAGATTCTATTAAATAGAAGTTAAATAATATTATAAATTATATCCCTATTATATCTTTAGGGAATCAAATAGATATATTAATATTATGATTAACAAGTATATTATATAAAGTAATTATTCATCACTTCACTATTTAATACTATTGAAGTAATAACTGAAAACAATGCTAAAAGTATAAACATTGATTAGACTATTTTTGATTTATTTATTTAATTTTACATTTTCAATTCTACCTTTTATCAAATGGTTCAATACAAAAAGTAATTCATACATTCTATTGTCATGTATGATATTGTCTATATTTATACTATGCTCTTGCTATTTTTTTATATAGATTTATTTACTAAAATATAAAAAGTAAACTAAGATTTAAAAAGCAGTTAAAATATCATCATTTTTTATAAATTGCATCTCTAGCCTAATAAAATTTTTGTAGATCCTCCTATACAGTGCTTAAACGTTAGGAACTTTGTACATTTTAAATTTAATTTTAAGAATTTCGCACACTCTCTGTTTGTTCTGTTGGATTAGAATTGGATTCTTAGGATAAATTTTAGCTTTCATTTACTTATTTTTTGTTTCCCATAGCTTGTAGTCATTGTTAAAAATCATGGTTCATTCTATCCCTACTTTTCTCCAGCATTTACTGGATTCTCTCTATTTCTTTTTTTATTTCCTTCAGTTTCTCGAAATCTTAAACATATTGCTACTTATATTAGTCTAACCTTTGTCTTAAATTAGGTTCTTTAGGATGTTCAATTGGAATATTATTTTCATCTACTAGTCCTTACAGAGCTTATTCCCTTCTAAGTTATTCTATTTCATTCTTTATATTTGCCACCTAGTTTCTAGCATTATTTACGTTGGCTCCTAGAACTTTTGCTTCATCATATTTAGATTTAAGCAGTTATTTATTTTCCTCCATTGCTTCGAACTTTCTATAGCTTCTTCTAAAAATTTCGAAACTTCTTGTTCTATTAGCTAAATCCTCTTAAGAAATTTCAATCTTTTTATATCTAATAGACTTAACATAAACATTTCCTTTCACATAATTACGGTAATTTGCCTCTTTCTTACTACATAACTTTTCATACCATAGTATATACTTTAATTATAATTTTAACTCTCTACTTTATTTATTATATAAGAATACAATTTAAGTTCAAAAGATTCTATTTATGTTTAATTATTTTATACTTAATAGTTTATAAGCTATTATATTTTATTTATATATGACTAGTATTTTAAAGAAATGCTTATGTTAAATAATCATTTCTTTTTGAATATGTTCAAAGAAATATATCTAAGTCAATATTATTCACCTACTCATAAACAGCTATTATCTCATTAGCTTATACATGACATTTTTATAACTAGAGATGTGCTTTATTTTTTGATAGTCTTATTTTATTAAGAATTTTGTTTTTTAGTACTGAACTCTTTGATGCTCTTTTAATATAAAGCAAGATAAAATAAATATTTATGCAGACTAATAGAATGATCACTAATTCATAAGTTTCAGCAATTCATTATCCTACTTCAAAGCTAGTCCTGATCCTTTGAAAAATTTTGTTTTATCATCATAGAAAATTCTTTGTGCTCCAATTGGATTTAATATAGGGTTATGCTTGTATAGTATCTCGA
This sequence comes from Loxodes magnus, assembly GCA_946699065.1. NCBI lineage: Eukaryota > Ciliophora > Karyorelictea > Loxodida > Loxodidae > Loxodes > Loxodes magnus. The sequence goes on along the minus strand of CAMPDV010000076.1, from coordinate 43,777 downwards.
GCTTTTCCTTTGACAGTTTAAGATATCTTTAATTTGCAGCTGACTACTCTAATATTTAGGCCTAATTTTAATTAAAAGGACTTTGTGTCTGGCTTATGGATTAGTTGTTTATTTGACTATTATTTTGGCTAGCTAAATTTCTCTGTAGAAATAGTGAATCTCCTTATGCACCATTTCACCCTTTTTCTTCTTCCTTATGCTAATTTTAATCAAAACCTGAGACTAATTTTCTGCTTGATCTTGATTAAAGTTACTCTTGCTTCTCCATACCTTACGAATTAACACGTATACTCATTCTTGATCTCTAAGGAGTAATGTTTTACTTGGGAGAAGCATTTTGGGATTTATCGGGATTGAGTAGTTTTCCGTCTTAAGAATGATTACTTGCAATTCCTCAAAAAGTTCTTTAATTCTATGAATAAGTTCTCTAGCTTTGATTTAGAAAGTTCAGTTTATCAGATTCTTATGACTTAAAGCTGTTATTTTATATCTAAATTTCTGCAGACTTCCTTAAGATACTTGGTTATATATTTTTATTATACCCTAAATTTTGGCTAAATTTTAGAGGGTTTGAAAAATTCTAAATCTGTAATATTCTATCTTTGTCGATTAAAGATGATTTAAGTCTATTTTACTATTTGAGCTTATCTTAATAACTAGAGCTTCAAATATTATTATTCAAGCTGTCTACTTAAAGCTAAGATTGAGCTTGATCTTAGTACTGTCTATAAATCAAAGGCTAAGGTTGTCATTATCTACTTTACGATACTTATTCTTATTTCTGGCTATTAGAGTCTTCTATCTTTTAGATCTCTTAAATATCTTTTTACTCTTTATTAACTGAAGTGACTTCCTGTTTATCATCTTATTTAGCTATTGACTGTAGCTAATCAGATTCTAGTTTTTGTTAAGTTTGATTTACTTTAGTATCTTCTTCATTGTTTTCTTCTATTTATACTGAATGCGCTGGAGACTGCTAGTTTTATCTTCTACTAGGACTTAATGCTTACTTCTGATCCTTAATATATTAAATCTTATCCTGAGTTTTATTCTTAAAGTCACTCCTTTGAGATTATCCACTTTTCACCAAGATATTTTCCTTATTTTATTAAGTCTTTTTACTTAAACCAACTTCTTATTACAGTTTTTCTAAGGCCTTCCTAATCTCTTTATGACTCGCTTCTAGTAGTTTTAATTTTTCCTGCTACTACTACTCAAGCATAATCCACCTTTACTACTCAATTGCTTATTAGGCATACTATCTATGCTTTAGTTTTTAAATTCCATCCACAAATTCAGATTCATTTAAACTATTTGATATGTTATTACTCGCCATTTATTTAGAGCGGAAAAAATCCTTATAATAACTATTTTTCTTTATCTTAAGAATTCTCCTTCTATTTACTCTAGTAAGATTCTCTATCTTACTAACTAACTTCATACCTTTAAAAATACTATTAGAAGAGATCCTCTCATGCTACTCTCTTCTTTCTATCATATATTAATACAGTTTCTTATTATTATTTCCATTAGCTTGCTAGTTAAATAACTTCTAGACTTAGACTATAAAAACTATTAAAATTGGGTATAATTTAATCTATCATACATCATTCTTCATTTAAATACCTATCTTATGATATATTACCTTATACTACTCTAAGTCTATATAAAAGCATAATATTACTAATCATATAGGAAGGAAGTAAAATTATCATAATAAGTGCTTTTTAGTATGTCTAAAACAGGAAAAAGAGGATAATTAATTTAATCACAGAAACGTTTTAATTCAAATAGAAGCAAAAATGCTAAACGTCATTTCGGTAACTTAGAAGCAGATAAATCAAGTTTAGTTGATAAAATGAACTGGGGAATAGAATTCAAAATAGTACATAATGAAACTATATGCTATTTAAAAGATGCCAATTATTAGGGCCATAATTAAATAAATTGGTCATTGACTTGAAGTGAATTAGTTTTTAATAGCCTTAAATAACTAGCAATCTCAAACTCTTATCCAATGAGCTATAATATTTACAGTTGAGGGATAAATTAAGGGGGCTTATTATACTTTTGAATTGAGATTATTTTCAAATAATTATTCCGTTAAATTTTTTGATATTTATTCAATGTAAAAAGAGTTGATTATCGATATAAGATGAAGTTAATTTATTTTCTTCATAGAGGAAACTTAAAGTTGCTACTACGATTCCTTTTATTAAAGGAAATGGTATAAAGATTTAGTTTTATTTGACTACTATATAATTAAATAACTGATTACAAGTCTTGGATATCAATTTTTTTAAACCCTACACTCTTCTCGCTGCTCTATTTCTGTAACTGCTTTAATGAATTTTCATTAGAATTTCGTGCTTTCTTTAAGCCTTTGGCATAAAAGATAGAAGGCATTTCCTTGTTTCCAAATGCACTGAAAGCGTTGTAACTTCCAGGTCCTGGTGTGTCTCTTTCTGCATATTATAAAATTACAAAGTGTTAACATAGATGACCTTAGTGTATGTCCAAATGTTCTAACTCCGCTATTTTTATAGTTTGATATGTAGTAGGTTCCAGTTGGACTGAGAGATAGGTTTGGAGAATATTAGCCTGGTCCTATTTTATGTTTGTTTGTTTTTTCTAAAGTTAAAACAGCATACCTAAGTCTCTAAATCTACGAGACTATGGTGGACTTCATTTAGCTGCTTTTGAGTTGAAGCATTTACTTAAAAAGTATATTCCATCTTAGTTTATTCCAAATAAAGTCCTATAAGTACCTGGTCCTGGAGTTTATAAAGCTGTATTTGTAGTTTCTGAGATATTTGCAGTTTTAGGCCTCATTGAATATTTTTTCCCTTTCTCTCCGAATTTTATTTCACTGTTGTAAGTACCAGGTCCTGGTATTTATTTATCATACTCCCCCGTTCCTGTTTTTATAGCTCCTCTTGAAGTTCCGAATGTTCATTTTGGAGTTTAAGGTCTAACATTTTTAAAATCATCACCACTTTCATATACATTCGGACCAGGTACTCCCACTCCTTTCCATTTAGTAAAATCACTTCGTTTACCATATCCCAATGAAGTTGTTCGCTTTGAAATAGTTGTTGGAATTTCGTAGGATACTCTTTAATTAATCGCAACCTAACGCTTTCCAAATCTTTTAGTTTTAGGAAACGATCAGCATTGTTTTGAGTTTGAGTTATTCAAAGGAGAATTTCTAACTTAAAGCATATTTATAGTATTAATGTATTGGAAAAAGCAATAATATTGACTAAAGTCAAAGCAATTATATTTCAGTAATTACTTAGGCTTTTTTATTCAATGCTATCATGCCTTTTTTATTTAGTCTCTATACCCTTATTTTAATACTCTTCAGTAAGTACATTTCCTAAATTGACTAAGCTACTTATTTAGGATATCTGATTGGAGGATAGCTTTATTATCAGATATATATTATATGATTAAGCTTCAATATTGTGTATCAATTCTCAGTGCTACTCTTTGGTGCTTTAGATATGGAATAGCATGCCAACTCATTTTTAAAACTATATGCAGGATTTTTAATTTCCAAAATCTTAAATAGAAGGGATATTACTCAAAACTGTTTTCCAATATAGAAAGAAAAAGTTAATTAAACTACTAAAAATCAAAGTTTTATTGCAAAAAAAAGAGGCAAATAGAAATCATATTCAGCTCTCTTTTTAATATGACTATAATGGATTAGCTTCCATATAAGCTTATATTCATACTAAAGTTAATGGATTCTATTAAAAATTAATTAATTTAGTCAGAAAATCTTAACTCAGACCTTGCTTTTTTGATAGAAAAAAGCAAGTAACACAATTAATCTTAAGGAAATATTTATGCAAATGAATTAATTTTAATTACTGTGATTTTAATAGAATTGAAATATACAAGAATTTAGCAAACAATTTGGTATACAAATAAAGTAAAAATCTTAAAAGGAAGCATCTTGAGGATGTTCATAAGACAGAGGTATAAAGAAATAGTTACTGAATAAAAGAGATTAAAGTCTTTTCTTAAGTTACCTGTTGCTAGTGAATTACCAACATTTTAGAGAGATTAATTTATTTATAAACTGAGAAGCTTTTCCTTTAATTTTCATTAGAAAAATAATTACTCAACCTTAACGTTAGTTACTATATTGTTTATATCTGTGATGATAAATTTCATGTATTTTAACTTTTTTTCGAATGTATAGAAAATTGAAAATTTTACTGCTTTTGAAGGCAGAAACATAAAAAGTGGATTCAGCTTGAATAAAAACTTAGAAGCAAGAAAATATCAAAATGCCAAATTTCTAAGATGAGCAGTTTCATAAAAACAAGGTACAAGTTTTATATAAAAGTAAGGTAGATTCTGGGAAGAAAAAGAGAAAAATAGTTAGTAGTCATTTGCAAAACTTTCTTATTTAATGTATTTTTAATATTTGTAGACTGTGATATAAGTTATACAAATATGTCTCCCACATTTCTGAATATTACTAGTTTACTTTATATTATATAATCACTTTTATCACTTACAGCTAAATTTGTGTAATCCTATTTAGATTTAGTCGTTTATGATGAATTAGGATTTGAAAATTTTAATTAGCTTTGTCTAGCTACTAAAGGATTGTGATTTAACTAGAAGATTATCTTTGATTAAAGAGAAAAAGGCTTAAGATGTTTGAATATGTAGATTCACTATGCTGGTTTTAAACATATAGGACAAGTGTTTTTATTCTATAACCACTTTGATATGCAGCACATGTGGTAGTAATGCTTGCATTTTAATTTTCTCGCTTATTCTCCTTTTACAAATTCGCATTAGCAGATACTACAACTACATAAAAATTTACTTGCTATTAGTCATTAAATTAGTAATTTTGACTTTTTGCAATCTATCTATTTAACTTTAGTTTAGACCATTGCTGACGCTTCCTATTCTCTCTTCAAGTAAAAGAAGTTCTTCATAAGTTAATTCATCTGGATTTAATTACTCTGGATGCTCTTCAATGAGTTTTCTTCTCATTTCTAATCTTTTCTACTAATCTTCTTCTCTTTAAAATTCTACAGCCATCTGGTATAGATACTATTACTCTGGGTCTTCGAATTAAGTCTACCCATAATTTTCAAACGAAGAAGTTAAATTGCTTTGATTAAAAAGATAAGGATTCTCTTCTTAAGCCTCAAATTCTTATCTCGGTATCTACCGATTTTATTCAGATGAATTCAATTGAATTGCCATTTAGAGTTAAGGATCAGGTTGATTAAATTAGTTCATATTTTACATCTAAAGGTTCTAGTTCTAATACTATTTTAGCTTACTTTTATAAAAAATTTTTTCCTTCTTAAGCCTTTTAATCACCATCGCTTATTCTCTTATAACCTCTAAGTTTTCTTTCTACTCTACTTTTAAAGTCTCAATTTATGATATCAAGTTCTATTTATTATCTCTAGTTTAGCTACTTTAAAAATTAACTTCTTAAATCAAAGGAGACTCCAGCTAAAAAGGATCCTCTTCCTACTTCTAATTAACCTCTAGAGCCTTCTAGCTCTATTTCTTGATATATTCGCATCTCTAGTTAGCTAAGAAAAATTTCCTTGCTCTAAAGCTTTAAACAACTCTTCTCTTATCCATTAAATTATTATCAGATCTTAACGCTTTTGACTAGATAAGTATAAAATAATTAACTAAAAAGATTAGAATTTCACTAGAAATATCGAATATGACTGTCTTCATTTCTTACTAAAGTAGGACATGAAAATACTTTTTTAAGCTGCTTGCTTTTCTTTGTTCTATCTTAGTAAATCAAAGTTTAAAGGACTTTATGAAGTTAGAGATATAATAATAGTTATGAGGATCTCATTCATTTATAGCACTTAATAGAGGGTAGAGATGGCATCTAATATCCTAATGAAATAAGGATTGCAAAAAGAGAATAAAACTACATTAAAATATTAATTTGGTAGCTCTTTAAAGCTAAAGAAGAGAAGCTATCCTATCAGGAAATAATAACTAAAGAAAGTTAAGTTTGTTTATCAATATGTAGTTTAGAAGATCTAGTATTTGCTTGTTTTTTAAAAGTACATAAAAATGATTTAGCATCATTAATCTGTATTATAAACAGAATGCTTTATATAAAAGAGCTTACAATAGCTTGGTGCTTAGGTTAAATATTGCTCTTACTATTAATGGTATAATGTTAAGGTTTATAGTCTAGAAGTTAGAAACTAAACTGCTTGTCCTACTTGCTCCTTAAGTTTTAAGACTTATAATTTTAATTTTTTTGGGTAAATAAGTTTAGCTTAATCAGGCATAGCTAAATACTCTTCTATCTACTATTTAAATTAGGCTCTAAAACATCTGATTAGGTAGTGCTTAGAGAGCTTATTATTAATAGGAGTTACTAGAAATATAGTCTTAATCAATTGAACTAAAAACATGGCAGATGATAAGCCACATTAAAACTGAATATAGAGAATAGACATAGAAGATAGAAGAAGAAATCACTTTATCTAAGAGTTCTTAACTCCTCCTCAAAGCTCTTAGATCTAAAACAAGAACCGCGAGTTCTAGAATTTATTTCCCAAGACAATTAAGCAAAAACTGCACTCTTTTGTACCTGGATTATATTTAAGGCCTCATTAGAGATTTGCTAACATAGACTTAATAAGTTCAACCTATTTCAATGCATCTGATCCTAACTCGATGAGAAACTTTGGATCAGCTACATTTTTTGAGGCTAACGTTATAGAAAATTAGTTAAGGAAGCAGGCAAATTAGCATAGTAGATAGATTCAAGGGAATAACTAAGATAAATAGACTCAAAAATTTCCATAGAGCGTCAGTTTTATGGGAGAATTCAGAAAGTAAAATAGCAATCAACTTGCGAGTAAGCAGTCAGAACGAAAATATAACTAAGAGGATGATGCAGGAAATCTTCAGCCGAACAATCTTTCTATTCAATCCAGTATGTCTAAAGAAAGAAGCTTTAATGATCTTCCTAAAAAATAAGATCTTAATTATAGATTAATGAAGGAAAAGAAGCTAGACGATTAAAATATTAACACTTCGTTGAAAAATCTGTAATTAAGGACTATACCAGAAACTAAGGAATTTGATTTCAATTAGAAAGGTTGTAAAACATAACGAGACTAGTTAAAAAACACAAGTCCTAAGAATCTTTTAGCCTATGGAACTAAGAACCTCACTCCAAAGTAACAGGAGTTGCAAGTAATTTTCAATAGTAAAACAAATCAAAATTTTGGAGACAAAAATTTGGCTTTAACTGCAAGAAATAATTAAGATTAAAAGAACCTTTTAAGAGAAAATAAACAGCTTTTAGTTTAAAAAACGAGTCCAACATAAGTTGACGATAAAAACTCTTTATATAAGTTAGTTTAGGAAAAGTAATTAGTGAAGCATGCTTCGAAATAAAGTCTCCCTTATCTGAATGAAAACTATTAAAGAGCTAAAAAATAATAATCCTAGAAGCATAAAAAGTATCAGCATAAAATATAAAGCGACTTGCAGTTTAACTTAAGATCTTCAGAAATTGCCTTTCTAGAAAACTGAGGATTAAAAGATAGAACCGCAGTACGTACTGGAAACTTAATAATGAACGAGAAACAAAATGAGCATGGATGTTTGCGATTACTAGATTAAAGCAAATTATCTTAGTAGAACTTGCTAAATTACACAAAATAGTACATTGTATAAAATCCGAAGATAAGCCAATAAGACTTCAAATAAGTAAAAAACTAGATGTTCATATCCTTCATAGAACCTCATAGTGCTACAACTTAAAACAACGAAGCTGCATCCTAAAGCATATTTAAATGCTCCAAAGATAATTTATACCTAACTCAAGATTTCATAATATCAAAAACTGAGGAAGATAATTACAGTAAGAACAAAAAGATGAAGAAAAAAGTATTTGAAAACCAAGAAGACTTCACATATTCAATTTACAACAATAAATAGATGGTAAAAGATATAAATCAATAGAAGGTAAAATTTTACTTTAGAAAGATAAGCTTAAAATTTATAAACTCAATGCCAGTAAGGATATTCTTTAAAGCACTCTCACTCTTAATCTATAAACAGTATAAGTTTAGTATATTTTTAATAAATGCTCTCTAAATGTCTGCATATGTTGATAGGCAGTATTTTAGTATTATATCTTTATAATTATTAAATCATAAGTGGTGTTGGAAAAGTAAAATTATATAGCTAAAGTAACTAGGTTGGCATAATTTGATAGTAGGTGTAAAATATTAGATATAGTGGTAGGTTTTCTATGCATAATATAATGGTAATGTTAAGCTTTATTTTAAGAGTTAGAGCAAGTTAGGTTTTAAAATACCAAATAACTAGTTTTTATCAGATATAATTATAAATAATCTATAACTCTCAAAGGAGATTTAATCTACTTTTCAACTAAAAATGGAGATTCTTATAGATTATAAGCAGATAAAAGTGTTTGATTAGTAAGGAAAAAGAAAGCAGATCTAATGAGTGCTATACTGGTTCAGATAGCATAAGTATATTTAAGTAGTTTAATTAGTATTGCTTACTGTTCAAGTGCTTTGGGTATTTATATCGTTGATCAGATTTGTAATAAAAGGATAAAATAGATAATATAGTATAAAACACACTTAAAGGTTGCTTCTGTTTGTAGGTTATTACAGATATCTAATAATCTAAGTCTGATTTTCATATGAAACTCAAACACTTCATATAAGGAAAAACCAAGTTGCTCTATATAAGTTTAAAGATATTTCTAGTTGAAGATTCAAATCTTAAAGATGTGATGGTGAAACGCGCGTTGCATTTTTATAGATTGCATTAATTTTGAAAAGGTAAATTAAAGGGATATTATAAAAATATAAATGCCTAAGTAAAACAATATTAGGGTTTTTCTTAGAATTAAGCCAGATCCTCGGCCTTATAAATAGATGGAAACTGATCCAGATAATAATAAGGTTTCATTCCACATTGACAGAAGAACTGAGTAAGATTATGTTTCTAATATGAAAGAAGACTATAATTTTAAGTTTGATGGCCTTCTAACTATGTAAGCAAAGCAGGAAGAAGTATTTGAACGTGTTGGGAGGGAATGCATTGAAAATATTTTTGAGGGTTTCAACTCGACTGTGTTTGCTTATGGATAAACTGGTAGTGGTAAAACATTTACGATTACTGGAGGAGCAGAGCGTTATGTAGACAGAGGTTTAATACCAAGATCAATTGGCTTTATTTTCAAAGAAATAGGAAAAAGAACAGACTCTAGGTTTAAAGTATCTGTCTCTTACATTGAAATATATAACGATGCTGGTTACGATTTGCTTGACGAAAATCATAACACCAAAAACCTTATGGATCTACCGAAAGTAATTCCAAGAGAGGACGCAAATGAACAAATAACTCTTTCAAATTTATCAGTCCATAGAGCTGAAAATGAAGAGGATGCTTTGAATTTGCTATTCATAGGTGATACAAATAGGGTTATAAGCGTAACGCCAAAAAATGACTAAAGTACCAGGTCACATTGTATATTTATCTTATAACTTGAAGGATAAAAAATAGGATCAGATGTTAAAACAGTATCAAGGCTAAATTTAGTCGACTTATCTGGTTCTGAAAGAGTGGGTAAAACAGGAGTTACTGGTTTACTTTTAAAAGAAGCTAGAGCTATTAACTTATCTCTTCATTTTCTGGAATAAGTAATTGTATGTCTAAACAAAAGAGCTAAGGGAGAGCAAATTCATATCCCTTACAGAAATTCTCTCATTACTCTAATACTCAGAGATAGTTTAGGAGGTAACTGTAAAACAACTATGGTTGCAACTATCTCAGTTGAAGAAGAGGATATAGCTGAAAGTGTAAGTACATGTAGGTTTGCATAGAGAGTATCTTTAGTTAGTAACTCAGCTGTGAAAAATGAAGAATTAGATAGTGGACTAATAATACAAAGGCTAAAGCAAGAAATTACTGAACTTAAAGCTGAAATAAAAATGCTGAAGGGAACAGGAAATTACAAAGAAATGCTAGATTAGGAAGATATAGAAGAATGCAGGAAAATTACTAAAGCCTTTATAGAAAATCCAGATCCTTCTTAAAAATTAGTTCTTTCTGATATGCTTATGATAAATGAATGCTTTTTTTAGCTTAAAAGATTTTGCAATGAAAATAAAGTGTCAAAATTACCTCAAATCTCATCTGGTAAAGAAGAATAATCATCAGTTAGTAACGAAGAAGTTTAGAGACTAAAAATGCTAATTCAATAAAGAGATACTGAGATAGCTATTTTATTAAATGTCTTAAATAAAAGTAAGGAAAATAAAGCCTTAACTGCTTCTTAAGAGTTATAGATAAAAAATGCTACTCCTATGAAAGTTGATTTATTATAAAAATATCACCAAGGAAAGGAAGTCAAATTTTCTAATTAAGAGGAAGAAATAGAAGAGAAAAAATAGGCAAAACTGAAATAAATATAACCTTCAATCTCTGAGAAAGCTCAGTAGCAAGCATTAGAAATCTAAAAGTAGCAAATGTAAGCTTCTATGAGATATAAAAATATCGAAATTTCTTAAGAGGATTTAGCTGATAGAACAAGAAGTTTCGAAATTTTTAGAAGAAGCTATAGAAAGTTCGAAGCAATGGAGGAAAATAAATAACTGCTTAAATCTAAATATGATGAAGCAAAAGTTCTAGGAGCCAACGTAAATAATGCTAGAAACCAGGTGGCAAATATAAAGAATGAAATAGAATAACTTAGAAGGGAATAAGCTCTGTAAGGACTAGTAGATGAAAATAATATTCCAATTGAACATCCTAAAGAACCTAATTTAAGACAAAGGTTAGACTAATATAAGTAGCAATATGTTTAAGATTTCGAGAAACTGAAGGAAATAAAAAAAGAAATAGAGAGAATCCAGTAAATGCTGGAGAAAAGCAGGGATAGAATGAACCATGATTTTTAACAATGACTACAAGCAATGGGAAACAAAAAATAAGTAAATGAAAGCTAAATTTTATCCTAAGAATCCAATTCTAATCCAACAGAACAAACAGAGAGTGTGCGAAATTCTTAAAATTAAATTTAAAATGTACAAAGTTCCTAACGTTTAAGCGCTGTATAGGAGGATCTACAAAAATTTTATTAGGCTAGAGATGCAATTTATAAAAAATGATGATATTTTAACTGCTTTTTAAATCTTAGTTTACTTTTTATATTTTAGTAAATAAATCTATATAAAAAAATAGCAAGAGCATAGTATAAATATAGACAATATCATACATGTCAATAGACTGAAAGTTATAAGAAATATTAATCTATATACTTGTAAAATTATACCATTCTTACCTAAAAATATTGTTGAAATCAGTTTTAATAAAAATCTATCGTAACTTTTGCAAAGGCTTTATAACAATTCTTAAGATTGGCTTGAATACAAAACTTTAAGCTTTAATAATAGTTAAAAAAAGTTGGATTTTATGATATTTTTTTAAAAATTCCTAAAGTTAAAAAACTTGATATAAGATTATCGTTTATCAAAAAAGTTGTCAGTTAAATAATGCTTGTTTTACTTTCTCCACATGATTTATAAATAGCAGATAATTTCTTCTTTCTATAAACTAAAAGATTTGCTAAAGTTAATTTCCTTTTCTTTCTTGTATTATCATTCCTTTAATGCAATTAAAAATTTCTCATTGTTAAATAACAGAAGACTAGATTTGATGTAAGAAATCTAGTAACTTTCTTAAATAACCTTATCAAATTTCTTTTCTACTTTCGATCTAAGGAAAACAAACAAAAATGCTCCAAAGTGTTGATTCCTTCTCAGTTGATATAATAAATCATTATGAAACTATTTTATCTCAAAATAATTCACTAAGTGTTTGATGTTAATTACTATAAACATATTAATTTAGATATTTAGCGTTAACTTATTTACTAATGTATCCTAATGTTGTTTATGCGAAGCTATAAGAATGCTGCAAAAGGATTATCATATAATAGATTGAAAAATCCTTTCATTATCTTTCTGCGTACTACCGAATAATTTTAATTTTGAAGTATTATAATATAAAAACTTAATCAATTACAACTAGATATCATTTTAGATACCAAATGATCAATCTAGAAATGCTTCAAATTGATATTAAAATTAAGATATTAATCTCAGAGTGATCAAGAGATTAAGTATATATAGTTAGATTATTAAAAAAGGCTGGAAAGTTTTCAGTTTTTGCATCAAAATGCGTTTTATTATAACTCTCCTTCGTTAATCTTTTCTTTTCCGTCTTGCTCATCATTTAGATCCTCAACAACTAGTGCATCTTTTTGGTCTTCTTAGCTTTTTATATATTATTACTCTAATTAATTCTACTCCTCATTTGCTCTCGTTTTGAATAATATATCTTAATCCTATTTTTTGAAAAAAAAGGATTGACTTTATTAATCTTTTTAAGCTTAATTTTCTGGATTATCTTAAGTTTTAGCCAAATTAAAGATTTGAGTTTCTTTCTAATTTTACTCTTTAAAGTCCTATCCTTAAGGAAAGGGTAGCAACAAATTTCTATCATCAGATGAAGACAATATAGATATGTTTTCGAGTCGTGATACGTTTTATGTCTAATCATTAGTAAATTAGCTCTATTGGTTTTCATTAGTATTTTAGATTTTTCTTTTATCTCTTCATTATTTAATGAAGCTGTAAATGTTAATCACTATCATTCCTGTTGCTAGAGTGAAAATTAGCATGCTAGATGAATACATTATAGCGTCTCCTGCTTATTTAGATGTCCTATCATTTTAACTTCCCTTTTACTAATCTCCTTTTACCTCTGTCTCGAAATAGAAATTGAGCAAATAAATAGTCGCTAAGTAAAATTCAGTTAAGCATTCAAAGTAGTTTCATTTTTTACTCTAGTAAGGCTAATAAATAAGCAAAAATAGAATCTAGGCAAAGCAGGTTGAACTTAGTAGAACTATTTAAGTTTTTGGCTAGTTTATTAGAATTATCAGTGCACAACTTAAAAAGAATCTTCTAAACAGGAATAAAGGTCAGTATAAGGCCAATTTCTTCGGTCCGAAATCCTTAAAGTATATCTAGAATATATCGATGAAGCTAGAAGCTTTCTCTTAGTTCTAGTTTTAATCTTTCGGATATGAAAATTTAAATTAAAAGTGTACAATCTTAAAACTAGCTGCTATAGCAAGGAGCTAAATTATCTGTATATAGTAGCTTACGATGAAAATAAAGGTAAAAAGTAAGTTGATTATTTCTGCAGCGTCACTAAGGCCAAAATAATAAAGTTGTATAAAAATAGAGAAGTTTAATGCAAGTAAGTTTCCTAGGTATAAGCCTACTACATCTTCATAAGTATAGAAAGATTAAAGCTTATTAGATATAAGTCTGTTACTAAAAAGTTTACGGAGCAATCAGGTTAAAAAGCAAAAAAGAAGAGAAGCAAGGAGGATTAATAAAGAAGACATAGAATTAACTAAGAAATATTGGGAGCTGTAATTTAGCAGTTTTCAGAGTTCTTAATCGATTTTTTTAGAATTTGGCTTGATTTCAAAAAATTGAATTGAAAGACCAAGAGGAAGCTTTAAGTTAAAGTTATTTAAATAATAATTATTTAGATTATCAGGCCTAATTACATTAACATAAGCATTTAGCATAATCATTTAAGATATGAAAGCAACGAACCAAAAATTATGGAACAATTTCTATTACAAAGAATTTAATAAAACTACATTAAACTACTTAGTTGCAAACCCTCCATACTAACTCACATACTGTACATATTGAGTAGCCTCAATAGTGAGTTATTCAAATGCGCTAAATTATGTGCCATTCGATTTTTCATAATTGCTACTTAAGCAACTATTATTAGATAATTAGGTTCCTTCTTAGCATGCTAAGCATTAATCTTAATAGCATAGATAGCAGTCTTTTACTACTGAAGTGCATAGTTAGCATTTCTAATTATTTAGCTGATATTTTTAATCACATTAAGAACACAATGAACCATCTTAACTACAGTATATGCAACCATCAAGAATTTACACGCAAGGTTAGCACACATCATCATTATCCTAGTCTTACTGATCTGATTAACACATATTCTAACAAGTATTATTAGTTAACTTTTATCCTACTTAGCATCTATAGCACTAATCTTAATCACATGATAAACAACCTTCTGTTACTAAGGAACATGAAAAGCAAGTTTAATTCTAAAGATAAAATCCCAAATCGCATGAATAACAAATAAGACCATCTTAGTTACATTAAAGGCAGCCAATAATAGCATCATCACAAGGTTAGCATATATTATCATTAGTTTAGTCTTATTCATCAGACTGGCAATAATCTAAGCAAGTATTATGAGTTAATTTTTTATCGTTTTTGCATTTTAAGCATACATCTTAATCACACAATTGGCAATTTTCAATTCTTTATGAACATAATTAGCACGATTAATTTTTTAGCTGATATCCTATTTCACATTAAAAGCATCTTGTATTTTATTAATCACATTAAAGACAACCATTTATTTAGCAAGTTTGCAAAACATCCAAGCATTAATTATTAGAAACATACTTTCCTGCTTTACAGTTTAAGCACTAATCTTATTCACATTCTGTACAAAATATTACATAATTTGAACATAATTAGCATTCAAAGGATTTTAGTTAAAAACCTTAATCACATTAATAGCATATTGAGTCATCTTGCGAACATTCTATACAGCCTGAAATAGCATCACTACAAGGCTTACAAATATTATCATTATCTTTATCTTATTCATCAGACTAGCATATATTAGAACAAGTATTATGAGTCAATTTCTTATCATTTATGCATTTTTAGCATTAATCTTAATCACAGAATTGACAATCAATTATTAAGGATGAGCATATCTAGCAAACTTAATTTTTTAGTTAAAAACCTTAATCGCATTTTGAACAAGCAGAACCATCTTGAGAGCATTCTATACAGCCTGAAATAGCATCATTACAAAGTTTACAAATATTATCATTATCATTATCTTATTAGCCTAATTAGCATTGACTATAACAAGCATTATGGTCAAGTTTTTTGCCAATTTTACACTTTGCACATAAATCTTAATCACAAAGCTAGCAATCAATTATTAAGGATGAACATATCTAGCAAACTTAGTTTTTTAGTTAAAAACCTTAATCACATTAATAGCATATTGAGCCATCTTGAGAGCATTCTATACATCCCGAAATAGCATCACTACAAGGCTTACAAATATTATCATTATCTTTATCTTATTCATCAGACTAGCATATATTAGAACAAGTATTATGAGTCAATTTCTTATCATTTATGCATTTTTAGCATTAATCTTAATCACAGAATTGACAATCAATTATTAAGGATGAGCATATCTAGCATACTTAATTTTTTAGTTAAAAACCTTAATCGCATTTTGAACAAGCAGAACCATCTTGAGAGCATTCTATACAGCCTGAAATAGCATCATTACAAGGTTTACAAATATTATCATTATCATTATCTTATTAGCCTAATTAGCATTGACTATAGCAAGCATTATGGTCAAGTTTTTTGCCAATTTTACACTTTGTGCATAAATCTTAATTACAAAGCTAGCAATCAATTATTAAGGATGAACATATCTAGCATACTTAACTTTTTAGTTAAAAACCTTAATCACATTTTGAACAAACAGAACCATCTTATGAACATTCTATACAGCCTGAAATAGCATCATTACAAGGCTTACAAATATTATCATTATCTTAATCTTATTCATCAGACTAGCATATATTAGAACAAGTATTATGAGTCAATTTATATGGATTGAAACAATTAAAGCAACTTGTTTTATTACATTTCAGACAGTTCATTATTTTGCAGGTTATACACTATTTCTATATTTAATCATAATAAGTATCTTAGCTACATATAACACAATCAGTACTTATATCATTACATTTTACTTCATATAGTATTAAGTTATCAATAAACACATTATTAGCTATGCTATCTTAAAAATTTCAATCAGCTAATGCTACTTTTATGCTTCCAAATTTTTAAGCGTCAGAAAAAGTATAGCATACTTTCTACCAGTCGGTTGATTCAGATAAAGGCTATACTTTTGCTTAATCATATCATACAAAATTATCGTTAGTAGATATTTATCAATATAGTTACGAGTTTGAATAATATCCAAATGTTCCTCCAGAATTAGAACTTTAAGTTATATCTGATCTGAAATTAAAAGATACAATGTACTAATTTGTAGAACTCTAGATTGACTTAGATATTAAATTTCCTGATGCTGTAGCTTGATTAAAAGTAATGCATTTATTAGAAGCATTTTTGGAATCTTAAATAATCTGACTATAAGAGATAGTTTCTCATTTGCTTAAATCAGTTTCAAAATCTTCCATAAATATCTGACTTACTGTAGCTACTCCTTTTAGTTAGTCTTCAATATTAACTTAGCAGTCTAATCCTAGTAAAACTAAGTCGTCTATAAACACATTATTTGCATTTGGATTTTATTAATAGTCTTCTAATTCAATTTTTAATTGCTCAGAGCTTTTTAAAAAGTAATTAAAAGCAAGGCACATGCTTTATCACTCAGAAGTAAATGGAATTAACTATAAATTGCCTTGTTTGTCTTTATAGAATATTGAACCCGCCAGTCATTCTTCATTTCAATCATTCTAAATCTTATATCCAATAAATCCTCCTACATCAGAACTACTTACCCCAGGAAGGGTTCTAAATTTAAAGCAAACAATGTAGTTATTAGTATAAAAACTAAAAGGCTTAGAATAAATATCTCCCCCAATATTAACACCATTGAATGAAAGGCACTTATTTCCAGCATTCTTCGAATCATCCACTAAAACTGCATAACTTGCTGTAGATTTCCGTATTCAATCACCTAATCCATTTTCAAAAGTCTCGTTAATTAGAACAGTTGATGAGCATAAGATAGGTAAGACTAGCAATAATTAGAGCATTTTTAAACTAATATTTATCAATTATTATCCAATAAACTCTCCACTCACAACTAAGATAAAACTAATAGAGTTATAGAATGAAAATTTTCTTTACTAAGTACTCAAAAGTAAAATTAAGTCAAAATGAAGAAACTGCCGTTATTCTCAGCTTCTATAATTAAAGAAGGTTAAAATGGCTTTCTACGAGATAGATCAGTCAAGCAATAGCTTATTATACTAAAAAATTAAATAATAAAGCAATTTAGTTCTCAAGTAAAAAAGTCACTTGTTTGAATAAAGTTACATCGATAGATATTATAAGCATGTTATATCATTTTCACGCATGATATAGTACAAAGCATATATATCCCTGCTTTTGCTAACATTATTGGAAAATAATCCATAAATTGAGAATCTATAAAATGTATTTGTAAGTCTTTATTCTTAAATTATAATACAGTCTAAATTCCATTAGTTAAGACTTTTATTGGATAATTTAAATAAAGAGAAACTTAGACTATTAAAGGATTTTCTAAAAAGAAGTCTAAAATCAGCTTTGATTGTAAATTTTTATCTTTAAAGAACAAAAATAAGAAAAGAAGGTGATCAAAGTTCATTTTAAGAAGTTAACTGATTACCGCGAAAACTTCAAAAGGGATATTCTGTCATTTATTTCTAGGAACTAATTATTTGAAATAAACATGAAAAATAAATATAATTTGAGCATTAGAGTGCAGCTTTAATCAGAGAAAAAACTAAGAAATATGTAAAACGCAGTGAAGGTTTACTGCTATATAGCAAAAATTGCAATATAGCTAAAAATTTAGTTAAATCTTAAGGTAATAAAAATAAAAAAAAGATAATATTGACTGTATAAGTTTAATATTCAATATAATATCAAGATCTCTTAAACAAAAAACAAGCTTTAAATAAAATCTCTCAGTATTACGTTCTAAGTGAAACAAATAGTACACAGAAAGCTAATAATAAGGTAGGTTTAAAGACGAATAGCTTTAATTTAAATTTAATTTTGCAAGCATTATAAGAAAAGCTATGTCTTTAGATTTAATTTTAATTATTTGTTTAATAGCTTTATTAAATTATTGAATAGTCACTTTACATAATTATATTTAAGACTCTTAATTTAAACTACTCCTTTCTTAGTAAATTGCTCTCTTGATTTTCACTTAATCTTATTTTCAATGTATACCTTTTTATTTATTTATCTTATAGAATTTCTTAGAGAAAGGTAATAAATCCATCGCTTTTTTCCTTTTAAAATGAACTATTAAGGCTTTTACTCAATAGATCATAGAATTTTATTTGGATCATGATTTTTTAGGCTTAGAACTTATCATTATTTTCAAATAAACCCTTTCTATAATCTTAAAAGGCAATTTCTTTTATCCAGCCATATATTTATAAACTTTGAAGCTAAATTACTCAGTTCTCTGAGGGAATCCCATTATACTGTAGTTAAATATCTTGAAGATTGCCATTCTCTTATACAAGCTTTTTATAAGCTCTTACATAGTAACTAAATGCATTGAAGTCTTCTTTATTACTATTTATTATATTTTATACGTAATTGCTAATTCAACATAGATTAAGAAATAGCGAAGTAGACTACTTCATTAAGATAAGAATTGCTTTGATTTAGATATGGAGCTAAATATGCCTATAGGTGATTTTTCAGTCTTATAGAAGTAGTTTCATTTCTTATTATCATTGAAGTGTTGATTCCTTAATATTTATTGGTTCTTCGTCTTTACTATAAATAGACTAGTTATATCAAGGAAATTAAATTAGCTTTAAGACTTAGAAAATAAAATTTGTTTAGAAACAACTCAATTAGATCCAAGTTTGAATGGTAAGACGTAAGGATGATATAAGTCAGATTTGAAAATGGTTTAATAGTTGAACTGTAGAATAAAACGAATATTAGGTTTGATTAAAGTAGCTTATAACTATAAAAGTAGGAAATGCTAGAAAGGATTTAGTAGCATACAAGATAAAATAAGCTTTAGTGAAAGTAAGATTCAGAGCATTAGAATATTTAAAGTAATATCTGTTGCTTTGTCCTAGAAGGGAAAGAAACTAGATTTAGATATAAGAAAGGGATAGTTTCCTTTTTTATATCAGTTCTGGGAACTTTGATCATTTACCGAGAAGTTAATGCATTTTAACTAAACTTCTTAAATTCCCTTCTACAGAAGAAGAGTTTATAAGAGTTTCAATGAGAATCATATCTAAGATCATAATGAAGCCTTATTAAAATAAAACTTAAAACTGTTTCTCTAAGAATTTTTTAAATTAGAAGAGAAAGTGAAGGAATTTCTTAGCCAAAAAATAGAAATCTACTAGTCAATAACTGAAACAAAAAGATATCAAACAGAAATTGAAGTGAGTAATTTGTCATCGTTTATAAGATTATCTCTCTAACAATAATAAAAAATCAACCTTTTTTCCTTTGAGAAACAGTTTTAAAAAAAGGAAAGAACTCTAAGCTTGATGCTTAAAATAAATTGCATTCCATCTAGAAAATGATATGAAGCAAACAGGATAATAAAATTATATACATTGCACATGTAAAGTTTAATACCAACTTGAAACTAAATCATTGAATTTATACTTTCTTAGGCTGATTGCAGTGATCACAAAAATGTTAAATATTTCAGCCATCTAAACTAAAAATATCTTAGATAATTTATATAATTGTGCTATATATAGTTATACAAATAACTATATTACCTAAAGTATATTAAGAAGTAACTATTATTAAAGACTTAGATATTCAATAACTAAAGCTAATTTAATAAAAAGTAGTAAGATATAAATCATAAAGCCTTACAAAATAATCTTATACTTCTACTTAAAATAATAAAATACTAAATTAATAATCTAAACATACACTAGTAAAATAAATGAATATAAGTGAGGGAATAATAATAAAAGGCTATTCTTTTCAGTTATTATTATTTCCAAGCTAATAGTTTATTTATACTCAAAATAATAAAATGAAATAAAATAGAAAAACAGATTTAAGAAATTAATATACTAAAGTGTATTTAAATTAGTTTATCATAACAAGGTAAGAAGAAATGCATAAATGCAGTCTTAATTATTGGTAGATATTAGTTAGAGATCTTTTAATTATAATCATTCAAGGGGGTATTTTTTATTTCAGTAGATAAACTTAAATATTTAAAAATGTTTCAAAGAGCTATTAGTGAATCGGAAAACTTTCCATATTTTTTTAAAAAAGTAGTTTTCCTTTCAATATCGAAAGTTATTGATTGCAAGTTTATTAATTTAATTTACTAAGAGTAGCATAAATCTGGATTTCTTTTTGCGTATTCACTTAAATTTTAATTATCATAGAATAAGAGATGGTAATATCTCAACTTATAGTTGGAATCATTGTCCTATTTAAATATTATTCCTTCCATCAAATATTAAAGGGAAACATATCCTTCTTTTAAATTAAATTGATAAACATATCTTAGAATACTAATTTAATAAGACCATTTAGTAAAGTTTGATATCTCTAAGCATTTCATTAAGATATTATTATTTTATAATTATAATTGAATCTATTAATTTAAAGATATCATTAGATATTCAATGGCTTTATACTTAAATATGTTCTACCATTTGGAAAATTTGGAAAATTTGGAAAATTCACATTAAGCTAATTTTATTGATTCTAATATTCGCTATTTAAGAAATAACTCTTGTTGTAAATATTCAGCTCCAAGGATTTTCCAAGTAAAGATTATTCTATTTTTACAGCTAACTTTTATAATTTCTACTGTTACTACTTCAATAGAATTAAAGAGTGAAGTGATGAATAATTACCTAATATAATATACTTGTTAATCATAATATTAATATATCTATTTGATTCCCTAAAGATATAATAGGGATATAATTTATAATATTATTTAGCTTCTATTTAATAGAATCTTAATAGGATACACTTTAAGGGCTAAATTGCTTATGGTTATAAATTATTAGTATATTATATTATCTCTTTAGTTTAGAAGAAACTTATACTAAGTTTTGATTTATTGCTATTTCATATTTTTAATGCTTTCATTATGTAAGAAATTAACATTTGCATATTCTATTATTTCCTTTAAATCAAATAATAATTAAGTTTGAAGGATTGTTTATTCTATATCTGTATAATAGACAAAATTATTTATTTAAATAATAGCAAAATAACTTTATTTATGAATGTAATTACTCAAATCGTCTAACTTTCAGTACTCTAAATTTTTCATTTCTTCTTTTTCATTTGCTAGGAGGAATCTTTCTTTTTTTGCTTAATCCTGTTCTATGCTTTCTTTTATTCTTTTAACAATTTCTTCTCCTCTAGGATTTTGACTTTAATGTCTATCTTCTTCATTTTAATATTTTATTTAGTTTTGTTGTTATCTGTTTCATCTAGAAGATTCTTCTGATTAAAATAGTTCTTAATGTTATAAATTTTATTCTTTTAAAGTGTTTTAGTGATGTAGCCTGAAAGCAGATATATTAATGTCTTGTTGATTTCTTTCATCAGAAGATTACAAAATAGTTGAATGATTGAATTATGATATCTAGGTAATATCAATAGTATAGGGAGTTAATGTATTAGGCTATTCTTAGTGTATTTGCTTTCTCTGTCTACAAAATTAAATAAAGTTCCAAATGCTAACGCTTATCATTCCTACTGTAAGAATGCAAATAAAGGCAGTAGATGAGTAGACAATTAAAGCTCCTATTAATTTAGCTTCTTTTTCATTTGCTTGTTCCTCTTTAACTTACAAATCGAAGTAAAGATTAGATAAATAGACTATAATCAAGAAAATTTCAGAGATACATTCTAAGTAGTTTCACTTCTGGTTGATGTAAGGCTTGTAATATAGTAAGAAAAGTATCTAAGCCAAACAAGTTAAACTAAGTAACGCTATTTAAGCTTTAGGGTAATTAAGTAGAATTATCAGTACGCAGCTTATAATAAATCTCCTTATAAGAAATAAAGGCCAGTATAGAGCTAACTTATTAGGCTCAAAGTCCTTAAAGAAAATACTAAGCTTAGCCTTATCTTATTATTATACCAAGTCTTAATTTCCTTCTCTCAATTTCTACTTTTTTCATTAAGAGCAAACTATGTAAAGGCTAGCGTAAATGAACAGTACTTGAATGACCTGTATAATAAAATGCTTACTATAAAAGTGAAAGCAAAGAGTAAGTTTAAGGTTTCAATAACAGCATCAGAGTTTAAATAGTAAATCTATATAAAAATAGCAAAATTCAAAGAAAGCTGCTTGCCTAATCAGAATCCTAGTACATCTTAATAAGAAAGGTAGTTTCTTAGCTTTTATAAGTAGCTTGCTTTATTAAATTTAGAACTTATCAATTATATCAATAAGCAAATCAAAAACTAAGCTAGAGTTCCTAAAAAGATGTTTATAGTGTTAGCTATAAATATATAAGAACTGTAGTTTAGCATCTACCAAATCCTTTAGCTTATCATTTATTATTTTCATTTTATTTACAGAAAATCAGCATTAAGACCAAAAGGAAGCTTTAATTTAAAGTTTTAGTAATAGTAGTTATTAAGGTTATCAGGCCTAGGAACATTTATATAGCTATTTAGCATTATCATTTAAGTCGTAAAGACTACAAACCAAAAAGACTATGAAGGATTCTAATATTAAAAACTCTATATCAAAGAACTAGCTTACATTGATGCAATTAAGGCATACTAATTAGTAAACTGGAAGTACTCAGTTAATTAAGTGACTAGTTATTCAGTATTACTTACTTTGAAGTTAAAAGGATTTATAGGAATATTTTTGCAACTATTATAAGATAACTGCTTTCCTTCTATACATTATAGACATTAATCTTAGCTACATAATTGGCATCCAGTAACTATTTACGAACATAAGTAGCATTTCTAATTAAATAGTTAATATCCTTAATCACATTAAGAACATTATGTTCCATTTTAGTTACATTCAAGGCAGTTATCTAAGACTTCCTTACAAGATTAGCAGATATCATCATTATCTTAATCTTGCTAATTTACTTAGCAAGTAATTTAGCAAGTATTATTAGTTAATTTCATTCCTTCTATGCATCTCTAGCACTAATCTTAATCACATATAGAGCAACCTTTTATTAGCGAAGAACATAATTCACAACTTTAATTTCTTAGTTGATAACTTTAGTCGCATAAATAGCAAGCAGACCCATCTTAGGTACATTAAAGGCATCCTGCAATAATATCCTTGCAAGGTTAGCAGATATCATCATTATCTTAATCTTATTAATCTGGCTAGCAAGTAATAGAACATGTATTGTTTGCTAATTTCATTCCTTCTATGCATCTCTAGCACTAATCTTAATCACATATAGAGCAACCTTTTATTAGTGAAGAACATAATTCGCAAGCTTTATTTTTTAGTTAATATCCTTAACTGCATTAAAAACAACTAATTTCTTCTTGGGTACATTGAAGACAACCTGGAATAGTTTCATAACAAGGATTGCAAATACTATCATTATTATAGTCTTATTAGTCTATTGAACATTAGCTTTAGCAAGTATTATGAGTTAGTTTCTTTCCTATATCACACTTTAAGCATTAATCTTGTTCACACAACTCACAATCTGCTACTAAAGTCTCACATAGCTAGCAGATTTCATTTTTCAGTTAAAAGCCTCGATTACATAAAGAACAGATTGTGCCATTTTGATCGCAATAAAGACAGCTAGAAATTATACCATTACAAGGCTAGCATATATCGTCTAAGTCATTATCTTATTCATCTGATTAACAAGAGCTTTAGCAAGTATTATGAGTTAGTTTTTTTCCTATATTACACTTTAAGCATTAATCTTAATCACATAGCTCACAATCTTCTATTAAAGTCTCACATAGCTAGCAAGCTTAGTTTTTTAACTAGTAACCTTGATAACATTAAAAACAAGTTGCTCCAACTTAATTACATTAAAGACAGCCAGGAATAATTTTATTGCAAGGCTAGCATATGTTGTCTAAATCAATATCTTGCTAATCCGATTAGCAATTGCTTTAGCAAGTATTATGAGTTAGTTTCTTTCCTATATCACATTTTAAGCATTAATCTTTATCACATAGTTCACAATCTGCTATTAAAGATTAACATAACTAACAGATTTCATTTTTAATATAATAGCCTCGATCACATAAAGAGCATCTTAAACCAACTTAATCACATTAGAGACAGCCAAAAATTATATCATTGCAAGGCTAGCATATATCGTCTAAGTCATTATCTTGCTAATCCGATTGGCATGTTTTTTCGCAAGTGTTATGAGTTAGTTTCTTTCCTATATCACACTTTAAGCATTAATCTTGTTCACATAACTCACAGTCTGTTATTAAAGTCTCACATAGCTAACAGGTTTCGTTTTTCAGCTAGTAGCCTCGATCACATAAAGAACAGATTGTACCATTTTGATCGCATTAAAGACAACCAGAAATTGTATCATTGCAAGGCTAGCATATGTCGTCTTAATCATAATCTTATTCATCTGATTGGCATGTTTTTTCGCAAGTGTTATGAGTTAGTTTCTTTCCTATATCACACTTTAAGCATTAATCTTATTCACATAACTCACAGTCTGTTATTAAAGTCTCACATAGCTAGCAGGTTTCATTTTTCAGCTAGTAGCCTCGATCACATAAAGAACAGATTGTGCCATTTTGATCGCATTAAAGACAACCTGGAATAGTTTCATTGCAAGATTTACAAATTTTATCATTATTATAGTCTTATTAGTCTGTCTAGCATTAGTTTTCGCAAGTGTTATGAGTTAGTTTCTTTCCTATATTACACTTTAAGCATTAATCTTGTTCACATAACTCACAATCTGCTACTAAAGTCTCACATAGCTAACAGGTTTCGTTTTTCAGCTAGTAGCCTCGATCACATAAAGAACAGATTGTACCATTTTGATCGCATTAAAGACAACCAGAAATTGTATCATTGCAAGGCTAGCATATATTGTCTAAGTCATTATCTTACTAATCTTAAGTACAATTTGTTTAGCACTTATTATTAGCTAATTTATATGGATTTTAGCACAAAAGGCATTATGTTTCGTTACATTTTTTGCACATTTATACTGTACAATTTTTACACTATTTCTAAACTTAATCAGCATATTAGCCTTAGTTACAAATTATACAATCAGTACTTGTCTCTCAGCATTTTACTTCATATAGTATTAAGTTATCAATAAACACATTATTAGCTATGATATCTTTATAATTTCAATCAGCTAATGCTACTTTTATGCTTCCAAATTTTTAAGCGTCAGAAAAAGTAAAGCATACTTTCTACCATTCTATTGATTCTTTTAAAGGTTAAACCTTAGCTTAGTTATATCATACAAAATTATCGTTAGTAGATATTTATCAATATAGTTACGAGTTTGAATAATATCCAAATGTTCCTCCAGAATTAGAAATTTAAGTTGTATCTGATCTATAATTAAAGGATACAATGTACTAATTTGTAGAACTCTAGATTGACTTAGATATTAAATTTCCTGATGCTGTAGCTTGATTAAAAGTAATGCATTTATTAGAAGCATTTTTGGAATCTTAAATAATCTGACTATAAGAGATAATTTCTCATTTGCTTAAATCAGTTTCAAAATCTTCCATAAATATCTGACTTACTGTAGCTATTCCTTTTAGTTAGTCTTCAAAACTAATTTAGCAATCTAGTCCTACTACAACAATATCATCCATAAACACATTATTAGCTATATTGTTTGTTCCTGATCAATCTTCAATTTCAATTCTTAATTTTTGAGTGTCTTTTAAGTAATTGTTAAAGGAAATGCACATACTTTGTCAATCTTAAATAAAAGTGATATTAGCAACTTTACCTTGACTATGGTAAAATAAAGTAGATCCTCCAATTCATTCATCCTGATTAGAAGTTTCAATTGTATATCCAATAAAACCTCCTGATTAGTTAGTACTCACTTCTGGAAGAGTTCTACATTTAAAGCAAACGACATATGCATTAGATGGCTAATAGAAATACTTAGAATAAATATCTCCGAAACCTGTAACACCCGAAAATGAAACACACTTATTTCCCTCTTTTTTTTAATCAGAAACAATATAAGCAAAGCTTTCATATGCTTTTCTTGCTCACTCACTTAATCCATTTTCAAAAGTTTCATTAAGCAAAATTGTATTCGAGCACAATGTAAAGTATATCGTAAATAGCATAATTCCAAGCATTTTAATTTTTATAAAATAGAATTTCAAAAGCAAACTTAATTAAAGGCTAATATTAATCAACTTGTAGAATAAAAATTAATTAAGGAAAGGATTATAATACCAATTAAATAAATAAACTTCATTCTTTAGTTAGATGGTAAAATGCTATAATCGTAGTAGCTAGTTTTATCCCTTTGATTTGTTTTTCATTTCGATAATATAAAACAAACTTAGTAGATCATTTCTAACTAAGATTAAAACATCCAGTTTAGATATCTAGATTTATAAAAGAACACTCGATAATAACTTATTGACTTATTTAAGTATTAAGTGGTATTTGAATAGTTAAGTCTCTAGTATCTATACATTTATTCTTCCTTACTTTATAAGCTTATGCAATCAATAAAAATTGATGCTTTTAGTGTAAGTTACAATTAAAAAGCGACTAAAGAAAAATCTAGTAATTTAATTAAATTCCTTAGCTAAAGAAAAAGTAAAGACTAATCTGGGAAAGGTATTACATTATAGGTTTGTAAATGCATAATTGTGAAGTTTCTTTATTTCTAGTCATAAAGAAAAATTAAAATTAAAACTCCTGGAGCTTTCAATAAAATTCAAACAAGCTACTCAAATCTTTATTTAGGTTTTTTATTTCTATTAGCTTAATCAGGCTGATAAGTGGTTTAGTTTTGCCTAACAAAGTAGCAGTTTAAAATTAATATTTAAATGAATAAGAAATAAGCTTAGTAAAATAGAACTAAGATTTTATAATAATAAGCATTGTTTTGTTTGTATTAAAGGAGCTTCAATTCTTTATCATTCTATTATTTGCTATTCTTATACTTCTCTAAGCTTTCTTTTCTGCTCCTTTTTTTAAATTTTATTTCTAAAAATAAAGATTTCTAAAATTTCTACAAGGATGACTAAACATAATCTCTCATTTTAGAAAATAAATTATTAGCTACGAATTTATCTTTGATTTCTTTCGTAATTCTTTGAACGTGATATAATTCATGAGTCCTTTAAAAAATTTAAATGACCTTTCATTAATATATCCAATTTAGAAAGTTGATTTAAAGCTTCTTTGCATTTCAATCAATTCTTCTGTTAATATTTAGTTGCTTTTGATATTTAACCTTGTGTTTTAGATAAAAATCCTCTTTCTCTCTTCATTAAAATTCTCCTTTTAGCATCCTTTTTTATTCTTCATAGTACAACATTATCAGGCTTTCATATTCTTACTCATACAATGAATATTAGTATCTTATAATATGATCATCTTGTATATTTTCTAGATGGTTTAAAATTTTTACTTTCTACTACTTTTTACTTTTCCTTTCTATTTTAACTAAAATAATTTAAAAGATAAACCAGTGTAAAATACTAAGACTGGTATATTAACCACTTCTCATCTATCTACTAGCATATAATAAAGAAATGCTAAGTTAACTTATATCTGATATAAGCAAAGAAGCCCCAAAGAGAACTATCCTCACTTGTTAATTTAATAGAAGTTACTCTAATAAGATTAAAGAAGTTCCTTGCTCTCAACTGATTGATTCCTAATCAAAAAATACAATCCCAACTATTTCCATTCACTATTATAACTTCTTGACTTCTAGTTTCAATAATAGATATCTTTTATAACTATAGAGTATAAAATAGGGATAGAAGAACTATTTATAGTATCACAGTTAAAATTAAGCTTATAGTGATTAATAAAAATAATAAAAAGGAAATATAAGGGAGCAAGGCTAGTAATATGATAGCTAGCTTTATTGGTAGATAAGTTAAAGGGAATGTATTAAATTGGATTAAATCATGCTTTATTAATATCTTCTGATGATATTGAAAATAAGAGATACAAATAGGAAGAATATACTAATAGAGACAAGATAATAAAAAAGTAGAAAAGAGCGAATGCAGATTATACTAAATTGAATAATGGTTTATCATTTCATTTTTATTATTTAGTTAGAAAGCGAAAAATAATGCTAATTGATCAAATAGATTCTGCGTTAATTTTTTGGAAGAGTCAAATTGAATATAGTAGCTGATTAAATAAATATCATTACTCTTTTTATAACTAGCAAAAACTATATAAAGAGGATTGTTATATTCAAAGCACATATCATTACTAAAATATTTACTGATAAAATAAGTAATTTTAAGGAACTGAAACAGAACATGTATAGATGGATATATTTTTTATAGGCTAAAGATAGAAAGTTTAGTAAAGTATTGCTTGGAAAGTAATTTTTATAAGTTAAAGTTACAAAATGAGATTGAGCGAAATATTGAATCAATAAAATTAAGGATGCTTAAAGAATAAAGGCATTCAATACTTCTGTATGGATATATTTAATTTGAATCTGGCTTAATAGAGATGTATCAATCTTCAAAAATAAAAACTTTTTTATTTCTAAGTAGAAAGCAAATTGTTCAACCTCATAGAAAAGGATCTCAAAATTAAAAAATATTTGAAAGGTGAAATTTATGTAAAGAAAGCTTATAAAAGTAACTCTAGTTTTTGCTTTAAATTTACAGAGTAGTTAATAGCTTCAGTTAACCAATATTAACAAGATTAAGCAACTCAATTAAATCTATTAAAGATCCTTAAAAGATGAAAAAGACTAGAAAAGTTTGAACTGAATTTGTGATTATTAATAAAAATGAAAATGAGAAAGAAGTCTGACATTAATAAATTTAAGCTTACATAACTAAATCAGAAGCTTCATTCGATAATCCTTTTATTAAAGTGAATTAATAAAAATGCAACTAAAGCAAGCAATTATATTGTAAGATAGTAACATAAATACAGCAAAAGAGGCTAGTTAAATTATGCTTATAAAGAATATTTATACTACTATTATAACCCTCTAAGTTTAGTTGTAATTAGTGTAGGATTATTATGAAAAATATACAGTCAATCATAATTTAGTCATACTAAATGAAAATTAGAATGAATAAAATTAGTTACTCTGAAGCTGTTTCTTTTGAATAAACCATTCGAAAGGAAAGAATCTAAAACTATTTGATATTAATTAAGAGAAATTAATATTAACAGTCTACCGTCGAACAGTTCTTAATTTAATATCTAAAACTTTAACAATATAGTTAACTTATTTTATATGATATGTAGTGAGATATTTGAACCCCTAAAAAGTTAAAACAAGATATAGTTAAATTTTTCTCTTAACAAAGCTAAGCAAGAATCTAATGATTTACATTTAAGTAGTTGATGCTCTTTTGGCTAGTTAATAAATAAAAGGATCTATATATAAAAAGTAAAGCTACCTTGTTATTAAATCTATACCTATCATTGCAAACCATATTTATTGAGTTGTCTATTAACTCTATATTTTCCTTCCCATTTTTCTAAACATAAAAACCTTAAAGAGATAATACTTTTCTTTTGTATATTTTAAACGTAAAAAGAGGAAGGTAAGGAAAATATAGAAGGGTACCATTAAACATCAAATAAGGATTTAGATAAATAAGAACTTACTCAGAAACTAGAACTGTCTAATTTTATTTAGTTCAGCTAAATGAAAGCTTTTACAAAATTTGAAGGAGTGCAATGATAATATGCTTAAAGCAATAAGCATAGAAAGATGTTAAGAAAATCAGAGACTTTAGATTTCAAATCAATTAAGGGATACAGACATAGCAAATTCGTTTAATGCTTTAAAGAAATCAAAGCGGATAAGTTTTATCTGCTTCTTAAGAGTTTTTGATAAGTCTGTAAATTCTCTGAAAGTTGATTTATTGTAAAAGTATCACTAAGAAAAAGAGGCTAAGTTTTTTAATTAAGAAGAAGCATTAGAAGAGAAAAATTCAGGTAAAACCGAAATAAGTAAAGTCTTCAATATCTGATAAAGCTTAGACACAGGAGTTAGTAATCCTAAAGTAGCAAATATAAATTAGTAAGTGATTTAAAAAAACTAAATTATAAAATAGGATTTAGCTTACAGAAAGAGAAGTTTTGAGTGCTTTAGAAGATGACTTTTAAAGTTCGAATTAATGAAAGTAATTTTAAAATCCTCCAAGTTAGCGAAAATTTTAGGAGCTGCAAATAAAGCAAGAAATAAAGTGACAAACATATTTGATGAAAAAATTAACTTAGTAGCTCTATCTTAATTTTTGAATAGTTAAATAAATAATCAGCGTAAAACCTGAATAAGAGATTAGAAAAAGAATCAATAAATTTAGAAAGATAAAATTAGAAAAGAAATGAGTTACCAAAATAAAATGAAATAAGTTCTTGAGAAACTATATTATTTATGTAGATGAAGATAAACAAACAAATGATCCATAAAGAACTTTCAGTCAACAAATGATTGAGATCAAAATCTGGGAATTTTTCAAACTTTAGTTTGGAGGTATATAAAAAAAATGTTTAATCAAAAAAATAAACATATATGCATAAATTAATTTAAACGTTAAGCGGAACAAAATCTTTTAAACAGAGTCTACATAAGTTAGTATGAAACTATTGCGATGAAATAATATTATTAAAACTAACTGCAGCAGAATAAATATTTATAAAGACTAAAGTAAACTTTTGGAATGATATATAATATAGACCTAAATTGAGCTTTAGTAAAGAACCGCTTTATCTATGTTTACATAAGAAATAGCCTATAGAAAATATAGGGATTTTCAATATTTGCTGATTTTAATATGAAAGAATGAGAGATAAATCATAAAAATCTTTCTAAGCAATCAAATTTAAAATTTAACAATCTACTACCACAATTAATAATTTCAATAAGCTTTAATATTTAAACTAAGAGAGGAAATAATAATAAAGGCCATTTTAATAAAATACATTAACTTCAGGTTAATGATTGAAATAATAATTAAAGCAATAAAATAATGGTAATTAGGAAAGAATAAGCTATAGTAGATATAATGTTATAAAAAGAGTAAATTTACATAAATTAAAAATTATAATAATAAAGATAAAAATGATTTGTGGATATTTAAGCATCATCTAAAGTAAATAGTAATATTTAATTAAAAAATACTCTTTAACACTATATATCTTCAAGTTGGTAATTATTGATACTTATAGTTAAAATCAAATATTTTTAAGTTTTAAAAGAATAAAACAGAAGTTGTAATTACTATATACCATACTTACCTACTGGTAAGATTAGGAGTATCCTTCAAGCAATCTAATAGTTTCTATTTAAGAGTATCAATCTTTATTATAATTAGTATGTTATTACATGCTTATGTCTTCCACTTTTATATATGATATAGTTATAACATAAATTTAGCTTCACTATGTAGAATTAGATTTGCATGCCTATTTTTGTAAGACTAACAGAGACTCTATATGTCATTACGATTTTGATGAAGCTTCTTATTTAGCATTAAGATCAGAAGTAAATTTCGTTTTATTGCATTTATTAATATAGCTCTTCAATTTCTAAACTTTAAATAGCTATCAATTCTAGTTAATGTATACTAAATCAGAACTCAGTAAGATATTCTTTTTTGGAAAATAGGGATAGAAGACACACTAAGAACCTTTAGTTGATTATTCAAAGTCTAAAGAAGATTTTAGCTACTAAGTAATCCATCGAAAAAGTCTTAAGATACAACATTAGTAGTACTAAAAAGAACCATCATTAGCTTCTTTATTGAAAAGCATTTTATTATAATTCTAAAGCTCATAAAGAAACGTATTAAAGAAGTATTGAAACAGAAAAAAGGAAATAGCAAAAAAGGAAAATTTAAACTAAAAATGCTTCAAAATAAGAAATAGGAGAAAGCTTGAGAATATAAGTAATAAAATAGACAAAGATTAGTCAAATTAAATTTAGTTCCAGTTTGATTGCTAACTAATAGAATTCTAAATGCAATGAATATGCTAAAATCGAGAGGTTAACGTTAGAAAAATTAAAAATTGAAGATTTAAAGAACAAAATTCCGTTTTATTGATACTATTTTATTTTAAAATCTGAAGTATTTAAAGCAAATTTAAAGTGCTACTGATATCAAAAGAATTATTTAAGTTTTGCTTATTCTTAATCTTAAAATAAAAGCAACATACTTGAAAATCTATTCTAAACTTAACTAGTTCATTATTTTTAAGCAACCGGAAGGCTTTTAAACTGAGTTAAGAAAATCCCATCTAGGATTACATGAAAGGAATAAAATCTGGTTAAAGTTAGTTTCACTAAAATTGATAAAAAAATTAGATTATGAAGTATTCTTATATCAATCAGAAATTAATCAAGAGCAAGCGCAGATAAGTAATTGAAAAAGCAAAATATGATAATTTATTAATGCATTACCTTATAGTTATATAGCAAGTTAAATTTATTAATATAGATATTCAAAAAATAATGAGTCGTTTACACTAAAAAAGGCTTTTATCTCTTTATTTCTCTTTTTTCATTTTGAATCTAATTACCAACTAATCAAATGATCTCTCTACTGTTGCAATTCATTACTTGTTAATCAACATCTTAAAGCTTTATAATAGATACAGTTGACTATACGATTTAGTTATCTAGCTTATTTAATAAACTAATTATGAAGAGCAAAGCTTATAATTCATATTGTACTGAATATTAAAGAAAAGAAACTAAAATAAGTTAGAAAGATAAATTTTTTAGGGTTCTAATCTAAAGTTTCTTTTGTTTCTAAGAAGCATCTAATTTGATATTGTGATTGAATGTGTTAACATTAAAAACTAATCGAAATACATTTTTATATTTAGCTTCTAAAGTTTTTTTTCTATTGTACATAAACTTTTCAATCTCCATTTTAGAATCTCATATCAACCATCTCTCGCTTATTATTTTCAAAGATCCCGATCTTAAAGTGTTGGTTGATTAGCTAATTACTAGCATTTCCACTATTTCGGATTTATATATATTCAACTTGCTTTTACCCTACTCTAAAAAGATTAGCAACAGCAAAGCATTTTAAAATGTTTCTTATAAAGACATTTAACTTATACTTAAAGATAAAAAAGCTAGCAATAAGAAAACTTTTTTAATTACTTTATGACTCTATAACTAAGTATGCATTGCTTATTTAAACTATAAGCATTAAAGATAAGTTATGCATAAGCCTTATATTAACTAGATAAGTAGATTAAATAATCTATTAACTATCTTGAATTTATAGCAGTAGTTTTTTGCATTTTGTATAGCTAATCAAACATTCACGATCTAACTTAACCATATAGCTAGCCTTCCATCTGATACTTTTTAAAGCTTTATTAGTTCTGTTCTTTCATCTTATTTTTACCTCAATGACTAACAACTTTATAACTTGTTATCCTTATCCCACTTTAGTATTTAGCTATTTTCAGTTACTTTTCTACTCTATATTACTTTATTATCATTCAGCTTAAAAAAGTTACTTAACATTAACAACTACACTCCAATTATAGCCTTCTTTATGTTTCCTTATATTATCTACCTCAAAAACTCTTAGTAATTAAAGATCAAGGCTTATAGCAAAAATAGCCCTTCAGTTTATTAATTTAAGTAGAGAATACTAACTTTAACTAAATGCCTTAAACAATTATTAACGATCTTATCCCTAATACTTATTAAGACGATAAACTATCACTAGCTATCATTAGCATATATCATATAAAAGCAAAATTAGCAGGAACTAATAGTAACGTTAAATATCTAATCTACTTTAATTAGTTCTCAGTTGCTCACTTAAGCTATTAGTATGTTATGATGATCATAGCGTTACTTGTATAAGAAAGGAATAAATAAAGAGTTATAAATTTAAGGAGATAGAGGGTTAGAGTAATAGAGAAGAGATTGTAATATGAAAGGGATTTAGTTGATAATTTCATGGGAATTAGTTTAAATAATATCGCCATTTTAATATTAACAAAGCACTCCAGTATTTTTAATTATGGGATTCGAAATATCTTGTTGCGCTGAATCTAGGACGAATTAAAAATCTAGTGAAGAGGATTAAAATTAAAACGAAAAAAATGAAAAAGAAGAAGTAAGTTTAAAAAAGGTAAATGCTAAGGATAGGAGTTTTAAGAATATTACAAGGAATAAAAGGAATAAAGTAGCAAAGAACTATGTGGATTTAAGGTAGCAAATTTTTAAGAACTAGCGTTCTTTATTCTCTAGATATACCTTGTAAAATGAGCCTTTTAATGTCATTGATTGCAGAAATAAATTTAAAGGTTATGTATTGTGCTATTAAACTGCATTCAACAATGAGTTGCAGATTAACTATACTTAGTAAGTATTTTTGAAGAATCAAAATGATAACTCTCTTCCACTTAAGTAGATCAAATACTTGCAAAAATTAGATCATCCATTCGTACCTTCTTTTGTAGAATACATAGAAACTGAGACAGAGCATAAAATTGTAATAAATGAAATTCCATCTCTGACGCTTCAGAAATTAATTTTAAAATAGAAGAAATTTTCGGAAAGTCAGATTAGATTATTAGCTTAATAACTACTTCAAACAGCAAGATACTTCCATAATAATAATTTGATCTTATTCAGTTTTTCTCCCGAAAATATATTCATACAAGATGCTCTGAATTTCAAGTCTATGAAGTTTGTAAGATTTACTGAAGTAATTACCTTCAGTTAAAATAAGTCTGCTGTTTTAGATACTCAACTATATAATGAGGACTATTATTTTTCATAGGAGTTAAAAGATAAATCCTAAGTTTTGAATTCGACAGCTGATGTGTTCGCAATTGGAGTTATTCTACTGGAGATGATTGCTGGAGATCATCCTAAAAATTTTATTCATAACTGGAAGTAGAAAGTTGAGTAAGACTAGCCCAGAGAGAATCAAATGCTAATGAATTTTCTAAACTAGCATAAGATGTATATGTCTTAAGGCTTGTACGATGTTATTTCTGAATGCATTCAAAAAAGCTCATAATTGAGAAAAACTCCGGAGAAAATATTACAGCTAAAGTTCTTCTAGAAGTTAGAGCCTCTTAAGAGATAGCATCGAGAATTTTTCTATAAGATCAAGATGTTTGAGTAGCTAAATATGTGGTAGAGAACCATCTTTTCGCTTATTACACATAAGTTAATTCCATCATAGTCAAAAATTAAATATGAATAAGCTTTTCTAAAATTAGATAAAAAGGGAAATGGATTTATTTCCTAAAAGGAATTTGAAAAAATACTAAAGACTATACAATCAAGCACATCTGACTATTATGAAGCATAATCAGCTGGATTAGCTCCTGAAGTACAAGCAAAAAGAATTTTCAAAGAAATAGATTTAACAGGCGATGATGAGTTCAATTACAGTGGTAAGTTTTGTAAAGCTTAGAATTTCTAGTTACGCATATGTTTTGGAGTATTTAACCAAAGTAGATAGAAGTTGCTATTGATATGTTGTTTTGCTGACTTTAAGAAGTAATCAATTATATAGAAAGATTAAGACGTTGTTTCCTTAAATAACATTTAAAAAGCTTTTGATTCAAACTTTTCATAAGCTACAATCTTAGCCAGCTTCATAAAAAAGCTCGAAAGAAAAAAAGTTTCTTTTTTGACTAAAAATGAATTCGTAAATGGAATTAAAAACCAGGTGATGTAGAAGTTCGATTATTTTCAGGACTCAGTTAGAACTGCAGGGTTCCAAAATGATCTTTTAGACTAGCTCTACTACTAGTGACAAACACTTAATTAGTTATTTACTTTTACAAAAATAATAGCAAAGTCCCTTTTAAAGGAAGTCAAAAGTCTTTATTTAAGATTAAACTTATACCTAAAGCAGCTTGATCTTACTTCTCTTTGTCTTAAATCATCACTTAGAAGCTTAAATTAAGAAAATGAAATAAGTCAGTCATTTTAATGATCTTATAGCTAAAGCATAAGATATAAAAACTTCTTAAGTACAAGCTTAAATAATAATTGAATACATCAGGTATTTCAATTACCTAAGTGTCCTTTTAGAACCATTATGTATAACTAAAATAATAAGATACTTTAAATATGAAGAGTCTAGTATTATAAATAAAATGCCAAGGCCCTAAATATAGAAATCATAGAGCTATTTTAATATCGAACTAGATAGTTCTAGATATATTATGATAGTTAAAAGATTGACTTGATTATTACTTAATGGGGAGTATAAGTGTATTGATTGATTGCTAGTAGCTTAATTTAAATATAATGGATGTTAGATGAAATTAGTAGTCCACATCAGAACTCTTTTTCTGTTAATCTCTTTCGTTCTAAATTTAGCTTTACTTATTATTCGGGCTTTTTCTTGCTAGCTAACTTAATATTCTCAATGGAAGATATTAGGATTTGCTCTAACTCAAAATTCTTTTTCGCAAGTTATTTAATTAACATGAAAGAGAAAAAAGGAAACAAACAAGAAACCTAAAAGGAAAACATATTTGAGCTGTTTCGTAATAAAAAAGGAAGAGAAAATAAATAAATAAAAGTCTTATTGAACTACTAATTACTACTAATGAAGCACTCTTTCTTTTATAAACCAAATGCAAAACTCACTTAATAGGAAATTGGTATAAGTAACAGGAGAATTTATCAAATTGACGAAAATATTGAAGAGATATAAAAGAAATAATCTTCACATTGCTAAGGATTTGATCTCTTTACTATTGAGGAAATTAAAGAAGTTATAAAAGAAATTCCAAATGGAAAATAAAAAATAAATAAGACTAAAAATAAAATTTTGATAAAAGATTACAGATTATGAAAAAATTTTGTTATTTTGACGAAAAGGAAACCAATGAAGTTCTTTCAAAAAGATAATTAAAAAAGTATTAAATAAAAAAGAGCACTTTTTAAAAAATTAAACTTGAATTATAAAATTACAGGCTACAAACCATCAAGCAAGAAAGAATTCAAAACATCATAATAATAATAGATTAAATTGTTTAGAGATCTTCCTGGATTTTCACCAATTTCCCTCTTTCCAACCAGAATAGTCTGGTGAATAAAAAGAAAAGTTTATTGTTTCATTTCTATTTTTTCTTGTCTTAAATCTTGTATTTCTCCTCTCTCTCTCCATCTTTCATCCATCTACCTTGCTACTATTCTCTTGGCGCTTGTCTCTTTAATTTGATAAATAGATCCTCTCTCAGTAATATAAATCCTTTGCCAGTCTCTTAACTCTAATTAAATTCATTCTTGAATACAAGAAATTTCTACACTATTTGTAAAAGCGTCCTTTTTTCTTGCAGTTATAGCACTTTCTACTCTTCATTGTATTCTGATAAATTTTTGGTTTTTTTTCAGTTTCCATTTGACAACATTGCTAATTGTTTTAAAATTATCCTTAAATTTGATTTTGCCCTAATATCGCAATTGCTTCTGGTTATTATGCACGTTCTGTTTATTTAATTAATTATGATTATGAATCTAATTTCATTTACTATATTTGCTAAGAGCAGTCATTTTGAATATTTCAATAGGTATCCATTTCTCTTTCTTATTTAATAATCTATATTCTACGTTTTTACGATTCTCTATCAATATTTGATTTTACTCCTTAAGCTTTTTAACCTCATTAAGCAATATTTTTAATAATTCTGTAAATTATTCAATGCTATTTCGATTCTTACTAAGATTAATTTATGAAAGATCTTAGTCAACTAGAGTTTCTTATTACTTTGGAGTTTTTGGGCATTCTCTTCCTTGGTTTTGATTGTTTCTACTTTTTCTCTTCAGATTCTTATTATCTTTTACCCTTTACCTTTTTAATTTTATTTGGTAAAAAAGCCGAACTTCATTTTTTAATTCAAAACATCATTAATTATGAATACGAAATAATAAAGTTCCAATTAAAGAAATTAAAGCAATGCAATCCTAAAATCATAAAAAGATATGCAAATGCTAGTAAACAAAAATAATTAAAATGCAAAATGTAACTTCTAAGAAAATAGTCAAATATAAAAATAAATTTGAACAATAAATCAAAAACAGATTTTAAAGGAAATATGAACATTATACAAAACTTGATAAACATTCTATGTATAATATCCTCTTTTTATAATTAAAAGAAAATACTCTTTATTTTTATATTCATTACAGAAGAATCACTCTACTTATTGACACTATTTAAAAGAAGAAATCAAGTCTAGAAAATTATAATCGCACTAAATTATATTAAAACCCTTTTCTTCTATACTTGCATTTGCTTGCTTACTGTTAAAAACATAATTGACAATCTAACTTATTGCTTTATTAAAGGAAGATATTTAGTATTAAGATTTAATGTCTAAACTATTATACTTCATACTTATATAATTTATTAAAATAAAAGTATCTATCAAATTTTATTCTCACGTAGTATAAAACTTCAACACATTCTGTTTCCAGTCTTTCAATGTAGTATTGTAGTAATATCCTCCTGAAAAACCTAGCAAACTCTAATTCTTGAAGGAAAAATATTTATCAAATGTTGATAGTGTGCTGCAATAAGAATGCTGGAAAGTAGGAGTTTATCATAACTTTTGAAAATTAGTTTCTATTACTATCTTCAAAATTGAGTGGCTATCACCTAAAACTCTTATTCCTGTTATCTTTTCATCTTCTTACAGTTAAATTGTAAAATTTTCTGCGTTTGAAGCGATTCTTCCTATTGCGCTTTTCTCAAATAATTGATTTACTTTATTTCTTAATACAATTTAGCTACCTTAAAGGTACTTATAATCGCTGCCTTCTTTCAAACAACCAGTAAAACTAATCCAGTTTGAAAAAAAGAAAGTTACTTAATCCAAGCTATAAATGTTTTCCTATGTTAACTCCAAATAATCACTATGGCTTTCAAATGATTTGTTAGTCAATTATTATAAGTCAATGCTTGTATTAAGCTCTTATATTTTTATCACCTCAGTAGTGTCAACAGGATCATTATAATAGATTTCTGGAATTTAAAGATAGTTAGCTCTTTATTAGTAAGCCTAATCGAATTTCTAATTGAGCAAATCAATCTAACTTTGATTAAATTAAGGGAAGTTTTTTTAATTGATAAGCTCGAAAATTGGTCTTATCTAGTATCTGATAAAAGTTGGATTGGACTTCACATTCTAATACCAAGTTTACTAATCTACATTGGGAACTGAACCTTTATATACTTAAGATTTTTTATATACTTTTTAACTAAATTCTTACTACATTTCTAGGGACATACTTTTAGTATTCTAACTAAATCATGATTCTTTGTAGTTTTATCCTCTAACTTTTTTCTGGAGTGAGTCAGATGCTGCATTCTTTATATCAATGTTCTGCTTGCTAAGGTATTGCATATCCTTCGCTTTTATATCAGTTCTTTCTTTGTACAATGCACCAAACACAACTTATCAGATATAATAAGTTCCGAACTTATCAAACAACTAGTTAATTGCAATACTTGCGTCGTTTTAGTTTGATATTCGCAAAACTTAGTTAATGAAACTATCTGTAAGTTTGTGGTTGTACCAGTCTATATTAACTTAGTAAGCTTCACAAAAGAATCTTACTTCGATACTTGTAACTCCGTACTTAAGAGTATCATCAACATATTCTTAAAACTTTTTATTTTTGGAAAAAGCATAATTTTGAGTAGTCGACCATCCCCTTCCCTATTTTTAATCGTATATATCTGCACCACTAACAATTGAAGAAAACTTATTTTTTCTTCATTCAAAGGCTCCTTAGAACTGATTAGTTTAAGTTTCAAATTCACAAGTAGCTAAGCCTTCTGTATAGGCGTAATCTGGTATTATATACAGTTAGTCTTCCGTTTTCTGCTACTAGTTAAAAGTAAAATTGAACACTCTCGGTCCTAGAGATAGATCGGCAGGGTTGAAATCTGGATAGCTGAAATGAATGTCAACTCCTTTTCCAATGATTACAGGCAATTATTATGAGTTTCATACTACTTAGAACACTGCAAACACAATGACTAACTTCATAATATAAAATAAACAAAATATGGCTTAAATATAGGAATTATCAAAAATATGACAAATGTTTAAAAAATAAACGTTAAATTTAAGAGAATTTAATAAGATATGACAAAAAAATGTTATAATAATGATGCTGATAAATATATGACCAGAAATATTTTTATGGAACTGATAATCTTCAACTTAAGGAGTGAGGAATATATGTTTCTTATGCTAAACCATTAAACTTAATTGACTTTCAAAGTTAATTATTTATTTATATTAATCATTAAAACATTAAAAATTAAAAAATTTTGTTTTTTTTACTTATGCTAGCAATTTTATTTTATTAGAAATTTAATATTTTTTGTTTAATTTTCTTGCAATACATTTTTAGTCTTTTAATTTCGTTTTGAAGATTTAAAAATTATTTATTATTTTAATGATTTATTTTCTACATTAACTTTTGCGGATAAAAGATTTATTTACTAATAATTAAAATGCATAAATAATTAATATGTATTTAAAAGATTTCGCATTGTCACGATTTGTGCCTGTGGAGAACTATAAAGTTTTCCAGGATTTTTTGTTCACCAGGTGGAAGATTTTATTAGACCAAAAGAATTTTTTTATTTCTGAATCTCAAGAATTATTGATGTATTTCGAAAATTTAAGAAAGATAATATGTA
This sequence comes from Loxodes magnus, assembly GCA_946699065.1. Taxonomy (NCBI): domain Eukaryota; phylum Ciliophora; class Karyorelictea; order Loxodida; family Loxodidae; genus Loxodes; species Loxodes magnus. The sequence continues at coordinate 2,903 of CAMPDV010000076.1, read as the reverse complement.
AATAATTTAAAGTATATCAAGATAAGAAAAAAAAAATTTAAGATTATAGGATCCATAAAAGCAAGATGAATTCGAGATAGAAACCTATTTATGAAGAAAAACATCTTCAAACTCTAATTCGTATAGAGAATAAAAATCTATTTAATATAATGATATGAATGTTAAAAAAATTAATATTCCATAGTATAAATATTCTAATTTCCCAAATTTTGATTTCCTATAATTTTAACTTTTATACTTAAAACATACTTTGAGATAAAAATTTAAATGAATTTTAAGTTTATCTTAAAAAAGTAACCTTATTTTGTTAATAGAATAAAAGAAAAAAAGAAAAAAAATAGTATTAAAAACAATGAATTCAAATAAATAAACTAATAGCTTATTAAAATCCAGAAAAGTTGTAATAGAAAAACTTTTATAAAGAAATTAATTAAAATTTCTAAAAAATCAATAAAAAAAATAATTATCTTTAATTGAAATTCTCTAGATCCTAATGGTAAGTAAAGAAAAAAATTATTTTAAACACATAATTCGCAATTGTCATTTATATTCTTTTTCTCATTTGAATATTAAAAAAGAAAGGATATATATCTATATATAAAATTTCGTTTAAATCACTTTCAATTTTGATGAAAAATATAAATTAAAAAAATTTAGAAATGTTTTGCAAGATATAACTATTAAATAATTAGTTTATATCTTACTGATATCAATCATACTTTCTATGATAATATCTTTTAGAAATTGCTCTAGCAAAAATGTTTTAATGATTAATATAAATAAATAATTAACTTTGAAAGTCAATTGAGTTTAATGGTTTAGCATAAGAAACATATATTGTCCTCACTCCTTAAGTTGAAGATTATCAGTTCCATAAAAATATTTCTGGTCATATATTTATCAGCATCATTATTATAACATTTTTTTGTCATATCTTATTAAATTCTCTTAAATTTAACGTTTATTTTTTAAACATTTGTCATATTTTTGATAATTCCTATATTTAAGCCATATTTTGTTTATTTTATATTATGAAGTTAGTCATTGTGTTTGCAGTGTTCTAAGTAGTATGAAACTCATAATAATTGCCTGTAATCATTGGAAAAGGAGTTGACATTCATTTCAGCTATCCAGATTTCAACCCTGCCGATCTATCTCTAAGACTGAGAGTGTTCAATTTTACTTTTAACTAATAGCAGAAAACGGAAGACTAACTGTAAATAATACCAGATTACGCCTATACAGAAGGCTTAGCTACTTGTGAATTTGAAACTTAAACTAATCAGTTCTAAGGAGCCTTTGAATGAAGAAAAAATAAGTTTTCTTCAATTGTTAGTGGTGCAGATATATACGATTAAAAATAGGGAAGGGGATGGTCGACTACTCAAAATTATGCTTTTTCCAAAAATAAAAAGTTTTAAGAATATGTTGATGATACTCTTAAGTACGGAGTTACAAGTATCGAAACAAGATTCTTTTGTGAAGCTTACTAAGTTAATATAGACTGGTACAACCACAAACTTACAGATAGTTTCATTAACTAAGTTTTGCGAATATCAAACTAAAACGACGCAAGTATTGCAATTAACTAGTTGTTTGATAAGTTCGGAACTTATTATATCTGATAAGTTGTGTTTGGTGCATTGTACAAAGAAAGAACTGATATAAAAGCGAAGGATATGCAATACCTTAGCAAGCAGAACATTGATATAAAGAATGCAGCATCTGACTAACTCCAGAAAAAAGTTAGAGGATAAAACTACAAAGAATCATGATCTAGTTAGAATACTAAAAGTATGTCCCTAGAAATGTAGTAAGAATTTAGTTAAAAAGTATATAAAAAATCTTAAGTATATAAAGGTTCAGTTCCCAATGTAGATTAGTAAACTTGGTATTAGAATGTGAAGTCCAATCCAACTTTTATCAGATACTAGATAAGACCAATTTTCGAGCTTATCAATTAAAAAAACTTCCCTTAATTTAATCAAAGTTAGATTGATTTGCTCAATTAGAAATTCGATTAGGCTTACTAATAAAGAGCTAACTATCTTTAAACTCCAGAAATCTATTATAATGATCCTGTTGACACTACTGAGGTGATAAAAATATAAGAGCTTAATACAAGCATTGACTTATAATAATTGACTAACAAATCATTTGAAAGCCATAGTGATTATTTGGAGTTAACATAGGAAAACATTTATAGCTTGGATTAAGTAACTTTCTTTTTTTCAAACTGGACTAGTTTTACTGGTTGTTTGAAAGAAGGCAGCGATTATAAGTACCTTTAAGGTAGCTAAATTGTATTAAGAAATAAAGTAAATCAATTATTTGAGAAAAGCGCAATAGGAAGAATCGCTTCAAACGCAGAAAATTTTACAATTTAACTGTAAGAAGATGAAAAGATAACAGGAATAAGAGTTTTAGGTGATAGCCACTCAATTTTGAAGATAGTAATAGAAACTAATTTTCAAAAGTTATGATAAACTCCTACTTTCCAGCATTCTTATTGCAGTACACTATCAACATTTGATAAATATTTTTCCTTCAAGAATTAGAGTTTGCTAGGTTTTTCAGGAGGATATTACTACAATACTACATTGAAAGACTGGAAACAGAATGTGTTGAAGTTTTATACTACGTGAGAATAAAATTTGATAGATACTTTTATTTTAATAAATTATATAAGTATGAAGTATAATAGTTTAGACATTAAATCTTAATACTAAATATCTTCCTTTAATAAAGCAATAAGTTAGATTGTCAATTATGTTTTTAACAGTAAGCAAGCAAATGCAAGTATAGAAGAAAAGGGTTTTAATATAATTTAGTGCGATTATAATTTTCTAGACTTGATTTCTTCTTTTAAATAGTGTCAATAAGTAGAGTGATTCTTCTGTAAT